>JARPVV010000026.1:0-154315 GCA_038502285.1 Trichoderma sp. 2475
AATAAAAAATATTTTTATAAGTAAAAAATTAAAAAATAAAATATAAAATAAAATAAAAATAATTAAATTTATAAAAAATATAATTAAAATAAATAAATAATTAATAAAATTAATAAATATTTATTTAATAAATAATATTTATTAAATAAAAATAATAATAATATAAAAAAAATAATATAATAATTAATTTAAAATAATTTTTTTTTAAATAAAAAGAATTTAATAAAATAATATAATATATAAATATAATATATTATATTTTAATTAATTTTTATAAATTTATTTAAATTTTTAATAATAATAAAAAAAATATTTTTTTTATTTATATAATATTTTATTAATTATATATTATTTATTATAAATATAAAAAATTAAATTATAATAATTATTATATTTATTAAAATATATAAATAAAATATTAAAAAAAATTTAAATATAAAAAAATAAAATTATTTATTATTATAATTTATTATTAAATTCTTTTTTTTTAAATTTTCTTAATTTCTTTTAACTTTTTATATTATATATTTAATATATTTATATTATTTATTATAATTATTTTTTATTAATTTATTAAGGTAAATAAAGTTAAAGTTAAGTTTTAAAAGTTTATAATAATAATATTTTTAATTAATTAAAAAAAATAACTTTTTTTATAATTTTTTTAAATAAAGTAATTTTTTAATAACTTTTTAATTAAAAAAGTTTATAAAAACTAAGCTTAATTATAATATATTAAATTAAAAAATATTTATAATTATAAAATTAATTAAATATTAATAATATAATATTAAAAAAATTATAAGCTTTATTAAAATATTATTAAATTATAAAAGTTTATAAATTTTTATAAAATAATAAAATTTATTAAAAAAATAAATATAATAATATATATATTTTATATTTTTTAATTTTATAATTAAATATAAACTTAATAAAAATAATTTAATTAATATTTTATTAAAAAAGTTTAATTATAAAACTTTTATATTAATAAATAAAAAGTTATTTTTAAATTTAAAAAAGAAGTTAATAATAAAAAGTATAATTATAAAATAAATCTTTTTTAAAAAAATAAAAAATATAATTTAAGTTATTAATAATTAATTTAAGTATAATAAAATATTTTTATTTAATAAAATATTTTAAGCTTATAATTAATATAATAAAATATTTTAATAAAATAAAAAGTCTTAAATTAAAAAATTAAAAAATAAAAGTATTTTAATATTTAAGTAATTAATTAATTAAATTAAAAAATTATTTAAAATTAAAAAGTAAATAATTTAAAAATTTATTAAAAATATATTATATTAAAAATTATATATAATAAAAAAATATTTAAATCTTTTATATAATTTATAAAAAAACTTTAAAAAAAGATTTTAAAATAATTATATTATTAAGTTTATATAAAAAAAAGTTTTTTTAATTTAAAATAAATATAAATATAAAAAAATATATTTAAATTTATAATTATTATTAAGAAAATATTTTAAAAAAGTATAAATTATATAATAAGCTTAAATTATTATTAATTTTTTAAAAACTTTAAAAAAGGTTTATTATAAACTTTATTATAAATTCTTTTATTATATTTTATAAAATTAAAAAAATTATAAATAATATAAAGTTTTTATTTATAAATAAATTTTAATTAAAGCTTTATTATATTTTAAAAATTAAAAAATAACTTTTAATAATATTTTATTTTATTAAATATAATAAAATATTATATATATAACTTAGTTTTTTTTAAATTAATTAATTTAATAAGAAATTAAGCTTTTTATATTATATAATTTTATATTATAATATATTTATAAATTAGTAAATAAATAAAAAAATAAATTAAGTTATTAAATATTATTTTTATTATTTTATTATTAAAAAGTAAGTAATATAATTATAACTTTTAATTATAATATAATTTATATTAAATTATATAATAAATATAATTATTAATATAATTTTATATAAGGCTTTATTAAGTTATTATTATACTTTTAAATATAAAAATTAAATAATAAAAATATTATTAAAAAAAATATTAAATAAATATTAATAAATAAAAAAGCTTAAAGTAATATAATAAAGCTTAAAAATATAATAATAAATTATAATAAGAAATAAAATAAATTTTAAAAGATTTATTAAAAAAGATTTATTTAAATTTAAAAAAATAAATAAATAAAAAAAACTAAGCTTAATTATTATTAAATTTATTAAATTTAAAGAATTTAAAAAATTTAATAAAAGAAATATAAAAATAAATATTATTAATAACTTTCAATAACTTTAAAAATAATAAAAATAATAAATATATTTTAAATTTAATTATATTAATATTTAAAATTTATATTAAAATTATAACTTTATTTTTTATCAAAAATATTAAATTAAAATTATATTTAATAATTTTATAATAAAACTTTTATATATTATTATTAATACTTTAAGTAATTTTATATAACTTTTTATAAATAAATAATTAAAGTATATAAATATATATATATTATTAAATTAATACTTTTATTTTTAAAAGTTTATTAAATTAAATTATTAATTTTTTTTAAAAATTATTTATTAAAAAATAAAGCTTAAGTTATTTATAAAAAGTTATAAAAATTAATAATATTTTTTTAAATATTATAAATTTTATTAAGTTTAAGTATTTATAATAATTATATTAATAAAAATACTTTAAGTTAAAAAGTTAATAAAAAATAAAGAATTAAAAAATAAATTAAAATTAATTATTATTAATACTTAAATAAAAAATTAAAAATAATATTATATTATTAATATTTAATATTTAATTATTAAATATTAATAAGTATTTAAGGTTATTATTAATACTTTTTTTAAATTTAAAAAATTATAAATTATATAATAAATTTATTTTAATTAATTAATAATTACTTAAAGGTTTTATATTATATTTATAAAATATAAAGTTTTTATATATAAATTATTAATAAAGAATTTTTAACTTTTATAATAATATTTAAAAATATATTAACTTTTTTATATATATTTTTTAATTAATTAATTTATTATATTAATTAACTTATTATTTTTTAAAATAATATAAAAAAATAAAAAATAAAATAATTAATTTATAAATATTAATATTATAAAAAGTTATTTTAAAAGTATTTTTTTAAAGTATTATTAATAATTTTTATTATAAATTAAAAATAATATATATATTATTAAAAATAAGCTTTTTAAATATAAATATATTTATAATATTTTAATAATAATACTTTTTATTATACTTTTATAATTATATATATAAAAAATATTTTAATAAAATTAAAAATAAAAAAATAAAAAAATAAAAAAATAAAAATATATAACTTTATAATTATTTATAATTTTATAAAAAAAACTTAAAGGTTTTATAATTTATAAAAATAATAAATAAAAATAATTATTTATTTATTTAATTATATTATATTATAATTTTTTATAATCTTAACTAAAAAATAAAAAAAAAATATTAAATTATAATACTTAAGAATATAATAATAAATATATAAATTAATAAAAGAATTTATAAAATTACTTAAAATAATTATTTAAAAAAAATAATTATAATAAAAAAATAATACTTAAGCTTAGGTTATATAATCTTAAAAAAATATTATAAAATTAAATAATATTAAACTAAAAGATTTATTATTAAAATTAAATTTTTTATTAAAAAGCTTAAGGCTTTAGCTTTAAATTATTATTATTTCCTTTAAGCTTTATTATAAATAATAATTCTTTTTTTTTAAGCTTTAATTTAAATATAATATTATTAATTACTTACTTAATTCTTAATTATTATAAATATAAAATAAAGCAAGCCTTTAAAAGCTTAAAAAAAACTTTTATTAAAAATATATAATAAAAAAAAATAAAGTAATAAATAATATTAATAATAAAAAAGTAAATTAATTATATTTATTATAATAAAAGCTATAAAAAATAATTAACTTTATAAATTTATAATTTAATAAAAATAATTTTTTATAATTTTAATAAAATAAATAAAATAAATTTAATTTATTATAAAAGTATATATAATAATAATATATTTTATTTTAAAAGAATTTATAAAAAAAGAAAAAGTAAATAAAGTTAAAAAAAAGTTAAGTTTTAATTAAAATATTTTTTATATTAACTATAGCTTTATAAAGAATTTTATTATTTTATAATTAAATATAATATTACTTTTTATTTTAAAAAATATTATATTAATATATTTAAAGAAAAGTATATATTAAAAATTATAAAAATTAATAATAAAAGTAATTAAAAAACTTATTATTAAAGTTATATTTATTAAAATAATTAAAAAATTAACTTAATTAAGATAATATACTTATATATAAATATAAGTATTTAATAAAAATAATTTTAAAATTATTAAATATATATATATTAATATTAAGGTAATTAAATTAATTATTTTAAAAAAAATATTAAGTTTTAAAATTAATTTTAAAGTTAATTATTTTAAATAAATTAATATTAATAATATTAATAATATTATTATTATAAAATAAATTACTTTTACTTTATTTTTATTAAGCCTTTTTTATAAATTATTAATTATTATAAGAATTTTAATTAAAATATAAATAATAAAATTATTATTAATTAAGTTACTTTTAAAATAAAATTATAATTAATTTTATTAAGTTAATATTTTAAACTTTAATAATATAATTTAAATAAAAGCTATTTATAATATTTTTTTATTAATTTTTATAATTTTAAAAAAAATAAAAATATTATAATAAATTATTAAATTTTTTTTATAATAAAAATATTATAATAAATTATTAAATTTTTTTTATAATAAAAATAATAATTAATTAAGTAATTAAAAATATAATTAATATTATAAAACCTTATTTAAAAAGTAATTATTTTTTTATTTTTTATATTTTAAGTTTATTTAAAATAATAATTAAAAAAAGTAAATAAATATTATTACTTAAATTTAATTAATAATTTATAAAGGTTTTTAAAAATTAAAAAGTTAATATTATTATTAATATTAATATAAAAGTAAACTTTAATTAATATAATTTTAAAATATAAAAAAAAAATATTAAAAAATATTAAAAAATATTAAAAAATATTAAAAAATATTAAAAATTATTTTTATTATTAATTAAATAAAAAGTTTAAAAAGTAAGTACTTAAGCTTTTTATTTAAAAAAAATTATTATTAAAGTTTTTTTTATAAAACCCTTACTTAAAATTAAATATTAAATATAATTATAATTTATTAAAAATTATTATTAATTATAAAATTAAAATTTATATAATTATAAAAATAATTATTTAATAATTTAAAAACTTTATAAAGACTTTTTTTTTTAAATTTAAATAAATTAAAAAGAAATATTTATATTTATTAATTAATATATAAAAGTTTTCTTAATAAAAAAATAATATAAAACTAAAATTATATTTAAAATTTATTTATTAAAAAAAAAAAATAAAATATTTTTAAATAAAACCTTTAACATTTTATATAAATAAAAAAAAATAGAATAAATTATAAATTTAATTTTTTTTATAAGCTTAATATTTATAATTTAATAATAAATTTATAAGTTTTTAATAATATAATTATTTTAAAATTTTATTTTATATTATTTTTAAATAATATTATTTAAAAATTATAAAAGAAAATTTTTATTAATATAATAAATATAATATTTCTTTTATTAATTTATATTTTAAAAATTAATTATAAAAATTAATTTATTATAATTAATTATTTTAAATTAAAATACCTTAAAATAATACTTATAAAATTTAAAAACTTATTTATATATATTTAATAATTTATAAATAAAGCCTTTTAAAATATAAAGTAATTTATTATTATATTTATTAATAATATTATAATTTTTTAAAAATTAAAGAAAAGTATTTTAATTATTTAAAATATATATTTTAACTTTTTTTTTTAATTATAATATAGTTTTTTTATTAAAATTCTTTTTTTAAAATATTTATTAATAAAATTACTTAAGTTTTTAATTAATAACCTTAGGTTAATTAATATTAAAAAATATATAAAAGTACTTTATAATATTTTTTTTATAAATATTATAAAACTTAAAATAATAAATTAAAATAATAAAATAACTTTATTATTTAATTTTTAAATTTATAATTTATATTATATTACTTTAATAAAAGAAAATTAATATATTAACTAAAATAAAATAAAAAACTATTAATTAATATAAATAAAATATATTATATTATTAAAGTTAATTTTAAATTAATTATTAAAAAAATATAAGTATTTTATAATATAATAAATAATTTTATAAAATTAAAAATATAATATAATAAATAATTTTATAAAATTAAAAATATAATATTACTTTAGTTTTTATTATATTTTATTTCTTTAATTAAATATATTTAAAAAAATATAAATTAAAAGTTATAATTTTTTATTTAATAAATAGCTTTTAATAAAAATTTTAAAAAAGTATATTTATTATAATAATATAATTTATTAGCTTTTTTAATTAAATATTAACCTTAATTAAAAAAAATTATTAATTAATTAAGCTATAAATAATATAATTTATTTAAATAATAAAAAAAATAAAAATAAAAATTTAATTAATATAAGCTAGCTTTATAATTATATTTATTAATTATATAATTATAATAATAATAATAATTAAGTAAACCTTATTTTTTATAAATTATTTTAAAATTATAATAATAGTATTTTAGTAATACAATTAATATAATCTTAAAGTATATTATATTTTTAAGGTAATTAATATTAAAAAATTATAATTAATAAAAAATATACTTAATTATATAAAGTAAATAAAAATTAAATTTATAATTTTTATATAAATATATATACCTTAAATAATATTTATATTTAATTATATTAGTTTACTTTATATATAATTATTATTATATTTAAAAATATATAATTAACTTAATAAATTAATAATAAAATAAATTTTTAATTAATTAATATATAAATAAAATAATTTCTTTTTAGCTTTATAATATTTTTATAAATTTAATAATAAATTATATTAAAGCATAAATATTTTTATTTAAATATAATATATTATAAAATAATTATAAACTTTTAGCTACTAACTTTACTATACTCCCTTATCCTTATTATTTTGCCCCTCCTCCCCCCCCCCACCTACTACCTCCCCCTTCTTATGCAGCTCTTAATACAGGCTAGCTATGTGTAGTAGCAAAATAGGCTGGCTATAATATATCTTACGACCTAAAACCATAATACACGCTGTTAATACTATCTCTATATCTTATCAAGCGGCATCATTAACAATGGATTTCTCCAGGTTCAGCAAGAATCTCTCGTGAGTTCATTATTACTTGCTTTAGTCGCTCTCCAATGGTCGTACTCTAATTGCGAATTATGGCAGAGATTTCGGCGCGCAGATAACTCCATTTGCATCGCGCACTTTCCAGTTTACCAAAGAACAACTGGGGCAGGCTGAAGACAGAGTAAGTGACTGGCGATAGGAAGCTGCCTGTATTGAAAATGCACCACTAACCTACTGATGTTACAGACCCAGCTTCCTGCCGATTACATCGACCTCGAGAAAAAGGTGGATGCGCTGAAACAAGCACACCAGAGAATGCTTGCAGTGACGTTTGTTACTCGACCAGGTTGCCTCTGCCCAGGCCATGCTAATGTGTGCAACTTAACAGCTCTCAATACACCACTGAAGCGTACGATTATCCTCCCAATATCAAAGAGACTTTCCAGGATCTTGGTCGAACTGTGAGCGAGAAGGTCAGCCTCCTTTCTTCAGCTACATCCACCGCGGAAGCACAGGCAGCTCTCGTGGCTCCGGCCTCTGCGAAGCCGCAGCCAAAAACCTTCAGCCATGCCATCTCTCGTGCGAGTTTATCCAGCAGCCAGCTTTTGCACCAACATCATACAGGTGCAGGCGAAGATCCTCTGGCGACCGCCCTAGAGAAATATGCGCTTGCTATGGAACGAGTGGGCGATGCTCGCCTTGCTCAGGATTCGCAGATCCAGAGTCGTTTTCTCGCCGGATGGAACACGACCCTCAACACAAACCTTACATTTGCAGCACGCGCCAGGAAAAATGTGGAAAACTCGAGATTGACACTCGATGCTGTCAAAGCCCGTGTAAAGGGAACAACCTTCAAGCTTGGCGGCCAAGCTCGGACTGATCATCCGGACGATGCTGAGTTGAGCTCCGATGCCCAGGAGGAGATTGAGAAAGCAGAAGACGAATTTGTGACGCAGACGGAGGAGGCAGTTGGTGTTATGAAGAATGTAGGCTCATCTCTTATGCCCTATCTGGAGACAAGTCGCAGCTAATCAATGGTACGCCTAGGTTTTGGATACGCCCGAGCCACTCCGCAATCTTGCTGAACTAGTTGCAGCACAAATGGAGTACCATAAGAAGGCATATGAAGTCTTAAGTGAACTCGCGCCAGTTTTGGAGACTCTGCAGACGGAACAAGAAGTAGGCAGCACCTCCAAATTCTCAGCACTTTAATGGGGAGCTGACATGAGGATGTTTATAGGCCAGCTACAGAAGAAATCGCGATATGGCTTGAAGAATGTCTGACGATTTTTAGACTGCGTCTGATGGAAATACGACTTTCAATTTTGGTGAAATATATAATAATGTTAAAAAAAATCAAAAAATCAGATAACTTGATATTAATGCCTTATTGCCTTTTTTTGATTATATATATTCCTGTGTGCGGTAGCTATGATGGCAGGCAATATCGCTGGGGCATACATATAAATAGGGAGACATTATCTAGCACCCCAATCCCATTATCCAACATCCTAGCTATAGCGCATTAAGGCGTTCCACATATTAAAATACATATACGTAACTACTAGTTATTATATATCTGGAATAGTAGTAATAGGAGTAAGTAGCAGTAGCTGGCAGTAGCTGGCAGTAGAATATGTAGGCAGTAGTAGCAGTAATAAATGCAGTAATAGTGGTACTAACAGCAGGCTGGATATAAGGAATGGGGTGCTGGACAATCTCTCCCTATTAAACTGAGTAGCTGGTCTACTAGTGTAAATACTGTGCTAAACTTGAGATCGAAACTTTAGAATATTAAACATTCACCTAAAGACAATCGCAGAAGGAGAGAGGCACGCAGGAGTCAATCAGAAATAAATAATCCTCTTCCTTCATGAGTTCTAAAGGCTTCTTGCACGAGAGCCAGAGCCGTTCCCGTGGACAATCCTTCCAAGCTTTCAAACAATCTAGCGGCAATACTCAATTTGCCCTAGCAGGGCTTTCAGAATATGACGAGGACCCGAGACTTTTAGCGAAGCAATTCCCTCATCAAAGGCTAAACCTGGAGGAAGATGAGAAAAGAATCCCAGGCCCCAAGGGCGGACAGCAGAGGCCAAGATTACGGGATGACGACCGGAAAGGCCACTTGGATGTAATACTACGTGCGACTGAGCAGTTTCTCGCTCAGGGAGATGTCGCAAAAGCCGCCAAAGCTTTCGGCATTATTCTTCAGCTCAGACCAAGGACGCAATCCATTGATATCCGGCTTTATAACCTGTGGGCCATCGGAGCAGAGATTCTCATGCGGCAGAGGGAGAAGTTGGAAAACGTAAATCAGCATTTACCGGAGCATTCACTCCCTGGTCAAGGCGGCCATGCTTTTCCAATGGCCGAATCTCGATTGAGATTCTCTAGCAGCATGGGCGAGATAAAGTCATATTTCGAAATTTTGATTCGCCAGTATGCATACGACAATAAACTGCCACACAAACTCTCGGCGCTTGACTTTTGGCTGGCCTTACTGAGCTGTGAACTGGGTAACATCTACACAGAGCATTTAGGAGCCATCGCTCGCCTAGAGAAGGAGGTCAGGCTCCAACATGCAGATTTTGCGCATCCAGATCCTTCAATTTCGGCTTCAGTCAGTACAAGCGATCCTGGACAACCTGATTTTGAAAGCGGTGATTTTGAGCCACAGTATGAGACAAAAGAGCACTGGGCCAAGAAACAAAAAGAAGCAATCTGCCAACGCACCCTCGGGGGGCTGCAGGATATCAACCTGAGGATGGAGAAACTTATGGACCAGCTACCATACTCAAAAAACGCCAATTTCTTGCAACTGAAAGAGATGACATCGCTCCTCTCAGCTGACCTTGCATCGTCTCCGACTGTAAAATGAGAGCACCAGAGGGTCTCCTAGTGCAACACAGCTCATACAAATCTGGAACCTTAGTCTCATTGTGATGGTCATATTCGACGATCTCGCCATCAATATAATCGTGATTCTTTCAGTATTTCGCGATATTATTTTGAAGCCCAACGCTGCAGCAACAAGGCAGTATTGGAACTTCCAACTACAACACACCATTCTCCTCCAGGACTCCATGACGCCTGTCTGCCCACAAAGTTGGCCGATGACGACTCTATCTTATGGTGTCGTAACGGCTCATGAGCATCCTCCATGCTATATTTCGTTGCCCATGATTCCAGCGTTTCTGGGCTGAACTCTTGTGAGTCTATCTGGTTTATATATACTGGAGTCGACGGATCTTGGTCACTATCTGTTGGCCGAGGCTTACTTGAAGTATCTGCCTTTGCACGAGGAATAACCGGTTTCTGCCAGCTTGGTAGTTGTATTGGCTTGCTTTTGTCGGTGGAATTCGCCAGCGCCGACATGACATCGCGGTGAGTCGTCAGGCGTTTTAAATCCCAGAAGAATATGTTACCTGCAGCATTACAAAACGCAAGCACTGGATTCTGATTAGGAACATGGTGTAGCTTGAAGCGCATGAAGAATTGAGGCCCACAGTTCGGAGTGTGGAACGCTAGTAGCCGTGTATATTGGACTGGGCACTGAGGGGATGTTAAAGGGACAAAAGCAGATCGCGTCAGTCGTCCGGGATCCTCATAATTTGTTGGGAGTAAGTTCTGTGGCGTAGGAGCAGTGCTCTGGGCTGGCAGAGGGTCGTCCGAAGAGAATCCCTCAATCTTCCATAACACGATAACATCGTCGTGGCATGCCCTGGACAGGATGAGATCCCCATAAAATGAGACACTAGACTACTGTTAATACTATCATATGCCGCCTCTATGGAATCTTACCAGTCAACAATCCCGCTGTGGACTGCGGAAGTTGAAAAATGAGGATAATGAACCTGTAGAGGCGTAGCTATTGATTCATTGGGGAGATCGGGAATAGTCCACTGTGGACGACGACAGTTAGCGATTTGTGACGAAGAAGGTTATTTTTGGATGTCATACTAGATTAATGATCTGGTCGTGACCACCCGATAGAAGATAGCGACCGGTTTCGTGAAAAGCCTGCGAATAGTCAGCGGAAACTCTGAGGCGGCGATAGATCGTTCCCAGTGGCCAAGGCATCTATCTTACTACGCTGAGGAGATTCCATGAATGACCCTCTCCAGCGAGGATACATAAACACGGCTGGCTCCTGTGCTTTTCTTCAAAGCTCCATATCCGTATACTCGTATCATCGGAGGCTGAGGCGATGATATGAGGATTAATCGGAGAAGTTGCTAGATCGTTCACGTCCTTTGCTTCAATAAGTTAATTGGCCCCAAAGGCGAATCGCTGGTAGAAGACGCACCCCGCCGTGGCCGACAAAGCACTAAACAAATGAGACTTTTCAGCTCAGTTCTAATTTCTGGTGTCTAAAGAGCTGTGATGCGCACCTCGACCAATGTTCCATCAATCACGTCGTATATCTTGACTTTGGCATCCACGCCGCCAATGCAGATATATGGCTTACCATGCACAGTATCCATCGTCCAAGTGCAGCAACAGCTAGCGGCTTCGTCCTAGGAATGGCTCAGTCAAGGCAAACATACGGCAGTGTGGAAGAGACTTACATCGTCGTCTCGTATGACATTGATTACTTGACATGGGTTAGCTTCATTTGGGTCCTTGGTGAGTCGACAGATGATCACCTAATCCAGCGTGTTAGAAAGCTGGTGTTATCATACATACAAAAAAGCTAGAAGGTACATGTACCGCCTTTCGTTCAACTTACATGTTTCTTGCTGATCGCAGCAAAGACGGGCTCATGGTCGAGTGGCTGGTAGGGACAGAATTTGACATCAAAGAACTCTAGTTGTTGTTCACTGACGTTAATAATTCATTTCTTGTATCACAATGCAGCTGCGTAGGCGGGTTGTGATGTCTACCTGCAATATTATCATCACTGCCGAGAAACCTGGTGTCATTCTGTAAATAAAGAATGTAGCGTTAGCCTCTAGAAAGGCGAGCGTTATGCAATTGTGCTCACCTCTAGAGAGAAGGAAGTGCGTAATTTGGGAAGCTCGAAATTTACATCATCAGTGTTAGCCATCTCGAGCAGTAAGTTTATACAACCTGGCCGTTTGAAGAATGAGGTAAAGAAAAAAAGAAGGAGAAGTGAAGTGAAGGGAATGGGTGAGGTATGTAATCTCAACAATTGGATATACCATCAGGTACTAGGCCTAGTAGCACTCAACCTATGCGCAACGTATTTTGCCCCACATCAACTTTGTCAGCAACGCGGCGCTGTGTTGAATAAAAAGCATATAGCACAGCTCGTTTGATTGATATATTTCGGTGAGGTGGCTAGAAATCGACGTTGAGAAGCGTATTCAACAGGCAATTACATCAAACTGCGCAGCATCTAGCCGATCCTACTCTGTGCCTGCTACTAAGATTTAAGCTCGCCATCACAGATTAGCTAAAAGCAGCTCCCCTGCTGGGAACCAATCGCGTTTAAGGCCTGGTCCAACTCGATGGCTCTTCTACAAAAAGACATAAAACATGTCCCAGGAGCCGAACGCGAGTGGAAATATGGAAATAGGGAATGATTGAATGGCTTGATATTATCAATGTATGTACATAGAGTATATTAAATGTATATGCATCATCGTCTTGGTTGCCAATTCGCAAACATCTTACACACATCAGGTTAGTAGTACGTATATAAATACGTAGCAGATGTGACAAGACATTTATATCCATTCTGTACCTTGTAGACCTACAACTTGATAATCAGTTAGCTTCCTCCAGATAGTCTTGCCAAGTCGCAATCGAGTCGGTATGCAGATCATGTTTCCATCCCACTGCACTCCACGTCTGCAGGCGACTTAAATGTCGAATCGTGGGACGCCCATGAGGACAGTTCCAGGGCTTGTCCAGCTCGCCCATGTGGTTAACAAGAGAATGCATCTGACTTCTTGTCATGGCCTTGCCAATCATAATGCTACTGCGACACGCTCTCATAGCGAGCATCTTTTGCACCTTTGAAGGACGAGGAATGTACGAAGACTCGGCTGATTTATCACCGAGAAGAGATATTAACTCTTCCAAATCTTCCAATTTGAACGTGACTTCTCGACTTAGAGGTAATGCCATCAAGTGGCACCGTGAGCCCACAGGCAAGTTTCCCGTCGTATCGATAGTCACTTTAAACCCGTTTGCGTTCAACGCTGAAGGGTTCTCCAGTATAATTTCCTCCTCAAGGGCCGTTAGTCTAAGCCTCATAGGATGAACTAGACGTTGAGACTGAATCTCGGTAGTGTTTTGAAGCTTCTCGTAATTGTATTTCTCATCAGAGGCATGTTGGTCGATAATAAAAAGTTCATCATGTTTTCCACCGCTGTCCGTGCTCATGCGCCTGGCAGGTTTAACGGCAATAATAAAACCAAGGTTGAACTGGCCAATGATTTTCATTCTTGAGAAATCTCCCTTTGCAATAATAAGAGGAAGTTTTGACTCTGCATCGCTGGCGTCGATTCGTTCTACAGAGGAAGCACTCTGCGTTGTGTATGTAGACGAAAAGTTACGCCGAGGAAGATGCGTAGTGCTCATTCGCTGAACTTTGCCGCTCTGCACGCGCAAATGCTGTACGAGATTCACTGTAGCTTCCTTTCGCCTTGTTGGTCGAGAGGGCTGGACCTTGGATTCTGCAGCAGTATCGCTCGCACTAATTATATATGCTGGAGAGCCATCATCTGTTGGCGTATCATTAGACTTTACTCCCTCCTCTGCAGAAGACTGTAAATCATGCGCGGACCGATCCGTAGGACCGTCACTGTATATATCTTTGATATTTTTTGGTACTTGTGGAGATGGCTGGATGATAGCTTCAAGATCTAGCTGAGATGGGCCAGATTGAGTCGAGGATTTTTTTGCTTGATTAAACATGGAAAAATTAGAACGCAATTTTTCACTTTCAATGGGCTCATCCTCCAAATGCGCAGTTCTCGTGAATCTATTCGCCTCTCGTGGAGGACTTGTCATGTTATCCAAGCTGCGGCCGCCGACGTCCACTGCAGGAATATCAGCCAACTTGATGCTCGAAGAGGCAGAAATTTGCGTATGAATGATAGGGCTTGGATCATCGCGTGGAGTCTTATTTTGACTTGGAGTGCTTTGGACGCTAGACGCGGTTGATGAATCTTCATCTGGAGGTGAACATTCTGCCAAAGTAACAGATTTTTGTCGAAAAGATTCTAGATCTGGAGGCTGTATGCCGTTTGCTCTGATCGATGTCTCGGGGCCATCATCTAGACGGTGCTTTCCCATTCTATTGCTCCTGAGTCTTGTGTTTACTGATCTTGCGCCCAATGCTGGGACGGTCATATCATTCTGCTCGGACTCTTCGCTATCACTGGCCAGATTGGACTCGCTGCTCTCATCGCCAGAATTGGGGTCCGATGCAATAGCAGTGTAAGCTTCAAGTGTCGATTTGCTGGAAATTTGACGGGGCTGTTCTGTTTTGGCGATCCTTGTATGAGAAGAAAGCAGCTTTACGTTCTCAGCTGATGTGATAATTGATATGCTGTCTTCGTGAGAATCGAACAGTTGTGATAGGGAGATTCGAAGAGTGTCCAGCAAGCTGTTTTGATCATGTAATAGAATAGATCGTTTATCGGGACTCACGTTCACATCGTACAGCATAGTGTCCAGCTGGACGTCAGCGAAAATGAAGGGCGATTGTGAGCTATTGTATGATCGATAGACTTCGTTGAATACTTTGGCTAGCTGAGGCAACGAGCAGGGTCGGCCATTCACAAAGAACATTTGGCGATCCGGAGTTTGTCTGCCTTCTCCGTGAGCGGGCTTTGAGACATGACCAACAATACGAACGGCGTGACTGTTTGCCGCCGGACTTTCGTCAGATCGCACGTCACGGCGAGTTCCTGAAGGCTTGATCTCCAAGTCCAGCTCAAGAGGGATCAAAGCGGCTAGCGTTTTTGCGCCAAAGATGTTGATAATGTTATCACGAGTGCTCGGGTTGCCTTTGGTAGAAAAGAGCAATATTCGTTTCCCTTTTGTAGGCTGCTGGGATACGGAGAATTTCACGTTCGTTAGAATGCACGCATACTGGTTAAGTAGAGCAATAACTTTGTGCCACTCTCTTTTGATATTACGGTCAAGCTCTCGGCGTCGGACAGGCAGATTGTGAAACAGGTTCTCGACGCTGACTGTGGTTCCTCTCTGAGCCGCAACAACGCTGGTGTTTTCCAACTCTCCAGATTGCAGGAATGTAAGCCTGGACCCTTTGGGGGCATCTTGTTCCAGGCATGTTGTCACAGTAAGGATAGATAAGGCGCATAAAGATGCCAATGCTTCGCCGCGAAAGCCAAACGTTTGCAGCGACGCTATATCAGAGTATGAAGAAAGCTTCGATGTGTGGTGCTTGAGAGCAACGGAACTGTAGTTGGCGGGTGCGATTCCAGATCCATTATCTTGCACTTCGATGGAATCAAGGCCTTGGTTTTTGAAACGAACATCTGCAGAGCAGCACAGGTCAATCAAAAGGCTTTATTTGCGTAGCTGTCCTTCACACCGACCTAAGATTGTAGCTCCAGAATCAATACTATTCTCAACAAGTTCCTTGACTACAGAGCACAGGTCGACAATTACCTGCCCCGATTGGATTTGATGGACCTAGAAAAGGTTTAGCAAGACGTTCTTCCATTCGACTTGAGGTAGCCTACACTACGGCCATCGATCTGTTTGATGGTGGCCATAAGTTCCAGCAGATGCGAGCTGTGCAGCAGTTATTAAGCTGAGATAGCTTAGAGGCTATAAACGCGAAGCAACTTCGGCATTAACACGCACAGTTATTACACTGTCCTATTTTAAACAGAGTATAAAACCATTATTAATAAACTAATAATAATTTTTATTCATTTTTTTAATTATATTATATGTATATATATTTATATACACTAAAATAATAATACTAAGCGTAAATTTAAATAAAGCATTTATATATAATATTATCTTAATATATATATACACATACATACAGTGCTTTTAAATATAACTTACAACTAAAAAATCCTTGCTCTTATACTTTAAATAAAAATATTATAGTATTATAATTTAATTTATTAAAACTATAAAATACTATAGCTTTTAATCTTATGATGAGTTTCGTTCAAAATATGTCCACTGCCCTTGCGCCGGCTGTTCCTCCAAATTGTCCCAGCTGTAAACAGTATTAGCGATGATGAACGATGGCGAATCTGACAGTCGAAGGTCATAGGATGGGATAAGCTTACACCTGGGCTTGTTCCATGGTTTCAATCAGCTGTAATTCGCCTTCTGCGACCTCAATGACCTCTTCAATAAGACCGGCTCCCAGCTGTTGCTCAAGCTCCTTGACCCTACATCATCCATTAGCCATCTGACGAGTATGTTCAAATGTGTTTCTGGCCTTACTGGTCAGCCGTAAGCTGAGGCTCATCCTCCCACACTAGCTTTTCGTCATTAAAGTGCTCTGCAGCGGGTTCGATGACCTCGCTATTTCTGCCCAATTCATTCTCGCCATTCCACTCTTCCACTCGAATATCTCCGGCCTCGTGTTCCCGTCCAACCACGAAGATGCGATTGCCAAACTTGAAAGTCCTGGCTCCACTGCCGTCAACTCGATCACTCGCAGCCTCGAATTGATGTGGGTTCTTTCGCATGAGCTCCTTCGCCTTGGCAGCCCACTCTTCGTATCCCGGAGGGGTAAACTTTTCCACCAGGCTCATACGATGCTTGGTCGTCGCTTCGACGGATTGGCGATAGAGGGATGTTTCGGGTATGGATTGCAGTCTGTTCAGCGTTGTGCTATACAGGTACAACAGGGTCGACCGGGGGGTTTTGTGAGTCCATAGTCCTGTAAGACCGGTGGGAGTTCCGGGCTCTAGGTAGTTGGCAAGAGCTCGTAGGGTCGGCCGCATTTTGCGAGAGTCAATGGTCAATCTATGTGAAGCAAAGCGCAGTTGAGGTTCAGTATGGCCACTGGTTCGCGGGGAGAAGTTTGAGTGTATATTCCGTAGCTCATCCACAGTACCCACAATATTCGGCTGCCGCACTACAGTACGCTGGCTGCATAAACAACTGCCCAACTAACAGGAATATAAACATATACATAGAAGCCTAAATACTAATAATAATCTACTGCTTATTCAGATATCTTTAATTCAAAGCTATTGCTAATTAAATAAAGCATTTTATTAAAACAATATCAATTAATTATATATTAAGTATTTTATATAAAAAAATAAATAAATTATATATTAGCATTAATATTAAAAATCTTATAGCAGTTTTATTACTATATAGTTATAGCTTAAATAAAAAAAAATTATATTCTTCTTTAATTGAAGAAGTTAAAGCTATAAGAATTGACATTGTGGTGGTACCATTGATCGGTCCCTAAAAGTATGGTGCGTCAACCAAGCTAATGCCGGCCTAGAGTTCCGGGGGTACAGCTTCGTCATTCAGTTGCGGCGCCAGCCATTCTTTGCTGAAACAAACCGCCATTTCTAGACCTACCAAAACACCCTACGGCAGCAAATCAACAACATGGCGCAAGGGTATGAATGACCAGAATCGCTGAAGAGTGACTTGGGCTAATGCAATCGTTTCCTATGTATTTGCAGGTATTCCATTTTCATCGGCCTCGTGGTCATCGCTGCGTTAAGCGCAGCGGCTTGGTTTATGTCCCCCAAAGGCGAGAATCAAGTGTCAGTTCTTCACTCCTTATCGAATAACGAACCATTCTGATGGCTTCTCATTAATAGCTTATGGCGGTCATCTCTCATTCTCGCTATCGTCAGCTGCTATCTCATGTGGCTCATCACCTTCCTCGCGCAACTTCACCCGCTGATTGCACCAAAACGAAGCGACCTACGCGAGGAATTTCTAGGGCATACTATTTAGAGATTGATTTCCAGTTCGAGCGACGCGACTTGAAACATGTGCGACAGACTGGCGTTAGGGGTTCTATTTCATTCATAGCATCTTGTATTTTACCAGGCTTCTTTCTGGGTGTTCCTCTTCTTACCTTCAAGTCGATAGTGATCGATAGTGTGTGGAGATATCGGCATGGCTTCAAACTGGCCTGGATCATGTGTATGTTAGATTTTGTGACGGGGCCGATATATTTACGGTATCGCCGTGTAATAACAACATGGTATATGTAATAATGGCTGTCAATGCATATTGGAAGCTTTGGTTGTCAAAATCGCACTATCCTACGACTAAACGGCCGGCCCAGTCCCTGGCGTACTTCACAAGGGCCCAAAGAGCTTTGCCATCTGCAGCCACGCTGCTATCACTGATGGAATCTACATCACCAAGTCCAGCCGAGATTAATATTAACTGGCCCACAGCCCATCGTACAGACGCGCCGGCAATCGCTAAGAAGCAGGCAACATAATATTTGCAATCAAGCAGAATGCGGAGAGCTTCCACGTTGTTTGCCACCACAGCCCAGCCAAGTGATCTGGCAGCAGCGGGCACATCGTATTCCCAGATGACCATTAAGATTGGAAATAATTTGGTCGAGGAAGAAACCAGTAAGGCTGTTGAAACCGAATTTGGTCGAGAATATCGTGGCATTAGGTTCGTCATGTTAAGCGGCGAGAAGACAGACGAAGTGAGGAAGCGGATGCTTAGATGGAAAGCGAAGGTCGATAAAGCACAGAGGATCACTATATCGTAAATATTAGGCAATGAAGAAGTAATGGGGAGGAGAAATGCCTACGAAAGAACATGTACTGAATCACAATCGGCTGTTCAGCGAGTGGCCCTAATTTACTCTCTCCAGGAGTTGGCGAAGGGATGGTTTGTTTCTCTATACGCGCCCATGTCAAGTAGACATCGAATAGGAGCAGTAGAACTCCTAGGCGAATGATAGAAGGCTGCTCGGGATGTTAGTAGTGAAGCGGCGGATAATGAATGGCGCACGGCTGACGTACGTCGAAGCGATCGCCATCTCGCATTAGAGTATTATGTAGTAGATGGCGATATACCTACGTCAGATGTGAGATATGCCGCCATCGTCAATGGTCCAAGTTACAGTACCTGAGGTTTGATGAGGACCAAATCAATGAAGAGCACGACGAAGTCATGCTCCACGTATTTATCACAGAAATTGCCACATTTTCGACAGACTGTAAGACGAATCAAGTGCCCATTCGACTTGTCATCGGCCCCGGAATACTGAGTCCATAGAGTTTTGACAGGATATCGGCACTCTATACAAATAGGCATTGGCGCAGTGAAACTCGCGCAAGTTCGTCATGGATATTTCGTGTGTGGCGACTTTATCGTAGTACTCAGGATGATGTGCGAGTTGGAGTTGAAGGTAGTTGCAGGCTATCGATTTTTTTTTCTTGACAGCCTGGTGGTTTTAATTTGAGGGAGCGCTCCGCAGCTTAAGCACCAGGCCAAGACTTGGGCGCAGAGCTATGCCACTGGAATTAGTTAAACCCAATTGAAACATCAACTCGAGTTTCTTTAAAATAAGCAATTATGCATATTTGTATCATTTAATATCAGCATAGGATTACTGAAACCGATCACAGCGAGTAATTTACCATTGAAACCTCTATCATAACGACATAAAGTACTTGTTCTAATGGCGAGGGAGTTGAGGGGAATGAAGTACATACATCCATACAGAGACAGATATAAGCAAAGGCTGACTAGACTCTAATTTGCTAGTGCCGCAGTTATATTTTCTAAATGACGCGAAACTCTCTCCAAGCCTAGCTAGGTTTCCCGCGATTTTATCCACTTAATAGTGCTCTGCGCTGCACGCTGCTCGCTCTCATTGGACCAGATGATGACGGAATGGGTCGCATTCGGCCGTGACTTTCTGGTTTAATTTCGTCTACATTTTCCCGAAGTATTTATCACCTTGTTCCGGCGCAGCAAAATACAGCCTCCCATAGCTTCGGCCTCGTTAAAGGTCCCTCTTCGCCCTTTCCCATGAAGAGGCGCTCGCCGTCTATTGATGTCGGTGGTAAATCCTCCCTCGAGCTGCAAAATCCAGATGCCGAGCCAGAACACCGCCTCAATGGCTTAATACCCCGTCAATCCTCGACCCAGGACAGGCACCCGAACGGCCTCTATTCGACCAAGGCGAATGGCCACCAGCACCCTCCCAGCCATGCAGCAGTCGCATCGTTTTCACCACTATCGCTCCCTACCTCGTCGCACAGTATGACCACATCCAAGAAGCCTCCCCTGGCGAGCTTGGGGGCGCGCAATCGCAGCCTTTGGTTCATGTCTGTCCTGTCCTTTTTTGTTGCTACAGCTGGCGTTGGCCTCTTGGTCGCCATTTTCCGGTCACTCACTACTCGCCAAATTGAGCCGAAAGGATGCCGAATGTCATACATGAGGCCTTCTTACATTCACTTTTCCGAGTTTGATACCGAGCATACCCGGTTCGCAAGCAAATACTCTCTATATCTCTATCGCGAACAGGGAATCGATAGTGGTCAAGTTGGTTCCATACCCCCTACTCGAGAAATGGACCTGTCCAATCTGACATTGTGCGCAAAAGCTTCGCGGAATTCCCGTCCTCTTTATCCCAGGTAATGCTGGAAGTTACAAGCAAGTCCGACCAATTGCCGCAGAGGCTGCCAACTATTTCCATGACTATCTCCAGCATGACCACAGCCAGTTGGATTCTGGCATACGGAGCCTCGATTTTTTCACCGTTGATTTCAACGAGGATATAACAGCATTTCACGGCCAGACTCTTCTTGATCAAGCTGAATATCTCAACGAGGCTGTTCGATATATACTTTCACTATATTCCGAGCCACAGAGAGCTTCTCGCGATTCGCATCTCCCGGATCCTACATCCGTACTTATTCTGGGGCATTCAATGGGAGGAGTTGTTGCAAGAGCAATGCTAGTTCAACCAAATTATCAGGAAAATTCGATCAATACCATAATTACAATGTCAGCGCCGCATGCACGCCCCCCAGTTACCTTTGACGGTCGAATTGTTCAAATTTACGACGAAATAAACGACTATTGGCGGCGTGCATATACCCAGAAATGGGCCAGCAACAATCCACTATGGCACGTAACATTAGTATCCATTGCTGGTGGGAATTTGGATACTGTTGTGCCGTCTGATTATGCCAGCATTGAGTCACTTGTGCCTGAAACCCATGGATTTACTGTTTTTACGTCAGGCATTCCGACGGTGTGGACAAGTATGGATCATCAAGCCATTCTCTGGTGCGACCAATTCCGAAAAGTCCTGGCCCAGACTTTATATGGTGTCGTCGACGTGCATCGAGCGTCTCAAACGAAACCCCGGGCGCAAAGGATGAGAGTCTTTAAAAAGAAACTCTTAACTGGTATGGAGACGATTGCCGAGAAGTCTCTATCCTTGAAGGAACCTACAACACTCCTCACCTTGGACGACTCGTCTAGTACAGTAGTGCCTACAGGTGATCGATTGATTCTGTCGCAACTGGGTCCTGAGACCAGACCGATGGCTTACCTTCTTCCTGTACCGCCTCCTGGGTCACTCGAACCCAAGCGCTTTACGTTATTGACTGATGTCCAACTGAATACACCTACAGACAATAGTCAACTGCAGGTCCTCCTGTGTAGCGTTTACCCTTTTCAGTCTACGGGCGTCAACTCAATATTCTCATCCACCATAGATATATCAAGAAATGGTACAACGCCAACAAAGCTAGCATGTAAGGATGCTGCGTCTGACACGATCCTTCTTCCGGCTTCAACAACGGATATAGAGGCTCCCTTCTACCTGGACGAGCAAACACCGATATATCCCTTTTCATTTCTACAATATGATGCCGAATACCTCTCTGATCACCAGTTTGTCGTTGTTATCGACAGGGCTACAGAAGTTAGCAATGGCTTTGTCACTGCAGAGTTCAGTGATCTCTCATCTTTTCAGAAGAGGGAGGACACAAGCCTTATCCGTCTTCTCACATTTGGTCTCTCTTTTCGGCTCTCAGCTATCCGCCCTGTTGTTACGGCCATTGATATACCGGCTCTCAAGTCAAGTTTAATGGCTTTTAATATGAAGATCAGCCAACAATGTAGCGGAAAGCAACAGTTATTTGCGCCGCTAATCCGCCAACATATTCAAAAACCTTACGAGTCAAAGTATTTTGTTAACGCTCGAGTAACTGGAATCAGCTTCCATGGGGTGGCTCCTTACATGCCCCTTCCGTTAACTTTATCGAGTGGCGACGGCCTTGCTTTTGACATCTGGTCTGACCCCATTTGTGGTGGTCCTTTAGAGGTTGATCTCTATGTGGACGTGCTGGGAAGTCTCGGAAAGCTATATATGAGATATCGCACTGTTTTTGCGGCCTTTCCGTTGCTCATCGTCACGCTGGTGCTTCGGAAGCAATTCAGTGTTTATAACACGTCTGGCACGTTTATCTCCTTTTCTGAAAGCCTGGATCTTTCTATGCGGCAGTCGATTCCGCTTTTGCTCTCTTCTCTAACTTTGCTTTCTATTTCCCCCAGAGGAGTGACGACTTTCCTCGCCACGCTTGTGGATAGCAATCAGGCCCATTCAAATCTCTCTTCGAACATCGGCTTTCACGGAAATGACCTCCTCGTTGGCACAGATGACCCCTTCTTCATATACCTTGTACCACTCATTGGCGTCGTATGCATCGGGGTCTGCACTGTTCTTCACTATATTCTTCTGGCATTGACAAGAGTTCTTGGCGTCGCATACGCTGTGTTTTCAGTGCTGCCGGCAATTAACAGCAACCAGGCTCCAAGCCCATCACCGGTATTTGCACCATCAACCCCACGGCGGCGGGTAATATCGACCATAATTCTATTATTCTTAGTTTCGACTTTCATTCCGTATCAATTTGCATACCTGGTCGCTTGTCTTGTACAGATTCTCACGGTTGTTCGCGCTCTTCGCATATACGTCGTCACACCTTCAACAGCCAACTCCAACTATTATCACTATTCTCACTCTATCCTTCTGCTAATGATGTGGGTTCTCCCGATCAATCTGCCTATTCTGGCGGTCTGGGTTCGCAACCTCGCCGTCCACTGGCTCACGCCATTTTCTTCACATCACAATGTGCTGTCAATAATGCCTTTCATATTATTGGTAGAGAATTTGACAACAGGGAAAATGGTTCCCCAAATAACAAGCAGTTTGCGCCATATTACCAGCGGGCTCCTTTTTGGTACGGCGCTTTGTGCTGCAATCTATGGCGTTTCCCATGCATACCTGCTCCATTACTTGGTTAACGTGGTGGCAGCTTGGCTGGTCATTCTTCACTCTTCCTCAGAGCCATGGTCTTTGATGAGTTTTGGCACTTTTTTCGAAGGAGACACAGATGGGCCGAAACACATCAGTGGTTCGCATTGACTGAATAGTGTCATTTGTGTTTTTTAAAAGGCGTTGTTTCAGTTCCTACTGCTTTTATGCCATATAATATAATATCCATTACATAGATAACTGTAAAATATCAATATATATAAACCAATATTTAATCTTTTTTTATATAAATGAACCATACAAATTGAACTCAAATTAAAGACACACCTGGATTGTCAAGTTTCAGTCATATTCCGTGGTGCAACACGTCCTAGCAGCACTTGCTACCGTCAACCATTGTTGTTTTTTCTACGAGTTAGCCTAAGCCACTTCTGGATACTGGGCCAATTACATCATATGAACGCGACTTAGTTGAAGTCGGTCCGAGGTACTTCCCTTTTGAACTTCCATACTATTCATCAGCCTTTCTCAATGCCCAACAACCGCACGGCCTCGTGGCTGGGCTGGATATTCGGAATGGGTGAGCGTCGAAAATTAGGGGATGTCGCCCTGGACATTGTCCTTTTTGCTGGCATGGTAATAAACTCCTTTTTTTCCCGTTTGTTGCCACTGCGCTGACAATATGTCCCAGATGACAGCTGGTCTCTATGTTGCTCGCACGTTTCTGAATCCCATCTTGAGCAACCTAGTAGATCCCGATAAAGAAAAACACGAGCAGGCGAAGCGCCAGGCCAAAGCGCATCTTGATCGCTTAAGTCGAAGACGACATATAGATGGCATTGGAGACAATGGGGCCGATGGCGCTCGTGGAAGCGCGCGAGTTGAAGAACTAGTCTTGAATGAATACGAAAATCTAATAGCACTTGAAATGGTGGCGCCAGACGATATTCATGTCGGCTTTGATGGTGAGGATCGGATATGCGACCTGCTGAAAGTACTCCGCTAATTGGACGTGTGACGCCTCGATAGATATTGGCGGTCTGGATATGATCATTGAGGAACTGAAAGAATCCGTCATCTATCCATTGACAATGCCCCATCTCTACCAGCATGCCGCTTCGTTACTGTCTGCACCGTCTGGCGTTTTGCTATATGGACCACCTGGTTGCGGCAAGACGATGCTGGCCAAAGCCCTTGCCAAGGAGAGCGGCGCATCATTTATCAACCTGCATATATCAACGCTCACGGAGAAGTGGTACGGCGATTCCAACAAGATAGTCAGAGCCGTTTTCTCCTTGGCTCGCAAGATGCAACCTGCCATCGTATTCATCGATGAGATTGATGCCGTTTTGGGCACACGGAGAAGTGGCGAACATGAGGCCAGCGGCATGGTGAAAGCCGAGTAAGTGTTTACCCAACTTTGCGATGGCGTTGCGTTGATGCGTTGATGCGTTGAGAATAACTAGAATGGATGTTGACAAGCTCAAAGATTCATGACGTTGTGGGATGGACTGACATCAAGCAACTCCTCTGGCATACCAGCGCAGATAGTTGTGCTTGGTGCCACCAATCGCATACACGATATTGATGAAGCAATTCTCCGACGAATGCCCAAAAAATTCCCTATTACGCTGCCTGCATTGGAGCAAAGACGCCGAATCCTACAACTAATCCTGAAAGACGCCAAGGTGGATGCTGAGCATTTCGACTTGGATCATGTGTCTAAACTCACCGCCGGCATGTCGGGGAGTGACATCAAAGAGGCTTGTCGCGATGCCGCTATGGCTCCTGTGCGAGAATATATGCGACAGCACGGCCGTGATGGCTCTAAAAGACCAGTTGACCCAGCTGATTTCCGTGGAATCAGGACTGATGATTTCCTTAAACACTCGACTGATCAATATATGATAGAAGTGCTTCAGCAACGACAGAGGGGGTCTAACATTCTTGCCAATGATGTGCTCGCAGAGATTGACGAGACATTTGTTGAGCCCCAAGACTGAGCCTCGTACGAGTCCCATGCAAGCAGCAGCGCCTCATATTACATTGCAAGAAGTAATACTCCCCTTTTACTTGCTCGTTATGGTTTGCTTTTAGTTGTTGGCGTATTCTTTTCACGCCGGCGAGCGTATACGTCACGAAATCACCCTTCGTCTGCTTAAAGGAGCCCTTTTAGTACTTCTGATGTTAAATAGACAGTGAAATAGCGCCCTGGCGGTACTTTCAGGATACATATATATAACGAAACACGTTTGTAATTAATACAAGTGCCTATCGGGACTTCAACATAGTCTGAAACATAAGCGCTTGAGGAACAACTTTATGCTCATAGCCAGGCTTTGGTTTCACGTCAAAACCCTCCTCAAAAATCCTACTTCATAAATAAAACACACTCTTGTCATCGATAGAAAATCCAACATATGCCCTCCCAACTGGCATCGATATGAGACCGTAGCTTTCCTACCATTACGTCCAAAAGTGAAAGATTTTTGACGGCCAGAGTCACCCCCTTAGTGAGTCGCTTCTCTTAGCCCAATGACATGTCTAAATTTACGTTGCTCATATCTCCATTAATGCCAAAGAATTGGAACCTATGATGCAATGATTAGCAAGCAAAATAACTAATACTCGGGCATTTTGGCTATGTGAACTTACCAATCTTCGACATTTAGAGTTGCTGGCGCGGGCTGTCCTTGCGCAGAGCTTGTGCCCCAGCTATCAGGACTCTGGCCATCCTGAAGTCCACCATCGAAGCCAGCTTGCCACAAATTAGACTGTCCCTGAAATCCAGACATCTGCATGATACTGCCCGCTGGGGCGGAGCCTCTATACTGATTGGCCTGCATCCCCACCCCCATGCCGCTCCCCGGCACTTGATTCATCGCACTCTGATCCAGACCTTGGTGTGTTTGAGGAGGCGAGAGGTTGGGAAATGCTGGCATACTTGAACTTTCGGGGAATAGTTGGTCAGGCTGGAAGTTCTCCCACAGGGATTGTGATATATTTGGTGAGTTGCGGGTGACCAAGTATAAGTCTGGGGGAGTTGCTGGGACAGAAAACGAAGGGTTGAATGGTGTTGCGGGCCTTGTCTGAGGCCGCGAGTTTGTGCCGCCCATGAATGTGTCTGCCCCGGTTTGACGAACATTTGGAGATGCTGCGGACGATCGTTGATTGACGTTGCCGGTGTTCTCAGCCTTGGTCGCACTAGGGGTTTGCGGCCTGGATCTTTCGTATGACTCTTGTGGCGTTGGCGTATTGCTCATGAAGTCGATGGCCATATCATCGTATTTTCGTTTAGATGCGTCTTGCCTGTTTATCTGCTCAAGCTGGGCCATGCTTTGCTGCATCTTCCGATGCCGCTTGCCTCCCGCTTTTTGTAGCCGCTCCTCCAGATTCTTATTGCCAATGATGGATTCAAACAGAGTATATACCATCTTTCCCACAAGCCAGACACGCGAAACTTCCTTCATAGCCTGCATGCAGCTGCGCATCCTGTCTTGGGTCACCTGTTGTATAGACGGTACAGGAGAGCGCATTTGATAAACATGCATGATTAGGGCAGAAAATAGGCTGTACACAATAAAGGCAGGACAGTAGCGAAGCTGATTATGTGCCGCCAAGTTGTCAACTATCGAAGTGATCATGGCTGCGGCCTGGAAAGCAATATTTCTTGAAGGATATGGGGTATCATTGGGGAATCGAGGTGAGCCGCTTGGTGGCATATGTGCTCGGTGCAAGAGACACAACGTTGTATAGTAGTTGGAGTGAAGAAGGGCTGACCAGAAATGATGGCGAGGCATTTCCCAGTAGACAATCTTGGGGCAATTCTGAAGCCAATCAGCCAAGGCCATATCGCTGTGAGTCAGGTCGATCGCATTTCGCTGCCTCCCTTTAGAGGCCACCGAGTACTGCTGTGATAAGACAAGCCCCATGATCTCGCAGAGTTTGACGTACTGCAGGAAGAACTGCACATGGATCGGATCTGGTGGGAACTCGCTACCCCGGTCAGACTCATCCTCAATGAAGTCATCCTCAGTCAACATCTCAACGTCAGAATCGTCAAGATTGATGTGAACAGGACGGCCAAGAGCAACAGCTACGGACCGATCGCGAGTGAAAAGCGTCCACCAAATGCGCTTCCAGAGCCGCTTGTCAGACTTGCTCAGCTGAGACCGCTCAACGGATCGATGCATGCCCGATCCTTGAGCAACAATGGTGGCAACGCGGCTCCAGTAAAAGACGTTTTTGGTAACATCCTCAGGCCCCTCCCAGTACCATCCCATAAGAAGGAGGGACTGGACAATGGTGACGCGATCATCTTCGTAATTGGCGTCATAAAGGGCCTTGGCGCGTTTATAGAAAGTCAGGGCAGCCGGGGTTGTCGAGCCATTCGCGTCCATGAGCTGTGCATTTTGGCACACTCGAGAACCAGCCAGAAGAACGGCTTGTAAGAGGAGAAGCGAAGGCGGGTTTTTGGGATCTCGGTATTGCCTCATAAAGCGAGTACGGTTGATAACGGGGACAATAGGATGAACCCATTGGAAATAAGCGTCAATCAGCTCATCACACAACGACCGCGGAGGTAGAAGAAAAGCGCCACGCTGATGAAGAATGTCAATCTCGACATTATCGAGCTCGGTCAGCCTGGCTCGCGAGCCTCTGACATTCTCAGGCAGCGGATAGTGAACCACATCTGCAGAACCCTGGCGGTCATGCACAAGGAGAGTGAGATTTGATGATTCGCCAAGGTATGCAACACGGCCTGCGTCGGTGATGGGAGCTCGTGTGAACTTGGGCTTCATAACTATATTTAAATATGTGCCATTATCGACCTCTTCTTTGCGGGCTTGGGCTTCTGTAAGAGACGTGGGCGGCGTTCCATCCGCGGTATGCGATACGGTAGGAGCTGAAGGCCTTGGAGAATAAGAGGTGGCAGTGCTGCTGAGAGGCGTCTGTCGTGCCTGCTCATCGGTATTCTCGCCACGGTCACTGTGAAGACAGATAGACGTTGGTTAGTGATGAGATATGATAAGTCCAAGGGTAGCTTGACGACAGCGACACTCACCTGTCGGAATCTTTGCTTGCTTGACCCCCAGCGGTTTGGGTCTTCTTGCGCTTCGGCTGGGGAATCCGGCATTCTATCTGAAAAGCAACGCAGTTGGTGCAAGGCACACCAAGACTGGCTGCGTCGCATCGAACCTGAACACGGCGACTGGGTTAGCCCGCCAACGAACCGGCACAGAAGAGCGTATGCTCTGCGGCAGACGTCGAGCACATACCTTTCGTGCGTGACATGTCTATCAAGTCAAAAGACAATACACTAGCGGTTAGCACGATTGCATTACATTGGATGTAGATTGCTTTGAACAAGTGCGAGTGGTCAGTCAGCGGACCCGCCGCTGAATGCCTCGGCACGCCGAGGCGTGAGGATTATTAGATTATGCGCCCTGCAAGACACCACATACCTCGCATGCTCGTGACGCTCGTTGCCTATAAGAATCAGGTGCATTAGACATCTGCGCTCCAATAGCGGTATCATCGCATGGCGGCCTCCATACCTCCTAAAGCTCATGCCGCCGGCTGCTGCTGCTGCTGCTGCTGCTGCTCCGGCTGCCGCCGCACTCATGGCACCACCAGACATCGGAGATGACTTGGATGGCGGTTGCGGTTGCGATTGCTGCGGACTCGTTGGCGCCGCCTCGTCGCCGGCAGATATTTCCACGTCCATGGTGCGGGTTGATTGGCGATAGTCGTTGACACAAAAGGATTCGAGAAGGCAAGAATTCGGGAGTTGGCGCTCAGGACTGGGAGCAGAGAGGGGCGATGGAAGGAGGAGGCGAACAACCTCCTCCCCGGTACGATGTCGATATCAAGCTTCAGCTACGCAAATAGATGTGAATCTGAGCGTCGAAGCTCAGCCGTCGCCAAAGCAGGGCCGGGTATCTGATATCGGGCCGCAGAAAGGACCACGCTTGCGTTATACTTGAACGGCAGGATCAAACAAGCAAGACGAGCGCGGGCATGCTCTGTGTGGCCTCGGTTTAGAGTAGTCGGCGCCTGGGCGGAGGCCGGATCCGGTTTGTTGCGTTACTGCTCGTGGCTGTTGCGATGCTGAAAGACGAGGCCCAGGTAGAGCACAGCACGAATCGGCAAGGAGTACGTATCGACAAGTCCGAGACGCTCTCACCAAGCGTGGGATCTGGAAGCTGGTGAGCGACACTTGATCTTAGTAAAACATGAAGCGCGCCCTGCCTCGGCTTTTACCAAGCATTTGCTCCTTGTACTCCGGAGTAGCAGTACTTGGGACTACGGACTGCTAGCCTATCAGTCGGTTTCAGGTACCCAGCTACTAGCGCGATCATACCTGCAGCTACTCCGTTCCTGAGTACCTCCGATGCCTTTACTTCTAGTCAGAGGTAGAAGTACAAGCTGCATGGCCTCAACCAGCTTAGTAGCTCGTGAGTTGCTACTCTATACTGTGCTCCTGTTAAAGCTCCGGCACATAGTATAGGTTCTACCATGAAATACTGATTGCCTTGATACAGGTGCGTCTATTGCTAGCATTTCTATTTCTGCTATTCAATTTTAGTCTACACGCTCCATTAGTGATTTTATTACTCTAGCATAAAACTTGGACGCTTGGTGTCGAGGGAATGTGATCTCTTCTGTTAGATAGTCAGGGAGCACGTCTATCAAGTCTCCGTCGCGAGACTCGTCCAGCTGGGGTCGATAGGCAAATTGTACATCTTCGTAGCTGTCGGCGGCCTCCAGATCTTCCAGGGCAAGCTTGAAATGGAGAGCTATTAGGTGGTTAGCATCGTATTGAATTCTAATTCTCCAATAGGCGAATGATCTTGACTCACTCCCGTTCCGTCCAGTTTGGATGCAGTCAAAGACGTCTTCATTATCAACGCGGCGCACATCTCTGACGATAAGGCCTGTCAAATCACCATACAGCTCCTCCTTAGTTTGTGCAACTGGTTTATTCTCTCCCGGACCCGTCCGGCTCGCTGCTAGTTTTAAGTATAGAGCCTTGTTCTCGGCTTTTGCTTGGGCTAGACGTTGATCCGCCTCTGCTAACTCGGTTTGCATAGCCTCTATGTTGGCCATTTTGGCGCTTACATCTGCCTGTAACTGCTCCATTTGCTGATTTTGCTTGGTGAGCTCAGCTATCTCTTCCTTGAGCTCTGCTATGAATTCATCGGCCACTAGTAGCCACATCATATTAGCAATCAGTATACAGCTATAAGTGTGTGGGCTGGTGGCATAATAGCCTCTCACCTCTCGTATTCTCACTGGTCTTGGCCTTCAGGAGCTCAAAATTTTTCTCGGCCTTTGTTACAGCTATCTCGTGAAGATCATGGAATCTCTTTTCCAGGATTGAGTATTTCTGATGCGCTTTGGCAAGTTGCTGCTGAGTATCACCGTCGTCGTCGTTGTCGTCGTCGTTGTCGTCGTCTGAGTCTTGAAATTTTGAGGGTTTCCTGCTGTTGGTACCTCCAGAGTTAGACGCTGAGGCGCGTTCATCTATCTGAACCGAGGAACTGTTTGTATTATTGCGATCTCGTGACACTCTGTACCGCCGTCGTGATGGCTTGGACGAGTCAATTTGGGCTGAATTTTTGGTGTCGTCGTCTATCCCTGATGCAATGCTGCCGTCTGGAGACATGACGACATCTGGTTCATCCTTATCATCTCGGGGTCGTTTCGCGGTCGACGCGACGGATTTCGTTTTCGCGTTGGCTCGACGGGGTCCATTTCGCGACCGCTTCGTCACTCTGTTCGCCGCCGCCGGCCGATCGCGCATTGCTCTTGTTTTGATTTATAATCTGAAATCGCTCAATGCAAGCTATAGAATGTCGAAACTGGACTTTTCCCCCCTTTTTCCAGACCGTGGTGTTTCTGAGATGCGCCAAAGAGCTGTGGTAGGCGAAGTGTAGTGATGCAAGTTGCTGCACCTACCTAGCTAGGGTGGAATTCCGTATTTAGTACTGCCTGTTAGAGCCCGTGGCTACGGCATATTCAGTGACGTATTGGCAGAGCAAGGGACTCAACGACTAGAGCTTCATGAATCTGGAGAGTAACAAAATATAAAAGATCGAGTAGCTGGCGTATTAAATCCGAATTTCTTATAATACTCTATTCGCTCTGAATTTCACAATCTTATGCTTTTCCATTGCCAGCTTTCCTCTCGCAAAGAATGCTCAATTTCCTAAAATGGCATTTTGGTATTTGCTTGACCGTCGAATTGTAATTCCCTACCTACCTACCTACCTACCCAGGTAGCTTGGTAGATGCCATGCCGTACTGTGGAATGTCAGAATTCTTATCACTGGTTCTCAATTACGATATAATAAATGACTTGAAATTCAGTGCCTGGCCTATCTAACAGCGTGCTCTGCAAACTTACCCAGACATACCTATATAACATGCTTATAAATGAAATGGCTCTAATCTTTTAGATATGCATACATGCAAAGTACTCTGTAGCCAGATATAGACTGGTAATTTGCTTCCTTAAATTCTATCCTTATCGCTTTATGCTAGAATCGTCATCTGCCTTACTTCCACGAGATAACGGGGGTGCCTGTGAATCAAATATGTTGGGGCGCGGAGTATCCTCAGCACCTGGAGTGTTCATCAACTCTATTAAATCTCCAATATCCTGTCCGCTTGAGCTTCCCGGTCGTGACGATGAGTTGCCCATCAATGGAGCCATGTGGCGTTTGGACCAGGCAGTTCGAAGCCAGGTCTCAACTGCTGCCGCAGCTTTGTCGAGGCCATTGTTCTGATGGAGAGGCGACGTTGTATCTCCTCCCTCTTCGAAAGAGCCCTCTACGATCCCTGCAAGATCGCGATCAAATCCAATCCGCGCCATTTCTGATCCCATGACCGACATGGATGGTATATCGTCCATGTGAAGGCCGGGCAGATGTTTCCTTGCCCACGAATTAAAGTAGTCTTTGTCTGGGCCGGGAGCTCGAACACTTCTACTCATAGAGCCGACGCCGCCAGGGCCGCGCATCCAAGCTGGCCTCGCACCTAACACATCATCATCTCCATGGCTGTGGGTGGATTGACGTCTTTCGAGTAGTGGTGGCCGGTCGCCTATCGAGCTCTGCCGTCTGGATAATGGCCGATCCACCTGGTCTGCACTATAAGCCGAAGTCTCAAGGCTCTGCCGTGGCGATGATGAAAAAGAAACGGTCCTGCCAGTCTTTTTCCTCCGCGGTGGGAAGTAGCCCATTTTCTGGCGTGCGATGCGCCCAATCTCCACTGGCTCAGACAGCGAGTCTATCTTAACCCATTTGACGTGCGACCAGGGCACGGCCTCCTTTTCTGTACTCTCATCTTCCGGCCTGGCTCTTTCGCTGAATGGTTCGAGACTGCTTAAAGACGTATTTTCCGGTGTCACTGATCCAAATATCGTCGATGACGTTGCTGGAGGGATTTCTGTAGCATTGCGCTGTTGACTGTTGAGCGGCGGATCACAAGGACGTCCCCGTGCCTCGCAGGCGTCGACGGGTATAATGACCCATTTTCGGATTTGAATGCTGTCCCTGGACCAGAGCCCATTCGCCTTCCTAAACGCATCTTCCAAGCACTTATATCGGAGGATGATCCCGGCATATGTATCGGTTGGCAGGATTTTGTGAATGTATACAAGATATTCTTCCGGCTGCGAGTTCTCTGAGGTAATTTCGTCCGAGGTTCGGCGCTTATACCTTCCTGTGATGTCTACTCCTCCACCAAATCCTTGATTGTTTTCCAAAACGCTTGCTCTCTTGGCAGTTTTCAGCGCGGTCTCTCGCTGGTCAGATGATCCAGTCGCAACTCTGTTAGCTGTCCTTTGGCTGGGTAAAATAGAGGAGCCCATTGCTTTGAAGCTTGCGCTGGCGTTGCCGCCGACGCTTGACGGGATTCGGTTCCAAAGGGACGAGGCAAAGTTGTCCTCCGGTTGAGGATGCGATCGCGGCTGGGGCATGTCACCCGGGCTGTCGGCGCCAGAAAGAAGAGAGGCAGCAAGCCCTTGAACCGATGACCAGCTCTGCGCCCAGGAGCCACCAAAGACCTGTCCCAGGCTGGGCGAGCTTTGTTTGCCTTTAGCATCCTGAGCCGGGCGATGTGTGATTTCGTCATGATTCCCTAGCAGACTTTCGGAGTTGGCACGACTGCTGCCATTGTTAGGAAGACGGCGATTGCGCGATCGAATCGACCCAGAACCCGTGGTTCCAGCCAAGGGCCCCGGAGAGGATGAGGATTGGTGCGGCGACGGTATTCCAGGGACATTGCGGTTGGCCATAGTGACCACCAATGGTCGAGGACAGCTCTCGAGTTGGACAAAGGCTGCTCATCAGTGTCTGGCTACAGTGGCAAGACTCAGTCCTTCGTCGTGGCGGAGGGCATGGGTCGCCAGCGGACCCGGCAGTCTCTGGTTAATTAAACCCCAAAGACCTCGCGAAGATCTCTATCTCAGAGCCTTTGGCCTCTTTTCCGTCATAGGGAATAGGGGAAAAGAGAGTTGCTAGGCTGAGACTCCGTGTATACATCTCTACAGAGCAATGAGAGACGGTCTCCTTCTGTCGCAGCTCTTGGCCACGCACACGTTATACTGGAACTGGCATGCCCCCACCATCTGATGAGACAGCATACCTTCCGGGCAGGTACCGTGTACATCCAAGGATGGCTGCCCCATGCTGCGCGCTAGTGCGCTGCGGCGACACATGCTGGAGTATCAAGTTTGGTGAGATTCGCTATCTGGTAATGGCGCCGCACTAATTATAGTATAGCGCATGCGCGCTGGAAGGTACCTGAGCGCCCGTGTTAAATGGCCGGAAGCCACAGGCAGGTACCTACTTTGCAGGTACCTGCCCCCCCAAGGAAGCGGATATTGCAGGGCAGCGAAATTTAGAGATCGATCCAACGCGACGCAGCTCGTGAAAGCATCCCTCTGGCTGCATGTATGCCTTAATTCGTTCGCTCGTTTAAACACAGCAGCCCACGATGGATTCCTTCATGCTTCAAGATGATGGTGTGCGTGACCGTATCCGTCAAGCAGAGGAGTTTCTGGTTCCTAGTATGAACAACAGGCATCCCCTCAAATGTTTGCACTTTGGCTAATCTTGTTCAAGATGATCCCCATGCTCGAAGTTATAGAGCGGACATCATCTTGATGTTACGCAAGAACCAGCGCCGCCTTACTGTCAACATTGACCACGTTCGAGATCACAACCCAGAATTAGCGCAGGAAATACTTCAGAAGCCCTTCGACTGCACTCTTGCTTTCAACCATGCCCTCAAGGAGATCGTGCAAACGCTGCCTCAAGCCCGGCCTGACCAAACGGCGAGGGATACCGTTTACTACTGCGCGTGGGCTGGAAACTTTGGTCTCAACGCCTGTAACCCTCGCACGCTGTCATCTCAGCACTTGAACCACATGGTTTCTGTTGAGGGTATCGTGACGAGGTGCTCTCTCATTCGGCCCAAAGTCGTGCGAAGCGTTCACTACAACGAAACCAAAGACAAATTCCATTTTCGAGAATACCAAGACCAGACTATGACCAACGGTGTGACTACATCTAGCGTCTATCCACAAGAGGACGATGAAGGAAACCCCCTTACTACGGAATATGGATTCTGCACATATCGTGATCATCAGACGATTTCGATTCAAGAGATGCCTGAACGAGCGCCCGCCGGTCAGCTTCCTCGAGGCGTTGACGTCATCTTGGATGATGATTTGGTTGATCAGGTGAAGCCTGGTGACCGAATTCAACTTGTCGGCATTTTCCGTACCCTGGGCAATAGAAACGCCAACCACAACAGTGCGTTATTCAAGACAGTTGTTCTTGCCAATAATGTAGTCCTTTTATCGTCCAAATCCAGTGGCGGGCTAGCCACTGCATCGATTACCGATACAGACATTCGAAATATTAACAAAGTTGCCAAGAAGAAGGACCTTCTCGGGCTTCTGTCGCAGTCTCTTGCTCCGAGTATTTACGGCCATGATTATGTTAAAAAGGCCATTTTGCTCATGCTTTTGGGAGGAGTAGAGAAGAACCTCGAGAATGGTACGCATTTGAGAGGTGATATCAACATCTTAATGGTTGGCGATCCCTCTACTGCCAAATCTCAGCTCTTGCGATTCGTCCTAAACACAGCACCACTGGCTATTGCTACCACAGGTCGTGGTTCTTCCGGAGTTGGTTTGACGGCAGCCGTTACCACTGATAAGGAGACCGGAGAGCGAAAGTTGGAGGCTGGTGCCATGGTCATGGCTGACAGAGGAGTTGTCTGCATTGATGAATTTGACAAAATGTCAGACATTGATCGAGTGGCTATCCACGAAGTCATGGAGCAGCAGACGGTTACCATCGCCAAAGCGGGTATTCATACTTCGTTGAATGCTCGATGCTCTGTTATCGCAGCTGCCAATCCCATCTTTGGGCAGTATGATCCTCACAAGGACCCCCACAGGAATATTGCGCTCCCAGACTCCCTATTGTCGCGTTTCGATTTGCTCTTTGTCGTCACTGATGACATTGAAGACGCCAGAGACAGGCAAGTTTCCGAACATGTATTGCGCATGCATAGGTACCGCCAGGCGGGTAGCGAAGAGGGCGCCCCTGTTCGTGAACAAGTCTCTCAGTCGCTGGGCGTCTCTGCCAACACTCAAGCTGGTTCACAACAGTCAACAGATGTTTATGAAAAATATGACGCGATGCTGCACTCAGGCGTTACCCGGACATTGGGACGAGGGTCCAACAAAAAAATCGAGATTCTCAGCATACCCTTCATGAAGAAGTATATCCAATATGCTAAGAGAATCAAGCCTGTTCTTACACAGGAAGCATCGGATCGAATTGCCGACATATACGTTGGTCTTCGAAATGACGAGATGGAGGGAAACCAGAGGCGAACGAGTCCACTCACCGTCCGTAGTCTGGAGACAATCATACGACTGGCCACTGCCCACGCCAAGTCACGACTTTCAAGTCGAGTGGAGGAACGAGACGCAGTTGCTGCGGAGGGCATCCTGCGATTTGCGCTCTTCAAAGAAATTGTAGAGGATAATTCGCGGAGAAAGCGCAGGCGTACACAAGCCACTGGCGTGGTCTCATCCAGTGATGATAGCGACGAGGATGATAGTGACGACGGGGACGACGAGCAGAGCCAACAGACCAGCCAGCCGAACGGAAGCAATTCTCGGAGTTCCACTGCGCGCATGCAGACTAGAACTTCTTCAAGGCTTAATGGAACGAATGGATCTACAAGCCAAAACTCAAATGGCATATCCCAAGCATCTGGAGCGGCCACGACCCCAGGCAATAGCTCTCAGCCACACGGAATGGTGGATACACAAAGCTCTTTTGCGTCAACACTGCCTGCGTCTCAGGTCTTGTCCCCGACTCAAGGAGAGGTTGAAGATGAGAACCTGGCTTCTGCTGCTAGCAACTTGGAGATTGAAGAAGCCAGCCTCACCCCTCAGCGACTGTCAACTTTCAGGACCAACCTTGGCCAGTTGCTCAATACTGACATTTTCGAGGATGACTCAGCTCCTCTCGCTGCAGTAATCAATGCCATCAACGATAGACTTGGTAACCGCGAAGGAGGTGCCTTTAGCAGACCAGAAGCAATTCTGGCGCTGAAGAAATTGGAAGAAGCAAATCACATCATGTGAGTTTAACATAAGCCTGCTACTTAAATCAGGACTTCTAGCTAACCGAGGCAACAGGTTCGGTGATGGTGATGTTATTTATAAGATTTAAGATCTACTGACGAAGACTTACCGGTGTTCAGGATGGATTTGGGAGCTAATTGGGCTGGGGGAAACGAATATGGTGATGACATGCCAGGAAAATAACAAGGAAAAAAGCCCTAGGTTAAACGTTTAGAGCAATTCATGATTCACAAGTTGATGAGAATAAAATACAGCAATAATGGTATATGATCTATAATTCAAAGTCAAAGTCTTTCCTCAAACTTGCGCAGTCGATCCAGTACATTGCATCCATTCCAAGTCTCAGTTCTGTCATCCTGTCGATCAAGTGTGGGCATGCCAACTTGCTCTACGGCAAAACTGGCCGCTACGGATCCCCAAACAGCGGCTTCTTCGTAGCTCTTCCCTCGAGCCAAAGCCACAGATAGACCACCGAGAAATGTGTTTCCACCGCCTGTAGGGTCAACAACACTATCTTTATCCGTATGGTAAGCCGGGATCCATCGCTCGACTCCAGGATCGACTTCAAATTCAGTCTCTTCGCGAGCGATTGAGCCATCTTCGTCGCAGATGAGATCAGCCAGCAGGGCCGTCATGTCGATATCGGGTCGTAGGCCACCTCTAGTATAATTCTTTTTTCGTGTCGATTTGGAGTTCTGTCCGGGACGGCGTTTCCTACCGCCATTCTTGACAACGTAGCAGCCCTTGTGAGCGGCTCGCACGACGATTGCGAAGGATTGGAGAGGCATGCTATCAAGAAGCTGCTCGCAAGCGCGCTCAACAGCCCGAACGGAGATGTCTCCCGTCACTGGGTCCAGGCCATCGTCGCCCATGAAGCCGGCAAGCTCGCTGTGGTTTGGGCTGCAGACATCTACAAGCGGCAGAGTGTTTGTAAGATTGAGAAGCTGGTCCGGATTGCATAGATCGGGCACTGGCTCCCACACAAAAATTGGTTTAGTATAAGTCTCCGAGGTACAAGCTTCCTTGCGGCGAGAGATGATGGTGGTCACCAGCTCCTGGCAGCGAGTCGGAGAGCAGATGAGGTGGAACGATTTAGACTGAAGTTGCTCCGGTGACAGGTCGTCGCTCGTGAGGCGCTTCTTGGGGGTCAGATACTTGAATTCGCGTTTGTCGTCGGTGCCGCCATAGCCATTCCAGCCTCGAGTGGTGAGCCGCTCTGGATCATGGCGCATGAGCGCAGACGTCTCCCAGCTGTCGATCAGCGTGGTGACTGAAGGTGGGAAGTCGGAGCCCTGGTCCACGATCCATCCTACCGTGGAGGACAGCGGCGGCGGCGAGAAGAGGCGAGCGCCAAGGGCAGCGTAGGAGCCGCCGCCTCCAAGGATGTCTTTCTGAGGAGGCTTTGGATCAGGAAAATCGATATCATCTTGACAAACGAATCACATGGACACGGCAATCGGTCAGCCCCAAGCTTCTATAGAGGCTAACAGGGCCGTAGCGGGAACGCCTCACCGATTATGAGCATGCCAAAAGTGACAAAGTCGATGCCGGCATGGTGCTCTGATTCCTGCTCGGATTCCGCCTTGGGGTCTGCCTCTGCACCCGTATGAGAGCCCATTGGCACAGAGTGGGATTTTTTTTTTTGAATTTTCTTCTATGCAGAGTCGAGAATCAATGTTGCCCGGCCGCGTCTGGCACACGGGCTGTCATGTTTATCGGGCGGCAGTGACCTGATTGACCTGCAGGCACTAAGGGAAGGTGGAAAAGTACAGAGTACACCTTGCCGGGGGAACAGCCGCTCTTTAGCTTTTGGTAGCCGCTACATGAAACTAATGGGCTTTCATGCATGCTACGCGATAAGGGAGATTAGCGTCTAAGGCCGAGCTCAGAGGAAGTTGACCAGATGTCATTGCATTGTGAGTAAATAGTCACTGCAGCAATGCGGTCAGCCATTATGGTAAATGAAAAAGGGCACTTGTTTGAAAAGAAAGAGATTAGATATGCCCTTTTGATTTTGAAGACTTCAAGTGGCCTCAATTGGTCAATTGCTGCTCCAAAGAACGGCACATTGCTAGCACGTCGCTCTCGGGATTGGTGTTTCAGCCATAGCAACGGGTGCAGTGCTCCCCTCAGAATGCAGCCCAGCACATACTCGAGACGCTCTACTCTATACCCAAGTACCTAGGCCCAAGTGCCTGGGCGATAGGTGATCGGTAAAGAAGAAGAAAAACACCCTTTGCCGAGAGCATCCCTTTATTTTGCTCTATCTCTATATACCAATTATATGTGGCGCATTATAAAAGAGTCTATGAAGAAGCATCGCCGACACATATATGTGTATACATAACAACAAATCTACAGCTTGGCCTTGGGAGGCTCCAGAGTAGGAACCAGCAGGTCGCGCATCTCGCCCGCAGCCTCGTTAAGGTAGTAGCTCATCCGCTCGCTTCCTAGTCCTTTTGACACGACGTTGAAGTTGATGCTGTGGTGGCTGTCAGCGTGGTCCATGATAAAAATCACTTTGCATGGAATGAATGTCAGTGGCTCTTACCTGTTCTCGTTGATCATGTACGCAATGCCAAATCCGCCGTCAATCACCTGGCTCCAGCCATATCCGTTGAAGAACTCTGAGCTAAGCTGTGAAGTGGACAGGTACCAGGATGAAGAGTAGCTGTACGCGGGGTCCTTGTAGATGGCCGGGAGCTCTTCACCGGGCCCAAGGAGCTTCTTGAGTCCAAAGAGATGTCTGTCAACACCCTTGCCATCTGAAGCAGCCGAAATGTACTCGATGTGAGCTGCAATGGCCTTGCGGAAAAGGTCAACTCGGGTCTTGTCCTCAGCTGCGGGGTCCGCCATGGATGTGCACCAAGCAGCTGATTCATCAGAAACGCTGCGGCAAGTCTCAGTACGTCCCTGCTGGAAACGTCGGGTAGCGGCTGATTCATATGTCGGTCGGTTCTTGCCGTACATCTTGTAGTAGGCAAGCTGGATGATCATCTGCACGTATGCGTCTGGTGAGCACTTGAACTTCTTAATGAGACCCTTTCCGTAGGCCTGGTATGCTTGGACGGCAAGTTGGTGTTGGCCAATAACGTTGTTAAAGTCGGTGATGGCGCGGTCGATCTCGCTCTGGATCTTAGGCGTGATCTCGAACTTGATAGGCTGGGGCTCAGGCAAGTCGGATCGAACATTGGGGTCTGAGAAATCAATCTTGTTTCCAAAGATGAGATCGTTGATGTAGTCGTTCAGACGGTGGGTCGGCGTGCCGTCCATCATAGAGTGCTCTCCCATAAAGCCCGATGTGCCGTTATCATTGACGATAAACTGAAGAGGCTTGTCGTACCAACGGTTGGCGCCATCGCCGTGCCAGTACTGGTGAGCACGCTCTTCTAGTGTGACGGGGGACGCATCGTCCAAGCATACTACGAATGAGGCAGACTCGATGGCCTCCAAAGCCGCCTTGTTCTTGGGGCTTTCTTGGATCAGCACTTCACGAGCATCCGCCCAGACGTCTCGGTTTTCTGAGGTCAGCGCGCCGACGGGTGATACCCGCTGCGCGATCTTGTAAATGCGGTTGAACTGGTGCTCAAGCTCTGATGTGTTGAGTTGCTTGCCGGCAACTTCGTGGTCGACCTTGAAGAATTGGTTCTTGCGAATGACCACAATGTGCTTGTTTTCGGTATGGGAGAACTTGACAGGATAGTCGGCGGGGCGGGCAGCGACGCGGCTCGCGTTGAACATCCACTTGTAACTATCCATGCAAATGGGTAGCTTCTTCATGTACTCGGGCTCGAGGTTGCCACTGTCCACGAGCTTCTTGAATTCCAGCACACTGCTGGTGATCGCTGCAGCTCGCTTGGCAGGGTTGCGTCGCTTGGGATCGTCTCTGTGTGAATAGAAGTAGCTGACATATGGCACCACCGGGTCTCGGTAGCTCAGATAGGCGGCATCGTTCCACCACTCGTATATCCAGTTCTTTGTCTTGGGATCTTGAGCCTTTTCAACAAGCTTTTGCTGGAGCTTGCTTCCAACTCCGCCCGGCTTGATGAACTCTGCAACTGCGGCTTTGCTTTGCTCGAGCTCGGTCTTGGATATGATGGGATTTAAGCTCTTGAGGTATCTCTTGGCAGTCTCTTCGAGGGTCGGGACTGGAAGGCGAGGCAGAGACTCCTGGAATCTCAGCATAGCACCCTTTGACTTGTCCTCGACATAGCCTGTTACAGAATAGTGTTGTTAGCCGGGGCAAGGTATTTGGTGTGCGGCAAAAGACTCGTCTGTTCGATCGATGAAGCCACGAAGCAGAAAGTCTAATCGCTTTGTACGCGGGAAGAACATACCGGCAGGAAGCGAGCTGCTGTTGCGTTTAGGTGCCATGGCGATGCGATGGGACTGCTGTGAGCGGGCATGTAGATTAGCAGCCGGCTCAAAAGCGCAACAAAACGGAGCAAGACGAGTATCTTACAGAGGAAAGCGCAACGCGTCGAAAGGTGCTAGTCGGTCTGGACGAACGTATGGCTGACAACATGGCAAATGTGGGAGACAAAGGGGGAAGCGGCGTGGTTGAGGTTGGCAGAGCGTTTATATCGGCTGCGAAAGATCCGCTCAGATACCGCGGCTCTTGGACCTCGTTGCCGCAGGATAGCGCAAGGTAGGATTGGCCGTAACCGTTGCCGACCGAGATGCGTTCAGGGCCAAAAACAAGCGTCGGATGTTCTTGAGTGGCTGGCCTAGCTTACGCGACTCGAAAAACAGCAGAGGAACTTACGAGTTGAGGGGAATTGCAAGAGACAGGCAATGGAGCCGCGGGAATCATATAAAATACCGTCTCGTGAAATGCGACCAAGACCTCCAGAGCGACGTCTACAGTGTACAGCCGGCCACATGCCACATGCAGGAAATGACGCTGGGCTATTGGGCCGCCGCTTACCGCTATCGGGATTTAGCCTCCACTGGACCCCGGATGCCACGAGCCGAGGTAAATTTCTGGGTTACCGAACATGAACGCTGCGTTTCTCTGGAGCACGGCCACGGGTAGCAGGAGGCGCTATCGATAACGCTACGGGGCAAGGGATACTGTAGGTGGCTGATGTACGGAGATGCTCAGGCACAGATGACCGTACATAAGTGCTGGGCCTAACCTATCATCTGCAGCTGAGGAATGGAATCCTGATTTGGCATCAGATCCATGCGCGGTGCCACCGAGATCAAGCGCTGCCTATCGCATCTAGATCTGGCAGCAGTAGGCTCAAGCGGCCATCCTCTCCGCAGATGCACACCCGAGCAAATCTGCAAACCTGAAGCTTCTGTTGTTAAGACATACTGCCTGAGCGCATCGGCTGACCGCCTACTTCAATAGGAAGCCCTCAAATACGGAAGCTGATTCGGCGCATCCTTGTTGCTAAAACCAGCAATCTGTATGGGCTACATCAGTATTTCTGTTATAAGCAAGTCACACGCGCCTACACCAACTCCGTAATCCGGAGCAGTGAAGTAAGATATGGAGTAGATCCGCTGGCTGCCGCGCACCATTAGATAGCTCATCGCAATCAGCACCTTCCACCTATCATTATCAGACTGGCTACCGATATCTGCGTAGAGCAGCCAGATAGTTTCGCCAGCTTCTTCTGGGGTATCTTCAGATCCCGTTTTGCTCAGCCATGATCTATTTTCCTTGATGCCACTGCTCATCTCATGTATTGATTTGATATACCGGCCTCGTCTAAATTCCAGCTCAGGGGCGTCCCGGACCTGTCTCAAGTTGAGCTTCGTCGCCCTTGTCGCGCCTGCGATTATACCTACCTGAAGATACGACATCTCGTAATCTCGAAACGGAACTCATTTTCCAAGACCGTCGTTGATTCCTCTGCTTCAAAGCAGCTCCCTCCGTACTACTTGCAAAGAAGCCTGAAAAGATGCGCCAAGACCAAGATGCTCGCCGTGGGCGGCTTATCGCCTCGGTCGCTGCAACTGTCATCTCCCTGGCCTGCGGCACAAACGTGAGCAACCATTTTCATGATTTTGCATCCTCACAAAAACCGCCCACGCATCTCCCTCCGCCCTAAACTGATTATGGATGGCGAGATGATGAGTATAACCAGCTGATTTGACACAATAATCCAGTATGTCTATTCCGCATGGGCGCCACAGTTCGCCGAAAAGCTCAGGCTTTCCACCACGGAAAGCAATCTCATCGGTCTATTCGGCAACCTAGGCATGTATACAATGGGTGTCCCCATTGGCATGTTTGTGGACGATCGCGGATCGAGGCCTGCCGTTCTTGCCGGAGCTTTCCTCCTGGCTATCGGCTATGTCCCCCTATGCATCTCCTTCGAGAAAGCCGCGGGCTCTGTGCCTGTGCTCTGCTTCTTCTCCTATCTGACTGGCCTGGGCGGATGCATGGCTTTTGCGGGTGCTGTCAAGACATCGGCGCTCAACTGGCCAAGCCACCGCGGCACGGCCACAGCGTTTCCGCTCGCCGGATTTGGACTCAGTGCCTTTTTCTTCTCTTTCGTTGGGGCAATCCTTTTCCCTGGCAGCACGAGCTCCTTCTTGTTGCTATTGGCATGGGGCACGTTTGGCCTTACTTCTATTGGCTACTTCTTCTTGAAGGTCTATCCTCAGGTATCTTATCAGGAAGTGCCCACCCAATCATCTGAACCATCGTCATCTGGTCGAGGAAGATCGCGTAGTGTAACCGAACCTGGTATGTTAACCGACCCCGATGCCGTTCACCCAGACCTGGCCGTGCCACCACAGGCTCCTCCAGGATCAGACGCCAGTCGCGCCGATATCTTAAATGACACCGAAGCTGGTGATGCCCCGAGTACCGAGACTTCATCTTTAATTGTCGGTGCTGCAGGCGCCGAGATTGTTAGGCGCAGTAGTATTGATCAAGATATGTCTTATCGACTAGATGTACGAGGAGTGAAGCTCCTGTTTTGCCTAGATTTCTGGCAGCTGTTTTCCATCATGGCAATCCTCGCTGGAACCGGCCTCATGACTATCAAGTATGTGATATATCTCTCTCTTGTCGACTTGTTACCGACGAAACTGACATCTGAGAAAGTAATATCGGAAATGATGCAAACGCCCTCTGGAAGCATTATGATCCCTCAGTCGATGAACCGTTTCTCGTTAGCCACCAGCAAATACACGTCTCTATTCTTTCTGTCTTCAACTTTGTTGGCAGGCTACTAAGTGGTAAAGCTATCCAGAATCCACCCTCAATACGCTGTCCAAGCATTGAATTAACTTTAATACAGGCATTGGTTCTGATTATCTCGTCAAAACTCTTCGGGCCAGCCGCATCTGGTGTCTAGCCGTGGCTTGTCTCATCTTTCTCCTGGCGCAAATATGTGCCTTGCAAATCGAGATGCCACACAAACTTGTATTCGTTTCGGGTCTTTCTGGCTTGGCTTACGGCTTCCTTTTCGGTGTCTTCCCTTCCATTGTTGCAGAGACATTTGGTATTGGCGGGCTGAGCCAGAATTGGGGTTTCATGACTCTTGCCCCTGTTGCCTCTGGAAATGTGTTCAATCTGCTGTACGGAAGGATCTATGATCACCACAGCGTCGTTGAACCTGATGGCACGCGATCTTGCGACGACGGCATCGCTTGCTACCGCCCTGCTTATGCGGTGACCGCGACTGCATGTGCCTTGGGCCTATTTATTTCGCTATACGTCATTCACTACCAGAGGACCCAGCATCTAAAGGCGAAAGACAAGCTAGATGAAGAAGACTGATGTATTCGCATATATGCAGGGTGCTTAACATAGGAGCACTGCTGCAATTGATTTTACCAGCGTTATAGTTATTCTACATTATTTACATCTTTTTCAAAATTTTCTCTTTTCCTCCTAAAGTATAACATTCTGTTTTACAATGGCAGGGCATTCCAACAGCCATGTAGTATGTTGGGGCTGTCACTGGCGCCCGTGGTTCATGCATCTAAGCGCTCTCACGCGCACGCTTATGGATATGAGCATAAACGGGCGCCTAGCCGTTTACGCCCAGTTATGTCATCTCGTTTCGGTCACGGGTACCTCTGTCGTGGGCCAGACGCATCATCCTTTTTCAATACCCGACAACACTGCCTACCTATCTACGAATCGTCGTCGTCGCGCAACCTGCGATCTGACGCATCCAACGCATGTCTCGTTTTTGACAACATGGGCGCCCTTCTTTCTCTGCCACTGCTGGCGGTACCCAGCTTGAGCACAGTACGTTTCTTCAAGACTGAGCTTTATGCCTTGCAGACGCCTGGATCTCTGCCAGACCCAGTGTTTCATCGTCTTCTGCGCAAAGCGGCTATGATGCGACTGGCTTGCTAATCTCTGCTATGTAGGCAATGTCTTGCTTTGCCAGCTGCTGCGGTGCCGCTACTTGCTCCATGGTTTGTAGCGCATGCGGCAAATGTGGAAACAGGTACGATTATATCCAGCCCGCATCGGATTTTGTTCAAGATTTGGCTTACGGTCCCGTAGTATCGCCACGCGCATTGCCTACGCTCTACTTCTCCTCGTCAATTCGATATTAGCATGGATTATGCTCACCGATTGGGCTATAGAAAAGCTCCAGCATCTCGCACTTGATTATGTCAAGATCAACTGTCCCACGGGGCAGTGCTATGGATGGCTGGCCGCTCATCGAATCAACTTTGCTCTCGGGCTTTTGCACCTCATCTTCGCTGGTCTTCTATTCGGCGTTCAATCCTCGAAAAGCCCTCGAGCCGCTATACAGAATGGTTACTGGGGACCCAAGATCATTGCTTGGCTGGCACTCATTGTCATGTCTTTCCTCATTCCCGACAAGTTCTTCATGTTCTGGGGAAATTACGTCTCGTTTGCTGCGGCGATGCTATTTCTTGTTCTCGGTCTCATCTTGCTCGTGGACTTGGCGCACACTTGGGCTGAATATTGCTTAGCACAAATCGAAGATACTGACTCTAGGTTCTGGCGAATCGTTCTCATAGGCTCGACCTTGGGCATGTACCTGGCGTCCATCGCGATGACTGTCGTCCAATACATCTTCTTTGCCCAGGGCCAGTGCGCCATGAACCAGACTGCCATCACCGTCAATCTAATTCTATGGCTGATTATTTCCGTTGTGTCCGTCAATCCTACGGTTCAGGAATACAACCCTAAAGCTGGATTGGCTCAAGCCGCAATGGTGGCAGTCTACTGCACTTATTTGACAATGTCAGCTGTGTCCATGGAACCTGATGATAAGAACTGCAACCCCTTAGTCCGCGCTCAAGGAACGAGAACTACTTCTGTTGTTATCGGAGCCATTGTCACAATGCTCACGGTTGCATATACGACCACCCGCGCGGCTACCCAAAGCCTTGGCCTTGGAGGCAACGCCGACGGAATCCGACTCCCGGAAGATGATGAGCATGACTTGGTCACACAGCAGCCCATGGACCGCCGTGAAATGCGGGCGGAAGCTCTGCGCCGTGCTGTGGAAGAAGGCAGTCTGCCAGCTGATGCTCTATTGTCGGATGACGAGAGCGACGCCGGCGGAGATCACGCACACGATGATGAGAGATCCAGCACCCAGTACAATTATTCAATGTTTCACATCATCTTCTTCCTAGCAACGGCATGGGTATCGACACTTCTCACCCTCAATTTCGAGGAGTCAACTCGAGACGGTAACTTTGCTACAGTTGGCCGTACCTACGGAGCCAGCTGGGTCAAGATTGTAAGTGCCTGGATTTGCCACGGCATGTACATCTGGACGCTCATTGCGCCTATCTATTTCCCCGAACGCTTCTCCTAAGTTCCGGTGACGCCTAAACGTTTTTCTCCAATATCTCGGCGAAACCTGAATGTATACTACTGAGTGTACGTTCATTCACAAAGGGGTGTTTAGCGATAGTACCCATTTGCCTGAAGAGCTGAGCAACCGATACCCCTCCAAAACTGTGTGACTGGTTAGCTGCGCTATCAGCTTACTACAATATATCACTATAATCGGCCTTTAACAGCGGTCGCTCTGTTTTGAAAGCAGATGCAGCTTCTTCAATATGCTTTTTGGTCCCTTGTATGGCATAATTAGAATATTTCATTTAGGTTATGGTGAAGGAGTTTGCGATTTTGTTCAATCTATTACATTTGCTATATTACAATCTGGTTTTCTCCCGTGAATCCAACCAAATAAGAAGATCGTAGAAGACGTAGGTCGCATTTCTGTATATGGAAGCCATTATCAGTGCGATAAAAATAATTACTCTAAATGATGTAGCCCGTCCTTAATTCTCCTTTTGTCCATCTATAACCCCCGCTGCCTTTGCGGCGGCGCCCTGATTTAATCCAGCCTCTTTATTGCTTCCCTGGTCCTGCAATTTCAAATCCTGCATCTGCTGCTTGTCCTGTTCCCATTGAGAGTTGGCATCACCAAATTCCTCCTTAATCTGTTGCTCTTTGAGCTTCCTGTCTTCTTCCTCCTTCTCACGAGCGATTCGTTCTCTTTCCATTTCCTGTAGAAAGTTCAGTTAATATCAAAGCATTCCCCCAAGTGTAATCAAGAAAGAAAGAGACGAAGAGCATAGAGGAAAATACGTACTTCCATGTGTTTGATATCATCAACGCTAGGCTCGTACAAATGCCAAATAGTATAGTGCGGCAAGCCAACAACGGAGAATCGCATTCGTTTCGCCATCTATTGAATTCGTCAGTTTTAAAATCATCAGATGTCTGGTAGCCGTGAGATTCACCTTGCCAAATCCCTCTGTTTCGGCATGCTTCTCGAAACTAAAAGCAGGGAAGTGGACACCGCTGCGAAATACTTTGGCTTTCGCCAGAATACTGACGCCTCCAACTCCGTCAATCTCCATTTCCATGTCTGGGTCGCCATAGGGGTCTCGCAGATAGGCAAGATGGGGTCGCCATGTGGCATATTCGGCATAGCCCTCTACAATGACGGCATCTTCGTCCAGTGTGTCGGCCAACGCAAGAGCGGTTTCGGATTCTTGCCAGGAGTTCAAGTCGTAAGGCTGTTCACCACCAAGCCAGTCGGGAAGAGGACGCCACACATCTTGAATGCCGTTAGTACAAGATGGAATAACACAAACTTGTGATCAACTTACTAGGGACAATGACATCCTTGTTGTGTCGCATCAGGTCCTCCAGAATTGTAAACGGCGCAGTCTCCACGTCCACATCACGCCAGTATACCCAAGAATGATATGGTCGCAGAGCAGCACTGAGAAGCCAGTTACGCGCTTGGGCCATAAGCTTTCTACGGCTAGCCTGAGCGGCAAATCCGTGTCGACTTTCAACGTCCTGGTTCACCTTTTGGCCAAAGTCCTTTTCGATGATGGAAATCTCTCCGTATGGCTGCTTTGGGTCCGCATCCGCTTGGATAGCCTCTAAGTTCTCCGAGAGGACTTGTAGTGTTCGATCCTTTGAGTCGGAAACGAGAAAGGCGAGATCAATCAGGTTATGGGGGTATGTAAAGTTCTTCAGGTGGGAGAAGAACATTGGCAGATGTTGCTCGGCATCTCGAAGCGGTACACATAGCAGGATACGCTCTTCGCGCTCCCAGCCGCGCGCAGATCCTTGCACGTTGGTGAGGTCGTAGTATCGCACCGTTTCAAGTTTCAAGTCCTCATATCCGGATAAAATGCCGAGCGAGATTAGAGAAGCGACGGATTTGGGCTGTCCAAACCAGAATATGAGAAGGACAATGATAGCCACTACGATACCGATACGAATCGCAGTCCTCTTGCGCTTTTTGTGAAGAGGGACGGTAGCTCTCGGTTGGAATCTGCAAATGATTCAGTCAATACACCAGCTGGCTCTGGATCGCGTGCAAGGAGAGGGGGAAAAATCATCACCTATGGGGGGAAATCTCGAAGGTGTCGGCGCGCGGATATCCATTGGAAAATCCGCTGGAGTGATGCCGTGGCATCATTTTGAAGTCGTTGGAAGACTTATGAAAACATCAATGGCCCTCTATTAATCGCGTACTGCACGCGGGCGGCTTCTACCACCTGCGTGATTGAATTGGAGTGATCAAGGCCGGTGATTTGTGACAGGACAGGAGGCAAGGCCTAAACGTAACGTGTATGGAGGAGTGCCTCGTATCCAGCAAGACCCCTTGATCCTGTTGCGGCCATTCCACAAAAAATGTTAGCCTGCCTCGTACAGAGTACCTTTTTCGCAAAGCCCGCCAGATAAGCACCACAGGCAAAATATACCTATTTATAGCATAGCTTGCAAGACGCAGCATTTTTTGAGCGGCGAAAATAAAAATAAAAATTGATGTTTTAGTTGTCGTCTCAATACCTCAGCGTAGTATTGGAAATTTTATGAATTGAGACGCATGTAATTGCGAGATGCCTAAAAGTCATTTATTCCGTCAATACATTGCCGAATCGCAATACTGTAAATTCTACTGCCTGCATTGATTGCCAACTCAGGCATGACTCGGAGAATAGATGAACCAGGCTAGTACGGAGTGGTAGCACTATGTGTGGATTTTGCAGGCTCCAGGTTAGCTGCCTGTGAGCCCCTCCACAGGAAATGGGCAAAGCTATCGCGTACCACTACGTGCTAGCCTAGGAGTTCGTCACTGTCATTTCTGGCCACGAAGAGCTATATTTTCTTGCGCTGCCCATGCGCTCCGATATTTCTTCCAATTATTGACAACCGGAAACAGGATACGCCTTTCTCATTGCTCCTTTAAAGTGATTGAATATTATTCCAGCGCAATGGCGGTCCAAAACCAAATGCATAACTTGACAACGCTCATCAAACGGTATGTGGACATCTCCATGTGCTATCTGGCTCCTCCCACGATGCTGACTGCTTGGCAGACTCGAAGCCGCAACCTCACGCCTAGAGGACATCGCTTCCTCTACAGAACTCCCCAAAGATGTCCCCGGACTTGCCCAGCCCGCAACTCCTCAGTCGGAAGCTGCTGCAACCCCGCTGCCACCCGCCCCGAAAGAGCCTCAGGAGGCGCTGCCCGAGTCTATCGAAGACTTCGATGTGTTTTTAAACACGGCCGTTGATAAATATGTCAAACTCAGCAGTCAGCTTGGCGGCGTTGTTGCTCAGCAAGTCCGTGCCTGCCTACTCCTTACTTCATCGTGGCACTGTTCAGGAGAGCTAACCATTACGCTGCAATGCAGGCGTCGGAGGTTCTCAGGGGCTTCCAAGAACAACGAAAATTCCTGCTCATTGCTACCAAGGCTGCAAAGCCGAGTACCTCAGGATCTAGCTTAACAGTTTACCAAAATTTGCTTAAACCTATCAACGATGCTGTCATGGCCGCGACCGAACTCAAGGAATCAAACCGACCCGACCCAATGTACAGCAACTTGAGCGCTGTTGCGGATGGAATCATGGTCTTGGGCTGGGTTACCGTTGATCGCCGCCCATACGCTTTCGTCGAAGAATCTTTGGGCGCTGCGCAGTTCTTTGGCAACAGGGTTCTGAAGGAGCAAAAGGATAAGTGCGTCAGACATCTAAATGAAATGTTGCGACCGAATGGCTAACGTTTTCTTTTCTCCTATCTTAGTGACCTCAGACAGGTTGAGTGGGTGCAATCTTTCTATCAGATCTTCCGTGATCTTGGCGATTACATCAAACAACACCATGCCTCTGGTGTCGCTTGGAACCCGAGAGGAGAATCGGCCGAGGAAGTCGCAAAGGCGTTGACTGCTGGCAAAGAGTCGCAGCAGCCTCCACAGAGCAGCACTCCGTCAGCCGGCGCGCCACCACCCCCTCCTCCTCCGCCGCCGCCCGGACCGGCCCCGATCCTGGATATACCCGTCGAATCTGCAAAACCGGCCAATGCGGCACCCGCCGGGGGATTTGGAGCAGTTTTCTCAGAGCTGAACAAGGGCGAATCTGTGACCAAGGGCCTACGTAAAGTGGACAAGTCGGAGATGACACATAAGAACCCTGCTTTACGGACAGGATCCACGGTCTCAGAGGCTCCTCGGGCCAAGAGTCCCGTCCCGGGCAAGAAGCCCAAGCCTGAGAGCATGAGGGTTAAGAAGCCAGCAAGCAAAGTTCTTGAGGCCAACAAGTGGACTATCGTACGTTTCCTGGGCCATATATATATACTTGAATGCTGAGGTACTGACCCTTCAATAGGAAAACTACGACAAGGAGCCCGAGCCAGTAGAAATTGATGCTTCCATTACCCATTCCGTTCTGATCAGCCGATGCAACAACACCACAGTCATCATCAAGGGCAAGGCAAACCAGGTCACGGTTGAGAATTCCACTCGCTTATCACTCGTTGTTGATTCGCTAGTCTCCACCGTGGATGTGGTAAAGGCGAACAACTTTGCGCTTCAAGTACTTGGAACCGTGCCCACCGTCATGCTAGACCAGATCGATAGCGCGCAGATTTATCTCAGCAAGGAGAGCTCCGCTACCAAACTGTTCACAAGCAAGAGTGATGGAATTAATGTGAACGTCATGGCTGGGCCGGATGATGACTACAAGGAGGTGCCGCTGCCTTCTCAAATCTGCCACTATTACAGCGAAGAAAAGGGCGAGATGGTGAGCGAAATCGTGGCCCACGCAGGATAGACACACCTCGCGATGCGTGGAGAGAGATATGGTATATAGGAGACAATATACACAGCACTATATTCAGATAGAAATAGAGTTGAATATAGCAATTTTTACAAGATTATTTGAAAAACAATCAATCTGCTAGCAATAGAAGGCCCCTATTTCGTCATATCAAAGGCCGAGTTCCGGTACCTATCAATACTTACCTGGGTTCTATCCAGTACTGAAATATAATGTGACAAGAGAAGTGCCTAGGTAGCTTCAAGTACAGGCGCGTACCCCATAAGTTCCCCGCGCCGACAGGCCGTGCTGCCGGTATCGCAGCACTACGCCCTATTGAGTAACGCAGCCCCTCTACTGTCATTCTCCAGAGAATTGCGACTTCATCAGCCAATTATCTACCAACTAAGCCAATGCACTGTGACTCTGAATTGTTTCTAGCATTAGTCTATTGTCTTTTGTTTTTCTCAACACCAAGAAGCATCCCGATACATCAATTGCATATTCTTCGCCATTGTCATCACTTCCTTAGCACCTTTGTTGGTTCCCTTCGCCGAGTAATTGCTTCCTTCGCATCATTGTCGGGTCGGGCGGGAGCAATACAGTATATGTTTCTCTGCTTATCCAATCGTAAAGACGAAACAACTCTCGCTCCCACAATCAACTACAATCTCGTTTTTGAGAAACCTCCTTCCTCTATACTTAAAAAATGGCAGCTGACGACAAATCTGCCAACCCTCTCAAACGTGTCGACCTCGATGGCCACGATCTCCCGCCTTCACCCGCGCCATCGAGCCCTCGAAACGGACGCCGCCGTTATGCTCTGGCGACCGAATTAGTCTATACCGAGGGAAAAGATCAGTATGGCGCTTCGAGCACTCCAATCTATCAGTCTGCGACCTTTAAGCAGAGCTCTGCCAGCGGTGGCCAACAGGAATACGATTATACAAGATCCGGCAACCCTACACGCACTCACCTCGAGCGCCACCTGGCCAAGATCATGAACGCAAATCGTGCCTTGGCTGTCAGCTCTGGAATGGGAGCTCTCGATGTGATCTCGCGAATTCTGCGTCCTGGTGACGAAGTCATCACTGGCGACGATCTGTACGGCGGCACACACCGTTTGCTTACATATCTTGCAGCCAACCAGCAAATCGTCGTACACCATGTCGATACAACAGATGTCAATGCCGTTAAAGAGCGGCTGTCAGAAAAGACGACAATGGTGCTCCTTGAGACTCCTACAAACCCTTTGATTAAAATCGTTGATGTGCCCTCTATTGCGCGTTTAGCGCACGAATTAAATGAAAAGGCTCTTGTGGTTGTCGATAACACCATGCTGTCTCCCATGCTGTTCAACCCCTTGGACGTTGGCGCAGACATTGTGTATGAGTCGGGAACCAAATATCTCTCCGGTCACCACGACATTATGGCCGGCGTGATTGCATGCAATGATGCGGCGACTGCCGATAAACTCTACTTCACCATCAACTCGACCGGATGTGGATTGTCTCCCAATGACTCGTTCCTTCTGATGAGAGGAGTCAAGACGCTGGCTATCCGCATGGAAAAGCAACAGTCGAATGCACAGGCCATCGCCGAGTTCCTAGAATCACACGGGTTCAAGGTACGGTACCCCGGCCTTAAGTCACACCCCCAATATGACTTGCATTGGGCAACTGCCAGGGGTGCCGGCGCAGTATTGTCTTTTGAGACAGGAGACGCAGTGCTCTCACAGCGTATCGTGGAGGCAGCCCGCCTGTGGACCATTAGCGTCAGCTTTGGATGCGTAAACAGTCTCATCAGCATGCCCTGCCAGATGAGCCATGCCAGCATCGATGCCAAGACTCGAAGGGAGCGACATATGCCTGAAGACATCATTCGCCTTTGTGTCGGTATCGAAGACGTCGATGATTTGATAGAAGACCTGTCCCGCGCTGTAAGTTTTTATTTCGAACTCATTGCCTATTTTGCTCCTTTGCTGACAACTTATTTCTTTCTCAAGCTTGTTCAAGCTGGCGCAGTAACAGTCTCTCTTGATGGATTCCAAGCTGTTGAGCCGGCTCAGACGTAGTGAAGGACTGGGAGGATCTGGTCAAAAGATGGTAGAAAAATAACGGTCATCCACTCTCTTTACGTTTTGAAGCAAGTCGCTTTTGTCCTTCGACGCCAGCGCGAGATTTGCGCTCTTAACATGGTCCTTTATGAGCGAGGAGGACACCAAATGCCCCCGGAGGGTATGAGAGTGAGCTACTGCTGAGCGGCAAAAAACGCTGCCTACAGTTACCTCGCAAACATAATAATGGTGCCATCGGCTTTCTCCGCACGATGCACATGAGATTTCACTGGAGCTCCTTCATGTACTATCTGTTACGGCTTTGGGCTTTGCTAGTGCTACTGCTTTGAGTGCTGTAGTTGTGTTTTGTATGGAATACTGCATATACCAATACGATTGATGGAGTGGCAAGGTGGTGAAATTAGAGCCGTGAATTAAGCACGAAATAGTGCGGAGGCAGCCAACCGGCAAGAAAGGCGCTAAAGTCAAGCATATTTATTTAAATTTTGAGCTATCTCGTCCAGGGGTGGACTGCGAATCTGAAACCCTGTACATGTAATTTATTCAATGCGATCTTTCTGCTCAGACTTGTTTTATCACTAGGCGTATAGGATGAGACTTATTTTATTGTCTTTTTAATTTAGACGACGTACGGCGAGTGAACAAAGAAAAAAATGGAAGAATTTGGTGCTGTGGGCCTCTCTGAGACGCTGGTCTCGTAACGCTCGATTGAGCCAACGTGAAAGATCAGAGTACTAATACTATTAAGAGAATAGCATCTTCATAGCGTTATTTCAAACCTTGTAAAACCCCAGTCTAGTAAACTCAGTTTGTACCTATTTATGCACACCGTAGCCTTTGTTCCCTTTTTCAATTACACGCATACCTACCACCTCTCGAAGTGAAATGGAACATGCAGCCTTCTACCTAAACATCTAGTATCTCTGTTACAGATAGTTTGTGTCATCTTGAATACTGAATAGGTGCTCGTCATCTTATATGAATTGGCATGCATCGTCATTTGGCAGCTTCCTGTCCCCACAGCACGGCATGGCGGGCACATCTGCACATCTCAGCTTACCAGCAGACTCGCAGTTTATCCACAGACTAAGCGCCTATACCCACACGAGCATGGGCGATTCCACGTTTTTCCTTTTTCCTTGGAAGAGGGCCCAAGATCGCGGGCTCTACCGACCATGCGTCCGGGTCAGAATTGCCCCGTCGATTGGCGCCTTCACAGCCACCGGCATTTTCGTTTCACGCCTATTTACTCGTCCATACCCTCAGCTCTTCTATTGGCGTCTCCTGAGCAGGATTTTACTCCCAGAACCCTGGCAGCCTTCCACTGAGGGCCAGAGCCTTAGAAGCAGCGAAACTTGTAAATGCCCCGTATCTGCACGGCCTGAACGCCAATCTTCTCTGCTTGGCAAAGTGTCTGGAGCCACCGGAGGCTTGCCACGTCGTCGACCCCTGGGCCCGGCCTGCGCTACGTCGCTCATCAAGTGGAAAACCGAAGATATTGAGTATTGTGCATTGCTCAGAGCGAGAGTCAGTCGAAGCACTGATATTTCTGCTCATACATCTCCAGGCTCTGCTGCATATAAGTAGTAGCCGTCTGGGCTGTCCACTAACACCACTACCACCACACCTGTGAGTCCATGGTGTCAAACTGAACAAGGACGAGACAAAGCGACATTCATTAGCCCCACCACTTGGCAACGGCCTGCGCTTTGATTCAGGTTGTTTCAATGGCGAGTCCCAGCCATCGCCGCTTTGGCTCTCATGGCCAGCGCCAAAGCCTCGCCCACAACGATGGCCCCGAACCCGGGCCTGTTTATAGCAATACCTACGGCGCTGAAGAGACGCTTCCTCCTCCAAACACCACCAGCGGCGAATACAAACGAACCCAGTGGCGGCGAAGTAGAAGTGGAAGCGAAGGCCAGAACATGAAGCTCTTTAGGATCAAGACCGGCGGCGAAAGTAACCGCAACGGCATTCACCCCTGGCACTTCTTCAGAATCTGCTTCCGTTCTTCTTGCAAGGCCAGCGCAGCCGTTAATATACTCTGGCCCATTGTTCCTGTTGCTTTGGCTGTTCGGTGTAAGTTGATGTGAACTGCGGTGGCGCAGAGGCTCTGTCCACCTCATCTCTACAGAGGTTTCCCTGCATGGTTAGCTGACTCGGAATATCGTGGTGTCTTAGATTCTTTGCCTGAGAAACATGTTCTTATTTTCACTCTCTCCTATATTGCAATGGCCCCTTGCGCCAACCTAATTGGATTCGCCGGCCAGGAGCTCGCTCGCAAACTTCCCCATGTTCTGGGCGTCCTTATTGAGACGACGGTTGGTTCTATCGTCGAGATCATCCTCTTCATGGTTCTACTCTCCAAAAATCAGTTTCTCGTCATAAAGGCCGCTATCCTCGGTTCGATTTTAGCCACTATGCTTCTCTGCTTGGGCGTCTGCTTCTTCGTCGGAGGATTATACCATGAGGAACAGAGCTTCAGCGATACTATCAGTGAGGCGGGCAGTGGCTTACTTCTCACAGCGTATGTCGTCCTCGCCTGTATTCGAATATTGAAGACTAACTTACCCATGATTTCAGCGGCGTGGCACTGGGCATTCCCACAGTCTTTCAGCGAGGACTCCCAGAATCCAATATGACACCTGAAGAGATGGCTCACAAGACCCTCAGCATCTCGCGAATTGTATCGGTCTTGCTCATCATTGCATACTGCGTCTTTATTTTCTTCCAAGCCCGGACGCACCACGGTCTCTACCATGACATTTTCGAACTGGACGAAGAGCGCGACCGCGACGGCCACAAGGACGCCGCCAAGGACAAGCTCACCCTGATAGAATGTATCATTGCGCTAAGCGTTGCCGTTGCTCTTGTTACCTTGATTGCAATCACCCTTGTTTTGCAAATCGAGCCCATCATCGAGCACTCAAGGGTGTCTGACGCTTTTATGGGCCTTATTCTGGTTCCTTTCGTTGAGAAATTCGCCGAGCATATCACCGCCGTTGACGAGGCGTGGGACAACCAGATGAACTTTGCGCTATCGCATGTCCTGGGCGCCACTCTTCAGACGGCCCTGTTAAATGCGCCTCTGGTCGTAATTGTGGCTTGGGGCCTTGATAAGGCTCTGGATCTGGACTTTGGCATCTTTGACCTCGTCATGCTTATTCTCGCCATTCTAACTGTCGGTCGATTTTTGCAGGACCAGAAGAGCAACTATCTTGAAGGTTTCCTCTTGGTGGTTCTTTACGTGGCCATCGCAGTCTCTGCCTGGTACTATCCGAATCCAGGCCACGGGGGAGCCGAAGGGTCTGGCTCCCCAGAAGGTGTAGAAGCTGGCGAGAAATTCCGCCTTTTTTGATGCGATCCACATGTTTTGGTGGTTCAGCATGGCAACTCTAAAACTTTATACTTTTGTTTGCTGCCTGCTCCTACCCGAGCAGCTCGTATTCATCGATTGTAGCATTGCGAAGGAGAATTCCGAAAATGTTTTTTAGACTTATGAGACCATATATGGCGTTGGATTAGATGGCTACACAGCATATATAAGGCGCCGGATATTGCACACAAGGGGCGACCACTGGTTCCCCCATCTACTGTTTGTATAAGCGGCTTTGTGCAAGTTTCATATTTACAGGGATACTAGTTGAGACCAGAAAGCCATGAGCTTACTTACAATTGCACAATCAAGTCCTGGTTGCTCTCTGTATGTGGAAACGTGGTACCAGTGTAATGCTTTAAGCTTGAACTCGAGAATATGCATGTGACGATGCCTTAGTCTACCCTATAAAGTTTGGGATTACGTACTCTTAAAAGGGAGTGCACCTACCATATTGTAAGAATAATGAACATCTTTGTAAAATTAGTATCTGTTTCTTACGGACCCTCGTCTCATCACTCTGCATAACAGATTACTTCACAGCTGCCTGCCTATCATGTGAAAGGTTATGATGCTTCTGTTGTGCTATCACCAGCTCATCTGACTGTTGTCGATCTGATTGGCTCACAAATTGGAAACGAACGGTCGCTAAGCTTCTTTTGCGCTAGCGTGCAGCACTGCTCTTCGTATCGGGTTAAGCGAGATCTCGCAGCCACATTGTTCCGGCGCGCCAGCGCCAGCGCTTGGCTGACTCAGCGCTGCATCTATTGAATTAAGCTCTCGCTGATGATGGCATTATCGGCCAAGTAGGAATTTCGCTGTATCAGAGTTCTCTAGCCATTTCGCATAGCTTAAGTGGCCTTGCGTCTATCTTGTGGCTGCGAAACGACCAAAGGTTACGAGTTCTGATTACTTGGCCCACTGCTTCGCGCAATATATTCTCTTGTCCGACCTGTCTTCTCGGACGCACCGATGCTGCTGGATCGCCTTGCCCAACAACAGTGCCATATTTTAGGGCAGTACATCCCTTAGCAGCCCGGCGTCACGCTCGAATGTAGTACCTCGAACAGAATCGGCTGTCGCAATCCAGACTCAACGAGCGGGTTGCCATGGATCGTACGAGGAAGCGTACGTGCTGTGTTTGCGACCCTGCCGCCCACCACTTTATGGGCTAACAGTGAATACTAGGAGAGCTGCGAGCTCTTAATGAAAAGGCCTGGGATGGCGACAAGGGTACGGTGAACGAACGACTCCAATGCTTCGTTGTTCATTGGCTAACATCTTCAATAAAGGCCTCATCAATATTAGCGGCTCGCTTGACTCGTCTCTCAAGAAGAATACCGCCTTTATAAAAAGGCTTCGAACTGCGATTAGTGCTGCGACCCTCTCGACCTTTTTGCAAGAGATCCGAACTCTTAGCTTGCACAAATATCTTTCCGAGATCATATCTGCATGCTATGAAGGACTCTGTAGGCTTAAAGCTCCAGGAGAGATCGAGGCGGCCGTCGAGATTGTGAGCGCGCTCCATCAACGGTTTGGTCCTACCGAATTCACCGAATATCTTACCTGGTTACTTGGAAAGGGCATGGCCACACCTGACAAGAGCATTCTTAAAAGTTTACCGGTAGAGGTGCGCGAGAAAGAGGAGAAAGAGCGCATCACCCGACAGCGTGCTCTTCTCAGGGTGATTACGGAACTCTGGCTTGTTGGTGTGCTGAGGACGCTTGATGATGCGAGCAAACCAGATGATGCTACCAAAGGCGCTACTGGCAAAGCTCCAGAGTTGAAGATTCGGAGTAGCTCCAAAGTTGGCGGCTCTGCGGACCCGTTTCCCCTTGAAGTCTTGAAAGACTTGCTCGGTTACGATAGGGAGCACGCTAATTTGCCGCTGCTTGTCATCTTCGTCAAAGCATTTAGCTGGGACATTCTGGGGATCCGAACCACTACGCCCGAAAGCCGCAAGCCTGGAGACGAGGACAGTCTGCCAGTCGCTGAAGATACAAAAGATATTTCCGCCGAAGACCAGCCGTTTACTCCTCCCGAACTGGCGGACAAGTTTAAAGAAATCTTGAAAAAGTACTTTGACGATGTTGCGAATCACATTGTCCGCGACCAAAAATCCATCCATGTCCAAGCACGGCGCAACGCTGAAGCCTATGTCAAGTCTGGAGAGGTTTTTGAAGATAGGCAAGCTAATTACGAGAAACAAGTGAAAGCTCAAGACAGGCTGGTTGCGAATGCCCAAGTAATAGCAGACGCCATTGGCGCGGAAATGCCGAACCTCAAAGACTCTAATGATCCTCTTGCAGCTTCAAATAATTCTATAGGCTTGGTCAAGACTGGCGACTACCTACGGTCTATGGCAGATGGCGCTGGCATTTGGGAAGATGAAGATGAACGCCGGTTCTACGAAAATTTAGTGGATCTTAAAGGAAAGATTCCGGCTATCCTTTTGGAAGATGGCAAAAAGAAGAAAACAGAGACTGAAGAGCAGCCTGCCAAGAAGCCAGACTCTGCCGAAAGCTCAGAACCTACAAAGGCTCCGGAACCCATTGATGATCAATCAATGGCCATTGCTAACAAGACCATCGGAGCACAGGTAGATGCAATTTTGGCTCGTTTGCCAGACCTTACAAATAAAGAAATCATTGACCAGACGGCCATTGATTTCTGTTTTCTCAACTCCAAAGCGTCGCGCAATCGACTCGTCAAGGCTTTGACGGAGGTTCCCAAGGGAAGAAGCGATTTGCTACCGTCCTGGGCTCGTCTGGTTGCTACCTTGGGTAGATATATGCCAGACGTGCCCAAAGGATTGGTCGATTATCTAGATGCGGAGTTTCGTAGTCTACAGCGACGCAAAGAAAAGGACTTTTTGGGCCAAGTTCGGTTGAGCAACATTCGGTATTTGGCCGAGCTTACAAAATTTGGCGTAGTCCCTGAGCATGTGGTTTTCCACTGCCTCAAGGTCAGTCTTGATGACTTTTCTCGGATGAATATCGAGATTTTGTGCAATTTAATTGAAAATTGCGGCCGGTATCTCCTCCGCAATCCTGAAACTGCGCCGAGGATGGCAAGCTTCCTTGAGACGCTGCAGAGAAAGAAGTCTGTACAGCACATTGGCCAGCCAGAACGGATGCTCATTGATAATGCGGTGTATCACGTTGATCCTCCAGAGCGACCTGCTATTGAGCAAAAGGAGCGAACTCCAATGGAGCTCTTTATCCGAAAGTTAATCTATGGAGACATGACTAAACGGAATTACAGCAAGATCTTGAAGCAGATTCGCAGACTCCATTGGGAGGAGACAGAGGTAAGACCGCTCACCCCTATTCTACGTTATTATTCTCTCCGCCAGCTGGCTGTATTTGTCTTAAAATATTTGACGTTGCTAATCTATATTTGTTTCCAATTATAGGTCGTTGCCATTCTAGAAAAAGTGTTTTCTAAGCCTGGAAAAGTGAAATATGGGAACATTCATCTTCTTGCCATACTTTTGAGCGCCCTTTACCGACACCATCCCCATTTTGTGGTTAAAGTCATTGATAACGTTCTAGAGTCTATTAGTTTCGGACTAGAACAAAACGACTTTAGATTTTCCCAACGCCGTGTTGCTGAAGTTAAGTATCTCGGCGAGCTCTACAACTATCGCATGCTGGAACATCCAGTGATTTTTGACACCATGTACAAAATCGTCCTATTTGGATATAGTAAGCTACTTTCTATTCTCCTTCTTGTTAAACCTTGGCTTCTCTGCAAGTGAACTAACATCCTTGCCAGATGGGCCACCTGTCACTGGCAAATACAATCCTTTTGACCTCGTGGATGATTATTTTCGGATCCGCCTCATATCTATAATGCTAGAAACCTGTGGGATGTTTTTCAACCGGGGTGCTGCAGGCAAAAAGCTCGACTACTTCCTATCCTTCTTCCAGGTAAGGCAAGCCTATTCACTTGATAAGTGGGGTGTAGCTAATCCATTACGTTTCTACAAGTATTATGTCCACACGAAATATCCCCTGCCCCTGGATATCGAGTTTCTTGTGCTTGATACCTTTGCATTAACCCGGCCCCAGTGGAAATTTGTGGAGGATATTGAAGAGGCGACTAAGGCATTTCAGCTTGCCATCTCCCAAGACCAGAAGACTGCAGGTGTTGACAAGGTTATTGAAGCAGATGATGCTACAAGTGGCCCATCTTCCGAGGATGAAAATGGGGACATGGACGACGTGGAAGCGGATGGTGATGGTGATGATGAAAGCGTCTCTGAGGAAGAAGAAGAAGCAGAGGTGAGATATAACCCCCGCAGTTTCGCATGAAGAACAAGCGCTGTATGATCACTTTACTAACAGCATCCCTTGTTAGGATGGTGATAATGGCTCAACTCACGAAAGCGAATATGATGAGGCGATAATTGTCACCAGACAAGAGGAAGCTGTAGATCCCGAAGACGAGGCCGAATTTGAGCGAGAATATGCGAAAATGATGGCGGAAAGCCTCGAGTCCCGCAAGTTCGAGCGCAAACAATTATTTGATGTACCACTTCCTGTGCGGTCCAGAAATCGCGAACCATCAATGTCTACTGGCTCGGGAGAGACGGGACAGAGCGGCACTATGGCCTTTTCTCTGATGACCAAGAGGGGCAATCGACAACAGGTATGTTCATTCATCCGCCTTGATGCATCTTTCAAATCGCCTATGCTAACATTCCCACAAGACTCGCACCGTTGAACTCCCTTCGGACTCGACGTTTGCAATTGCTATGAAGACACAGCAACAGGCAGAAAGAGAGGAGCAGCAACGGATCAAGAACCTTGTGCTTAACTATGATCTTCAACAAAGCGATGATCAAGAGGGTAAGTGCATCCATCTTGCCCCCTGCATTTATTTCGACATGGACTCATTTGAACTAGGAAACGAGCGGCCAACAATGTTCTATCATAACCGGGTAGAAAAACCGAATAAAGATCGGGGCCAACGCGTTCGGAAGCTTCAGTTGAGCGATGTGGACTGGTAGGGCGTTACAATGACAGCCAGTTTCTATGGCGACGCACGACACAGTTACCCTGTCTGTGAACTTGGGCTACAAGCGATCATAAAACTTGAGCATCATCGGGGCATACATTTGTGGTGCCTACCACTTTCGAAAGAAGAGGAAAAGAAAGCGACTGTGCTATATGCAGGCTGATATACATACCACTAGTTGCGAAGGCAGCTGGGATATGAGACTGAGAGGAAGATGAAGAATTTGGCTCCTCTCCACCATATGGCGCCGAGTAAGAAAGCCAAGAGACCGTTACAACTGATATTGCAGCATCAGCTTAGCCGCATTCCATGACGCAACTTGAGTGTTATTGGCCAACGGTGCTCTCTTTGTCCGGATATTCGGCCATGGTGGTAGAGCGCAGGTGATAATAGCAGGCCTCATGCCGCGTTGCTATTGTTAGGGATACTCTCGTGCCATGATGGATGGGTGTGATGGAGAGCAGCGACCTCTCAGATTGACTGCAAAACATGGGTTTCTTTTATGGAGGTCTTCTCGCGGGCGTCGCCGGCGTTACTGAACCCCGCAAGAGAAGGGAGGGGGCAAGGGGATATGCAAGGGACCTGAACTGCGAACTGCGAACTCTTATATGAGGGTATCGCCGCCACTCTTATATTCACTACCTACCGCTCCTACTACTCTCTTTACCTAACTGCATCAGCATCTTGTTACCCATGTAACCGGGCGAGACTCAACAGAACCTGCATCAACTAGAGCGAGAGAGTTCACAGGGCATATCTTGAGCCTCCGCTTTGGTGGGCTTGCGGCGATTTAATCCCTGCCGCCAAGCCGGCACCAGGTACCTGGGCATGTATGTATGTATTTGATAATAATAGTATGCATCAGAGCGGTTTCTGAATGATCACTGGCGAAGACGCAAGCAATGGACTCATGCCGGCTCTCGTATCTGCAGTGGCCGTTGCTATTTTGGGAGTCCAAGCGTTGCATGCTAAACTGCTCCTAGAAGGTCGAAAGCACCAACAAGGCAGTGAGTGTGCAACTGTGTGTACCTACCTAGGCATGCATGTAGGTACGTGCAGCGTGCCGTCTGAGCTGTTCTTTTGGACCTGAATAGAATAGTACAATTGAAATTTCTGTTCTTCTTTAAAGCCTCATCTTTACTTCTGCTCTTGTTCTTCTTCATCATTGTCTTCTTCTTGTTTTCTGTCCCTCTCACAGGATACTGCCTCAATTGGGCCGTGGTTCCATATTGGGCTGTGATGACGCCTGCAGCTGCCCATTGACCGACCTATTCCTGGCCTGGGTCTTACTTATTCCAACTCTAGGCACGAGTGAACTGAACACTTCCCGTACAACCAAATCCAGCAGGTGGTGGCGCACATCACTTGCCGCTCCTCTCAGCGATTGATACCCGTGGACATCTTCTTCCTTCTTTTGCCTCTGTCTGCTCCATTCGGCCAGCTGTAAACTTTTGCTACGCCTCGCTCTCGCTGTTGCCTTGTCTACTGTTTCTCGCTTCTCAGTCGTTTGGCTGCTATAGACTGGGCGTTCTCATATACAGCAGGGACGGCGGTGCGCTGCGGGCCAGCATTTGCCAGAATCCCGCTGCGCTGCGTCTTTGGAACACCTACTGCTGTCTCGCTGCCGGCTTTGCCACTGGCTGCCACGACGACTAATTTTCAGCGGCCTCTGCTGCGAATATTGGGAAAATCTTGACTGGTGTTAGCATGCAAGCATAAATCTATGGCACATCCGTGAGCTATCTCTGTTCGACCTCATCTGTCTTGAAACAAGATAGCTGTGTGGATACGCGAATGCATCTACGTCTTTGATTTCCGGGCATCAGAGGAGTAGCAGCTGGTTGACACTCTTTACATTTGCTGTTCGCCTAGACTTGCAGGGTTAAAGTCTTCGTGTTCGTATCATCGAAAAACTTGCAGCGGTCCATTTTGGCTTTAACTTGCGGCAGTGAAGCAAGATGGCGACCGATTCGACCGGGTCAGAATGGCCCGTCAAAGATGTAAGTGAGCGTGTGTTAATTGATATAACACCTGTTGATATCCACGGCAACTGGTAAAAGGCTAATGAAAGAGCAATATCAAACAATGAATAGATCGTCTACACCGCCATCATTGGAGTGGTGATGATAATGGCGCTGCTGGAGTGGTTTCTTTGGCTGGCAGCATTCGTCTACTGCTTATACAAAGCTTTTCGGAAGGCTGAACATTGGTCCATCAACGTACTCTGCGTCGTTGTTGGCGTATTATTTGTAGCATTCAGGTTGGTCTGCCCCTTGGTGCGTATCAGTCGTGTACAGACCGAGAGCCGCTGACAGTCATTTCCGTTCAGATGCATCTTTCTCCCGATTATGATAGTGACTCTGCCGCTACCAAGTCAAGTTTCCAAGTACTGGCCAGAAGGCGTTGTCTCAGTTCTCCAATGGTTTGCGTTCTGGAGCTTTTCTATTCTCCTCACGGTACCTTGGCTGTTTTGCGTCTACCAACTTGTCACCAACCAGCTTGGGCGTACAAAGCGTATCAAGCAAGTACTTGATGACGTTACCGCCCCCAAAGTTGTGATAGTGATGCCATGCTACAAGGAAGAGCCTGATGTGCTTATCACAGCTATTAACTCTGTTGTTGACTGCGACTATCCCGCTGCCTGTATCCACGTGTTCCTCTCTTTTGACGGAGATCAAGAAGACGAGCTTTATCTCAACACGATAGAAAAACTGGGAGTACCTTTAACCATGGAATCATACCCGAAGAGCATCGATGTCCAATACAAAGAGGCACGCATTACCGTTTCTCGGTTTCCTCATGGCGGCAAAAGGCACTGTCAGAAGTCGACATTTAAACTCATCGATAGAGTATACGAACAGTATCTCAAGATGAATGACAATCTATTTATCTTATTTATTGATTCAGACTGCATACTAGACAAAGTCTGTCTACAGAACTTTGTTTATGACATGGAGCTCAGTCCCGGCAATTCTAGGAACATGCTGGCCATGACTGGCGTCATTACATCGACGACAAAAAAACACAGCATAATAACGCTGCTTCAAGATATTGAATATATCCATGGCCAACTTTTCGAGCGCACGGTAGAGTCAGGCTGCGGAGCCGTGACCTGCCTTCCCGGTGCCCTGACCATGCTTCGCTTCTCCGCGTTTAGGAAGATGGCCAAATATTATTTTACAGATAAAGCTGAGCAGTGCGAAGACTTGTTCGACTTTGCAAAATGCCATCTGGGAGAGGATCGCTGGCTCACCCACCTCTTCATGATCGGCGCCAAACAGCGATATCAGATACAGATGTGCACGTCGGCGTTTTGCAAAACGGAAGCCGTACAGACCTACCGCTCCCTTATTAAGCAGCGGAGGCGATGGTTTTTGGGCTTCATCACCAACGAAGTATGCATGCTGACGGATTGGCGTCTATGGAAACGGTACCCTCTCTTGGTGGTTGTCCGCTTCATGCAAAATACCATCCGCACGACGGCCCTTCTCTTTTTCATCATGGTGCTTGCACTGATATCGACCGTTGCAAAAGTCAAAGATTTGCCTGTGGGATTTATCGGTGTCTCCCTTGGTCTGAACTGGCTATTGATGCTCTATTTTGGCGCAAAGCTTCGACGTTTCAAAATTTGGCTCTATCCACTCATGTTTGTCTTGAACCCTTTCTTCAACTGGTATTACATGGTATATGGCATATTCACTGCCGGGCAAAGGACTTGGGGAGGGCCGAGAGCTGATGCTGCCGTTGCCGACGGCAATACAACCGCACGAGAGGCAGTCGAACAGGCTGAGAAGCAAGGCGACGAACTCAACGTGGTTCCAGAGACATTTCTGCCCGCTCTCGAGGCAAGAAGGGCAGCAAGCACAAAGGGTCGCCCCAACACTCGGCTTGAGCATAAGAGAAGCGTGGTCAGACCTCCTGATGGCATTGACGGCATGTTCTCTGCTAGACGGAAGACACCAGCCGGACTTTATACCCATCTTGACGAATCAGATATTGGCCTTGGAACACCAATTGCATCGTCCACTGACCCATCTTCCTCATATGACGCACTGCAAAGAAGCTCTCTTGAGGGTTTCGAGCTCAATGGAGCTGGAGCCGTTACAATGGACCAGTTTATGGGAGAGGAAGACAGGATAAAATATGCCATAGCCCAGCGGGCACAGTTCCAACGAAGCACTAGGTCTGATGCCAAGGAATCTCCGGATGTTGAGCTCATCGATCTATCGTCAGAGTCGTAAGATGGTGGCGCTGTCCGGCCATGCGACCTACTTATATGATGGCATCTGCATCTCGGCATCTGCATCTCTCATAATTACAGATGTTTATACTCAAGAAGATGTTTAAACAGGGGGATAAAGGCAATTTGGTTTTCGATATCGTCAACGTGGTGATGCATTGGTTATTCATTTGTTAGTGCAGATACGTTTACACATAGAGAAAGAGTGTTTATCTGGTTTTGCACAAGAAGCCGTCGACATTTCGAGAGGTATTCTAATAATGACTTTCCAAACTGGCCAAGTATTATCTAGGGAATATGAATGCCATGAGTATGTACCCTAGGTAGATTTGGATTGGGTTGAGCTATTTCAGTTATGGAGAGAGTCATGCATAAACATGGAGAGCTGCTTAGCGTTCACGTCATTATGAATGTTGAGATTTACACTCTGTGCGCGTTGTCAAGCTGAACTGAACTTAGGTTTGGTTGCTAGCCATGGCGGGGCAGTTCAAGGAGGGGCATTACAGAGAATTGGCGGGGTAGTTTTCCTGGCCTGGTTGTTATCGTGGCTGCGTCAACAAAGAAACACGTTGCGTTGCAAGTCGCTGGCCTACAGAGTATGCGCATGTGCAACAGGGAAACATTCACAACTGTCCAATCACGCTTGTCTGACTGAATGTCCAGAGAAGCGAGAGGAAAATTTAAATACAGAGAAAGAAGGAAAGAGAATCAAGACGTCTACCACGGGGAAATGAAAAAAAAAAAAGACCAAGACAATTGCCCAGAGGAAAACGAGAAAGTATAATGATACATGTAATGATATGATAATGATAACACACTACTGGTGATGGCGTAGACTTGGCTGGCACCTTACACTCCCTGTAGATTGTGTCTTGCCGCACCCTGGCAGTTCTATTGGCCATCTGGTTAGGTACCAAACAACAGCCCTGGAAACTGCTCGACTCCTTCCTCGCCGGTTAGGCTCCCAGGCGCTCAGCTTTCTCGTGGAGTCTGGAAAATTCTGCAACCTTCCATGGGGTACCTCTCTCGGTGGCGGCGGGGCAGCTGCTGCGAGTACCCTTTGGCCTGCCGTTTGCCGGCAAGGGTACTCGCAGCAGCAGCGCCCAGCGCCAATGACAGGTACCCCGACGGGCACTTTCCAGCGAGCTGCGGCACGTACTGAATTTTTTCTTCAGGTTCGCATTAGTACCTGATCTCACCGCCCACCACCCGCAAGAGCCAGGCCTCCAGGACTATTTGGCATCCCACTTTGTATCGCAACCGCCACTTATCTGAACCGCCCCTCTACTCAGATCTTTTTTTCCCTTTCTTTTTTCCTCTTCTTATTGTCTTCACCTTATCCTCACCCTTCACCCACCAGGCTTGATCGATTATATCCTGCCTTTACGCTTTTACGCCCTCTGAGCAACAAACTTCTTTTTTTTTTCTCCCCCCTAGCTCGGGCCCCTCAGTCGACCACGCAAGTGCGACTGTATACCTATCGACACTCTTCAAGGACAGGGATCAATAGCAAAACACCAAAAGAGACATCATGACTTCCGTCGTCGGTATGTTCCCCGCAGCCGCACGTTCATTCTTATGCTTATTTCTATACTGCGTCCCTCTTTGCTACAGATTGGAAAAAGAATCGCTCTCATGCTGACCAACTCCTCCCTGCGTCGCAGGTGTCGATTTCGGAACCCTCAAGACGGTGATTGCTGTCGCGAGAAATCGCGGCGTCGATGTGGTAAGTGAATGTCATGGACCAACAATACTCGCCTGTACTCACGAGAGCTGGGCCATCGCTAACCAATAATTCTTTTACGCTTCCAGATCACCAATGAAGTATCCAACCGAGCAACTCCGTACGTCCTACCCAATCGCCTTATCAGCGATATTTCTCCCTCCCCACCTCCAATCACATGTAAACGCTGTTGCTAACTAGAGAGTTGCCATACAGATCTTTGGTAGGCTTCGGTCCTAAATCACGCTACCTCGGTGAGGCCGCCAAGACTCAGGAGATTTCCAACCTGAAAAACACTGTCAACTGCCTCAAGCGTCTTGCCGGCCGCTCCTTCAGCGACCCCGATATCCAGACCGAGCAGCAATATGTTACCGCCCCTCTTGTCGAGGTCAACGGACAGGTCGGCGCTGAGGTCAACTATCTCGGCAACAGCGAGAAGTTCACCGCAACACAGCTTGTTGCCATGTACTTGAGCAAGATCAAGCAGACTACCGCCAGCGAGATGAAGCTTCCCGTTAACGATATCTGCCTGAGCGTTCCCGCTTGGTTCACAGACTCTCAGCGTAGAGCGCTGTTGGATGCTGCCGAGATTGCTGGCCTCAAGGTTCTCCGGCTCATGAACGACACCACCGCCGCTGCTCTTGGCTGGGGTATCACCAAGCTGGATCTCCCTGCTCCGGAAGAGGCACCTCGACGGGTGTGCTTCATTGACATTGGTCACAGCAACTACACCTGCTCCATCGTTGAGTTCAAAAAGGGTGAGCTGGCCGTCAAGGCTACTGCCTGGGACCGCAACTTCGGTGGCCGAGACTTCGACAAGGCTCTTGTGGACCACTTGGCCAAGGAGTTCAAGGGCAAGTACAAGGTTGACATCTATACCCATGGCAGGGCTATGGCTCGTACCATTGCTGCCGCTGAGAAGACCAAGAAGATTCTCTCTGCTAACCAGCAGGCTCCCGTCAATATCGAGTCCTTGATGAACGATGTGGATGCTTCAGCCATGGTCACTCGACAAGAGTTTGAGGCCATGGTTGAGCCTTTGCTGGCACGTATCCACGTACCTCTTGAGCAGGCCCTTGCTCAGGCCAAGCTCACCAAGGATGACATTGACGTTATCGAGATTGTCGGTGGTGGCTCCCGAGTGCCTGCGCTCAAGGACCGCATCCAGGCATTCTTCGAGAAGCCTCTGTCCTACACCATGAACGCCGATGAGGCTGTTGCTCGAGGCTGTGCTTTCAGCTGCGCCATCTTGTCTCCTGCTTTCCGAGTTCGTGACTTCACCGTTCAAGATATCATCAGCTACCCTATCGAGTTCGGCTGGGAGAAGGCCCCTGATATCCCCGATGAGGACACAAGCTTGACTGTGTTCAACAAGGGTGGAGTTCTGCCTTCGACTAAGATCCTCACATTCTACCGAAAACAGCCGTTTGACCTGGAAGCCCGCTATGCAAACACTGAAGATCTTCCTGGAAAGACGAACCCTTGGATCGGCCGCTTTTCTGTGAAGGGCGTTAAGGCTGATGGCAAGGAAGACTTCATGATTTGCAAGCTCAAGGCCCGCGTCAACATTCACGGCGTGTTGAACGTTGAGAACGGCTACTACGTCGAGGACCAAGAGGTTGAGGAAGAGGTCAAGGACGATGATAAGAAGGAGGATGGCGACAAGAAGGATGCCGATGTAAGTATTTCGGGGGGGCCCCCCCCCCCCCCCCCCCCCCAAAAAAAAAAAAAAAAAAAAAAGCGCGAGGGAGTAACTGGTTTTACTAACGTATCGTAACAGGCTATGGACACCGACGGCAAGACTCGCAAGGTGAAGAAACAGGTTCGAAAGGGTGACTTGCCTATCGCCAGTGGCACTTCATCGCTTGATGCCAGCTCAAAGACTGCCTTGACCGAGAAGGAATCTGCCATGGTCATGGAGGATAAGCTGGTTGCCGATACAGAAGAGAAGAAGAACGAGCTTGAGGCCTTCATCTACGATCTCCGAGCTAAGCTCGACGAGCAGTATGCCGAGCATGGTAGCGAAGAGGAGAAGTCCGAGATCAGAGCCAAGCTTGAGTCAACAGAGGTATGTTATGCACACCTACTCTAGGCTTCAACTTTTTGTGAATGGATCGGCTAACGTTAGATACAGGACTGGCTTTACGACGAGGGCGATGATGCCTCAAAGGGCGTCTACGTCTCCAAGATTGAGGAGATTCGTGCTCTCGCCCTGCCTATCACCAACAGATACCAGGAGAAAGTCGAGGCTGAGCGCCGTGCCGTCCAGGAGCGAGTCGACGCCGAGCAGGCTGCCAAAAGAGCCGCTGAGGAAGAGGCTCGCAAGGCTGCTGAGGCCGAGAAGGCAGCGCAGAGCGGATCCGACCAGGAGATGAAGGATGCTGATGCTCCCCAGGCCGAAACTGAGGAGAATGGCGACCCTAAATAAATAAACGCCATGGAGAAAGACAAAATTGGAGAGAGATGAAAACTAAACAGAGAAAAGAGGTATAACAGCATAGAAAAAATTGACCTTCGTCAAAGACAGACGAAGGGAGGTATTATCATGAAGAGGAAAACTTGTCTACGCATTCTAGATCCATTTTATATCATATGCCCCAAATAGCTACGATTTTTCATACATCTGAAGGAAATTATTCTAGATTTTTGGTCTATTGGCCGTTAAATGTGGTTGAAGCTTGACAGCACCAAGTGACTCGTCCATTATGCTTGTAAAAGTAATAGTTTATTGAAAACTTTTCACTTTTCCATTCCCTCAGTTTCCTATTTCGACCCATAGCTCTTCGCCTGGCTGAGCCTGATGCATGTCCTATTCTCTGGCTTTTGTCCTTTTTTCCTTTCTTAAAAAAAGAAACTGGTAGGATTAAATTCCCAATGAAGGGTTTGAGAGTCATTTCAAAATATATCTCTTGTTCTTGTGCCACGTAACATTGTGTTTTACAGATTTATTTTCTTTTCTCCCGTCCTTCTTCTGGCCGCTACATTCGTTTACTCGATACACACAATTGCCATTCCTCATGGCAATTGTTGGCCGGAACCTTACCATGGGCTCTCCCAAACCAGGCTCTTTTTTTCGCTACCGAATATGCATGTGAGGCAAGAGAAGCCAAGAGACACAAAACGAAACGCGTTCCAAAAAACCTAGCAAAAGTAGAAGAAAGAAAAAGGCAGAAAAAAAAAAGAGAGAGATAGGAGTCAAATGCTTTTATGATACGAGGGAGGGAAAAATGAAAGGGGTAAGATGTATCAAGAATAGAGTCGGCCTAGCAGTTATATGTAGGAAGTCACGTAGCCGAAACGACTGATAGCTAGGCTCAACAAGGAGCAGCAGTTGTTTTTTTTCCTTCCTATTCTTTTCCAATTAACCACTTCAAATGTCAAACAGGGGCTTCAGCTTAATGATCAGCTGCCATTCGTCGTTGGTCACATCTTTACGGTAGAACTCCTTCAGAGTATCAATACTGGCTCGAGAAATTTGGCTGTAGAGCAGATCGGCCTCTTCCAGGTGTCGTCCGTATATGGGCTGGTGACCTCCCATCTCGATCTTGACGGCCACAGAGGGCTGGCCCTTTTTGCAGACCGGGATTTGCTTGTGGTCTCGCTCAATCGAGGTGCTAAAAGTATATCGAATTAGTATTCATGCAAACGAAGTATTGAGCGGGTGAAATGAATGCTAAAATGCAAGGTGGGAAGGATGGATACTTACACTCTACCAAGGCCAATAATCTCCTTGGTGTTCGTCACTGGGTTGGTCTTGACAGCTGCAATTGGCGTATTGATTTTAAGCTGACCTTCCGTCACGTCAACTCCAATGACGATGGGGCCTGTCTTGTTGAAGACAGCAACGGGCTTCAAGACGCAAGGGAAGACGGCTAACATCTTGGACTCTTCCTTCTTCTTCTCCAACATCTCATCCATATGCTTGGTGAAATTATCAAACAGATGATAAATGATGTCAGCTTGGAAAATCTTGATACCTTGGTCTTCGGCATATGCCATAGCTTCTTTATCGACCTTGACATCGAAACAAAGCATCACAGCATAGTCAGGTGCTTTTTCCAGCATAATACCACATTGCATGACATCACGCTTGTAAACTGGGCCGATACCAACATTGGCCACGGGAATCTTGCAGTCTTTCAAGAAATCGAGCAAAGCTTCCAGTGAACCAAGCGTGGAAGCCTGCACGCTGACACCACGACCAGAGGTTTCAACTCTGCTGAGAAGGTTGGCCAGATCCGACTCAACCTCGTCGCAGATATCCTCCTCATCATCGTCTGGTCCAACTACCATCAGTCTAGAACCTGCAATGGCGCCTTCAAGACCAGGGGCACTGATCTTGACACCCAATGCAGCCTTGACCTCCTTGTTGTGGACGTACGCCGACTTGAGACGCAGCTCGCGCAGTGGCGCCGGAGTGAGCAGAGCTCTGATATTTGTCACAATCGCTCCCTCAGTGCCACACAAGACTATTCGATCACCCTCTCTCAAGATTCCGTTGGACAAGATGACGTCAATAGTCATACCGAAACCCTCAATAGCCTTGACTTCCAGGACTGTTGCTTGGACCTCGGACAGATACATGAGCGAGCCGACCATACGCTCCTGGGTGAGCTGGAGGATGAGTTTCAACATATCCGGAATACCTTCTCCAGTGTGTGCTGATGTGGGCACAAGCGAAACGAATTTAGCCATAGACTTGTTCTGGTAAAAGAGCTCAGAGTTGAAACCTTGCTCTGAAAAGGCTAGCTTAGTGGACTCCAAGCGGTTCTTGAATTCGTTCTGAACCGCCTTGCTCTGGAGCGCCAGACTGTCTTGGAAGCCATTGTTGTCCACCTTCTTCCATCCGTAAAGTCTGTCAATCTTGTTGAGAGCCACGATAAATGGCGTCTTTCTGTCGCGGAGCAGGCGCATAGACTCCAGAGTCTGTTGTTCAAGACCATGCATAATATCCACAACCAGAATAGCAATGTTACAGAGTGATGAACCGCGGGATCGGAGGTTAGAGAAAGACTCGTGGCCAGGGGTATCAATGACCAAGAGACCGGGGACCTTGAACTCAAACTCATTGTTCTTGTTAACGACGGCCGTCTTCGCTTTGATGGCCTCAACTGGAAAGTATGTAGCACCAATCTGCTGAGTAATACCTCCAGCTTCGCCCTCTTGAACGTTGGTCTGTCGGATCTTGTCAAGAAGCTTCGTCTTTCCAGTATCGACGTGTCCCAGAATACAGCAGATGGGAGAGCGCAAATTGTCCTTGGATCGAGCAGCCAACGCGGCTTGGTGGGCCTTTTCTCTCCGCTCCGCAGCTTCTTTCTTGCGTTGAGCTTCGGCTTGCTTGGCCTTTGATACGGCCTCGTCTTCAGACTCGCTCTCGTCGCTCTCGTCGCTTTCATCCTCCTCCTCTTCATCCTCGTCCTCGCCCTTCTTGCCTGCACCATTAGATTTGGCGGCTGATTTCTTCTCGGCTTCTTCGTCGGAATCGGCATCCCAGCTGTCTTTGACATCGTCCTCCTCTCCGCTATTTGCAGCGGCTTCCCAGTCATCTTCAATATCGCTCTCTTGAGCGGCCTTCGCAGCCTTGGCTTTGGCCTCAGCTTCAGCCTTTTCCTTTGCCGCCTTTTCCTCTGCTTCTTTCGCGGCCTTCTCAGCCTGAAGTCGTGCTCGTTCCGCAGCCTCAGCTAGAGCAGCCTCTTCATCTTTCTAAAGAAGAGGTAAAAAATACAATATTAGTAAGGCCATTTCAGGGGAAGATAGATGGAGGGGATTGGTGCACTCTTTCGTTACCTTATCGTTCTTTCCCCTCTTCTTCTTGCTATCGTATACGACCTTCTTTTTAGCTGCGCCCTCTTCCTCTTGAGGGCCGATCTTGATACCAGCTGCAAGCATCTGCTGGAGCTTCAACTCATTTCGAGCCTTCTCTTCTTTCTGCGCCTTGGTGAGGAACTTGCCTTCCTTCTTCAGCTGATCAATACGCTCCTTCTCACGCTGCTTCTTGATAGCCTTTTGTTCTTCCTTACGCTTGGCTTCTTCGGCCAATCGCTTTTCTTCCTCTTCAGCCTTGGCTTTGGCTTCAGCATCCATGCGGGCAATCTCCTCCTGTCTACGACGAAGCTCCTCTTGTTGCTTCTGAATCAAGGCAAGATGCGCTGGAACCTTCTTCTTCTTGCCTCCTGCCTCAGCAGGAGCAGGGGCGGCAGCCTCTACGGGGGCGGGTTCATCTTTAGCAGGAGCTGCCTTTGCGGGCTCCGGGCCTTTCGCGGGTGTGGGTGTCTTCTTCTTCGCAGCCTGGTTATGTCTTTATTAGAAATCGGTATGCCTAGAAGGGCCAATGCGATGGGAATATTCAAACCTGTTCCTTCTTACGCTGCTTCTCGCGTTCCTTCTTCAGCTTTTCCTTCTCAGCCTTGGTGAGGATCCTGCCGGGCTCTTCAAGCTCGTCATCATCTTTCTTGGCCGCTGCTGGGGCAGGCTTGCCCTTACCACCCTTGCCCTTCTTTTGGGGCAGGGCGAACTCGTCATCGTCTAGAGATGCTTCGACGGGCGCTTTGGCGGACAAATCCTCCTCCACCGCTGGTTCTGGGGCAGGCTCCTCGTCCACAATGCCCTTCTTCTTGCGCTTCTCCTTGTTCTTTCGCATAATGGCCATCAGGCCGCCAGCACCAGCAGCCTCATCGTCCTCCCCATTCTCATCGTTGGCCGCGGGCGCTTCATTGGCCGGGGCAATGGTTTCTCCCAATTCAGCCTCCCAGTCGTCCTGGCCCTTCTTGTTACCCTTCTTCTTCGGCGCCATCTTGGTGTAGGTATTCTTGATGGTATTTGATGGAGGGGCGAATCGGCGATGCTATCGACCACAGAAAAATAAAAAGAGGAGGGGTAGCGAAAATCTAATAATTCAGATTTAGCCCCGCAATGTTGAAGAGAAGAGAAAAATAGGCGACGATGGATCTCCCAACGACGGAATGTAGGACAATGCAGAGAAAGAAAAACCAACCAAGAAAAAAAAAAAAGTCCGGAGATAATACCTGAGCTTGTCCCGCACTAAAGGCCCAGTAATTGTTTGTGGTGGTTATACCAAGAGCGTGTGTTATGGAGCCGGTGGGTTGGCCACTGGGCTTTGTCTTGCGGGGCAGATGACTTTTCGTTTAGTTAGCCAGCTTTAGACTTCTTCCTGGCTTGGCAAGTTGAAGAATGCCATTGGCTTGCGGGAAGATGATTTAGAGTTGAGTTATAAGTAGGTAGTATTTAACGTGGTAAGGATGTCTAATGTGCAACACTTGAACACGCGCTTTATTCCGTTGCTGGCGGACTACAAGAAGCGACTATTTTTTGCATATATTGCCTGTCTTTTAACCTTTGCCCTACTTGTTGATATTGCACGGTTGTAGCCACGTTCAACCTGTATTGTCTGGCCTTTATATCCATGTCTCTTATTCTTTCTTATTTTCAACAAGTATGGACACGTAATTTTAGATATGTAGACTCATAATCGTAAGAATCATTCACCCATGATGGAAAAAAACGTAAATGCCCTATGCCTGGTACATTGCCATTACAGCGCCGGCGCTACAAGAAACTCGAGAATCTCATAGGCGAGCTCGAAATATTTTTCTCGCCGATTCGATTCACCTTTGTCTTTGAATCCTGTAGTGAGGCTCCCTCCTTCCAGCGCGTCGAGGTGGTGGCTAAATAAGGCAAAGGCGTCGTCCGATGCCATAGTCTTTTCCAACGCACCTAGCTTTATGCAGCGCTTTAGCACATCCCCGTCGATGTGCATGATCCTGGGGCTTGGCTGCAAATCTAAGCTCATAACGTCCACTTTGTCATTTATCGCAGACTTGTCGAACAAAGCCAAGCCGTAGTTCTGATGTACCAACGTCTGGACCAAGAGTAAGAATCGCCACAACTCAAGACCAAGCAGCGAAAACTGCTTCATAGAACCGTCTAAAGAAACGCCGATAATATCTGAACCATCATGCGTAGTCGGCAATGTTCCGTAACGCCGCTGAGTGCTATCCACAAGCCATAAAGGTCGGCTGCGCGCTCGTATGAATCTCCTCACCGAGGACGCTAGCATGGCTTCGAATACAACTTCAAACTCTCGATCTCGCTGCCCCAGGGGCACCCAGAGGCCTGTTATGGAGCCAGCTTGGTCCGATACAAGGGTTAATGGCCATTGGCCGTAGCCTTCGGCCGGGCTACCCACATCTACCATATGAACTGTTTTTCTGGAGACTTGGTCGCAGTGTATGAGTTCCATAGTGCCTTCGTCTGACTGGTAGTCTATAACTTCCAACGAATGCGAGGCTGTGAGAGCAAAAAGCTTGCCTTTGAATATGCGTAGTTGAGTCGCCGGGGAATCCAGCTGAAACTGCTTCACAGGTTTCAACTTCTTCTCTGCCAGGTCGAGGATCTCCCAATGAAGTGTCTGGTCAACGCAGTACAGCAATCCCTCCTCATTCCCTACTATTGAGTATATTGGTTCTTGAAGCCATTTTTTATACCGTGTCCAATACCTCAGTTGTCTGTTTTCTCCTTCACGCGAGCGAGTGTCCAGCTTTTCTGTGGACACAATTATGAGTCTTCCACGATGTGTTGTCACGATGATAAAAGGAAACACTCTGCCATCCTTTTTATAAAGCCATTCATGAAGCCCATGTATTTTATCATCGGAGTGGCCCAGACCAGAGATGTATTCAGTACGATTCTTATCTTTATCAGTGGGAACAGAGATGATTGCCCCCGTATCCGGATCAATAAACACCAGGGTGGGCTTATTGTCGGTAATCATGGCAACTACCAGGCAACCCAACATCTGTGAGAATATAATTCTTGTTGGAGTGCCCTGGATGGGAATAGACCGGGGAACATTTCCAACTTGAGGGCCGAAGTCAGCCAAGAGTAGCCTTGAGCCTGCGAGTATCAGCAGAGATGTATGCCCATTTTGACCAGATAGACTCTGAGAGATTCTGTGAATTGACTGAATGGGAGGAGATGGCATTGATGGCTCGTTCGAATCTGTCAGCCAAATGAATTGCTTTTTGGCATATTTGCGTTTCTTTTGGGAAAACTCGCTGAGAAGGAGTAATCGATTGTCGCAACAAGCAAATGTAGGCGACTCTTCTTCGAAAGGAATCGAGGAGGGAAACACGTCGACTCGTGCTACTCCGATAACCTCGGTATTCCAAGTGATATCGTCCGGAGCATGGTCAGATACTCGAGCGGTAATGAGGCTACCGCAGCGGGTACCCAAGACAAGATGAATCTCGTCAGTGCCCTGGTCTGCGACGGAGATGCTCGTTAGGGCTTCGAGCTCGGTACTAGTGGCTTGGTCCACTGTTATGTGTCAGTCGTGGCTCGGCAGAATGAAACGCAATCAAGCAATCAAAGTATCAATATGATACAAGGGGATAAATGACAAACATACCATGATTAGCTGTGATCGCTTTTGCAACAATAGGCTCCCCGGTCGTTGAATAGATAGATAGCCATGGCACTCCATCGCACATAGACGTAGCCACAATGAAGGTGCCGCTCGAGACTGTGAATATCGACACGCAAGTTACTTCACCCTGGGCATCCCAGCTGCTTATCAAGCTGAATTCAATTCCCTGGGCTCTCATAACGTGAAGCCGAGAGACTTGATTGGTGTGCGTGGAGAACACTACAATATGGCCGATGCAAAAAGCACTCTCCGCCGTAACATTAGCTATACCTAGAGCTTCCGCAATCAAGCACCGTGAACTAACTGGATAATCAGTATTGTGATACCAAAGTAAAGATAAGATAGCCCAGATGGTCCTATGGGACGCCTTACCTTCCTCCGGGAGTAGCCACATTGATGGAAGTTTCGGAGATCTGGATTATAGTATCTGACACTTGAACAGTGTGAAGGGTTCTTGATGTCAGATCAAATGGCGTATCTTCGGCTGGAACCATGTCGACTTGATCGAGACTTTCTGAGAATCGGAGAACAATTGATGAGTGCGGGAGCGCCAGAAGGCCATACAATACAGTTCCGCTGCCATGGCGTGTAGTAAATGTCCATGCCTGCCTAATAGGCTCGCCAGTTTCAATGTCCAGCCCGATTCTAGCTTGTATTCCCCATCTCCATTTCACCACGCTACCTTTTAGGCCACGACAGGAAGCACTAAATATGCTGTCTTGTTTGCGCATCCTACTCTGCTGCACGGCTGTCGGCTGCTGTTGACCGATTTGGAGATCTGTATTGTTTGCACTCCATGTCGAAAACTCATTCGTAGTTGTCACATCAATGACAGGAGACCAGTTGGAGAGGATGCTAACCTGCTGGATGTCTTGACGGGGAGCGAGCTAAAGACAAAAGGGGGGGTCATCGTCAAACACGGTCCAGCAGTACAACGACTATTGTTGGCAGATGCTTACCTTCCAAATGCCTCCCGGGCCAGAATCTCCGCCTATCATGAGAACGTCGGCAAAGATGTCATAAGCTGAAGTGAATGCCGTATCGATATTGGCCTCCAAGCATCCGACGTTGGTCACAGAAGGAAGCAATTCAGCCGCATCTATTTCAATGTGTATGATTGCGCCATCTTCACGTGCCAAGTAAATAATGTCTGTCTTCTCGAGGTACTTCTTATTGCGAAAAGGCCGCGCCCAGGCGACCCAGAGCGGATCACCATTCCCATGGTACAGCGGCGTAGTCGCAGGCGGCTCCGCTGGCAACATTTCGAACTCTGGCGCACCCGACAGCGCATACTTTACAATGCCGATATAAAATTCGGAGACGGCGAAAAAAGCCGTTTTGAATCTGAGCGGGATGAGTAGCAGGGGCATTTTATACTCTTTAGGAAGCCGATTGCCGACCCTTTCTTCAGCAAGGATGTGTTGAAGATTGTCACCCAACTCCCATTCATACGTTGCCATACGAGAGACGGGAGGTGAATTAATACGCTCTCTTCGAACGATGATTAATATTAGGATAATGTGATGATGGTCCTCTGGGCGAGGAAACAGAAACTCCATTTTTTGGACAACTCCGCTGACAGCCCTGATGCGAAAAGATTTGATAGGATGGACGTATTCTCGACTTGCGTATTGTCGGTTGAGCTCTGGCAAGGCCTCCAATTCGTATACGATGAAGATGCCTTCCGGAGTTGCTGCAGCCATGTATCGAGAAGACGGATCCACAGCAAGGTGATAGCCTACGTAGGGTAGCAGCTTAGGATTTTCATATATGCTCGTGGCAAACTCCAATTCCCCATCAGGCTTTTCCCTCACAAAGAGGAATACCATCTGACAAGATTCCAGTACTAATACGAGCATCTGCGGGGGGAGCACGCGAGCTCGAAGGTTTTCGGATATTCCATCTTCGCCCGGAGAGGATGGAGAAGGCGATGGCTCTTGTTTGACAACCATGCCGACTGGGTCGTCGTCCAACCCATGCTCTAAGCTGCCGCCAAGAACGACGGCATTTCGAATTCTGTATCCAAAGTCGGACTTGCGAATAACATCATGGACCTGACCATCTCTTCCAAGCTCGCTGATTTGAACAAAGTGATCCTGATGGGGCCGTGTCAGCCAAGAAGAAGTTGAGAAATCGAAAGGCGGTATCGGATATTGTGTAACTCGAACTCTCATAGAACCGCTCGTGATGATGGACAGGTACTTACGCCAACGAAAGCAATATCATTATGAGTGCTGGAGCGCAGCCGAGCCGGGAGCACCCATCGAACAACAGGGCTCTCGACAAGAGTCTGCGATAGAATACCACAGACTGGGGGTTCCGGCAGAGGCTCAGAGGCCAGCTGTGGAACGGCAGATGCCCTCAGGGCGGCTTGCAGGTTGACCGTTTCAGTAACCCACTCGCCGTCCCTCAAAACTCTGGTTTGGAAGGCCATTCTGCAGTTCTCATAATACCGTCTCAAGAAGCTGTGAGGGTGCCGTTATTTAGGCGAAAAGTATCGACTCAGTATCAAGAACTGTTCGAGCGTCGAGCTCGGTGCGGGCCAGACGGGGGGGCGTAGAAAAGCGTGCGTTCAGAAGAGCTTCTACGTCGAAAAGAGCATTTCACTTGACGCCTGAAATTAGGGGAAGAATATCTTGATCATGACGGCCAAAGGAAAGTGAAGAAAGCCAAGGGTCGAAGGTGAAGCCGGCACGAGGCCTATATATGCTTGGGGGCTGTTTGATGACGCTGATGTTGGAACGTGCAGGCTGCTCACGCCGGTTGATTGAAGAGGGTGGTCAGGCGCTGGAGCCCTGAGAGCAGTGAGACCGGGAAATCTTCAAACCAGGGCAACCATTCAATCTGCAGGCGGCTCAGAGAATAACTGCTCGTCGCGGGCGGATGGCTTGGGTAACGTTGAAAAAAGAGACTGGGCTTCTTGGTATATGTAAGGTAGTATGTAGATACCTGCTAAGCGACTCGCTATCATGCCCGCTCAGAGTACATATACCTGGCGATGGCGGCACCTGCTGTGGACAGCTAGAGTACTCGTCTGGTACCAAACCCCCTCCAAGCTTCGCAAAGATCAGCACCTACCCTCTAGAGGCGTATGTCAAGCACAGGCAGGTTTCAAAGGCACAATTGAGGGTCAAAATGAGGAGGAAGCTGCTTGTCGTTTAGTAGCAGCCAGTAGAACCTCTGCTTGGGGAAGCTGTGGAGTGGGGCTTTAGAGCTGTGGTTGGGTGCAGGCTTCTGTATCCACCGCTGTCCACGCTCCGTGGAGTGAACCAACAGCACTCCTAGCACTCCTAGCACATGCGCAAAGCTGTTCTGATACTTGACAATGCTGGCTGCCAAGAGCCATTTTCTGTCCGTTGAAGATAGTTCCAACGCATGTTGGCCCTGGAGCTGACCGCCTGGGGAAGCTACTCCAGGCCAAGCAACCAGTTCAGGCACGAGAGTCGAGTTTCAGGCCATGTAGCGATGTGCCCCCATGTTCTCGCTGCATGCTGTGTTAATGCCCTCACGCACACTCAACCGCCCGTGTCATATCTCATCTTGTACGTCTCCACAATGGTATATAATTATAATACCTATTACTTACTGCTACTACCATCCATGGGTGTGTTTCCCGGGCTTGTTCGCAGGTACTTGTATCTACTTAACAAGCTGAGGGGCAGTTTTCCAATGGCGCATGTGAGATATTCAGGTACATGTAGTACATGCAGTCTAGCCTCCCCCAAAATCACCACGCCAATTCTGTGGCTGTGGCGAAGGATTTGTCCACGTATGCTAAACATCCAGTACTGCTGCTACTGCTCGGTAATGTATTTACGGTAGGTACCTATTCCATTGACGTTCAACGAAAGGATGCTTCTGCCTACTCCCCGGCACCCATTTCGGATGGTCAGCTTTGCCTTCAACATCACCATATCACCCATACTCGCCTACATCCTCTCTATCTGGAGGAGGCCGGTTTCAATCGTATACACCATCAAAATCCTGCCCTAAATTGCCAGTGAGTGAGATCGGGCAAGACAAGAGGCGCGAGAAACAATACTACTGGGCCCCCATCCATTCTCCCACCACTCAATTCAGAATCCGGGTTTCGTTTCGCTTATACGATAATATGATTAGTTTTAATGTACAGTTGATGGATGATGAGTGACTTCGTCCCTCGACTCTCTTTTTGAATGGTGGAGACTGTATGCGAATGGAATGCCCATTTGCGTGGCGCATATGGCCCTCACTTCTGGCATATATGAACTGAGGGGTACAAGCAAAATAACACCTCTCAGTCTTGAAACCGAATATTGGTACCTCTTAAGTATGCTCATTATAGTAGATATCAGTCGATACTTTTTTACTACTACATGTAGGGTCGCTGGTTCGACTCATAACATGCATGTAATGACACACTGGGAGACTTCGTGTTCCAATATAGGGCTGGTCTCAGCATCTCTTTACTTCTAGACCTATGTCAAACAACCGGACACTTGCATCAAATACTCTATCTACGCTAAGTCTTAATTACAGTGATTTTGGGAACATATCTAAACGGCTACAATTGGCACAATCTGCTTGTTAGACCTGCGTACAGATATGCTACATTATCTACATGCAAGTCCGAAGAAATATGGGCAGCTTATACACGCACGTATAGCTATTATATGTACTCAGGATGTTAGACCCCACGCCCATTACGCACAGATATAAAATCCTACGGCTCTTTAACGAAGCATCTAGGCTGTTCATGCCGATAGGCGCCTTTCTTGCAGAGGGCCCTGCAACCAACAAGGCCGGTTGTCGGCCTGGGTTACATGTCATGCATCTTCATACATGTAGTACGGCAGCCTTCCGATATATTTCGTACGACTCCCATTCAGTATCGGCTGATCACGCCGTGACGGAGCTTTTCTTGTGAGTCCCATGAGGAGGAGTATGAACCACCAATAGCAGAAGTATTCTATTTTCGTTATGGAGACACAGCCGTCGACTATTTGCTGCAGCCTCCCCCGGCTGTATCCACTCGGTGAGAGTTGAGACCAGGATTGGATGCTTGAAGGATGCAGAATCTGACCAACCAAATTTTCTTACTAGTGGGTCTTTGTAGACAGATTGAATTTAATCGAGCCTCATAGTCCTACCCGTTCAAATCGATGCCTGCTGTGTAAGTACATTGGCGAGTTGCAAGATAGGTGGAACATTTGATGATTCTTACAAGTAATACACGCTGTTGTCGAGTTATATAGTCCAAAAACATCAAACGTATTATATATTTCGACCCGATGCTGCTGTCTTGGTTCGATCTCAGATGAAAACTAACAATCAATGCCAGCTGAGTGCTTATATTCAGGGTACATGTACCATTGCCAGCCAATTCAACAGACCAGGTGTATACGCCATGTGCCATGTGAAATCAGCTGTATCAATTCTTCGTAGCAGTACAATAATGATTAACATTCCATCATTTGGACTGCATATTTAATCTCCATTGTTACTGGCGTTCTTTTCAATAAAACACAGACATTATGTCGCATGCGACTCAAACAACTTCCAAGCTTCAGCATGTGATTGCCTTAACTTTATGTGCACTGGGTCCCAGACGGCTGCTCATAGCGCAAACCCCACCAAGTACACTAAGCTCCAGGGGATAGCAGATGCAGCCCGACGCTTATTTACTCCTGCAATGATGCTAGTCGCGACACCACAGCACCGATCCCGCACATGAGCCTGGAAAAAGAGCTGGTCGATACCGCTGGCCTCCCACGCGATGATGGCGACTTTTCCGAACCCGAACCAGAAGGCCCTGTAGACGATCCGGGCCCCAGTCCAGCCGTGGCCCTCAAGACCAGCGAGATCCTCGCCGCATGCACCTGGAGAGATGCCACACGGCTAAGAGCTCTTGCAGAGTCTGAGGGCGGCCTTCTCGCCGATACACTACGTCAGGTAGCATGTATGTGCTCGTTGCTAGCTTTTTACTTGATCTATTTCATGTTCCATGTTCCATGTTAATCAAAACTTCTTTTGCTAACTTGTTTCTTCTCACAAGGGCCCATATTGCTTGGCCTGCCTCCCCCAGTCGACGAGAAGGAAGGCGACAACGCACACCTGGCAGATCCTGATGCCGCTCCCCTAAACGATGACTGGAAAGAGCTTCCACGCCATAAAGACGAAGACCAGGTTCAACTCGATGTGAATCGGTCTTTTGTTCATTATCCCAACGGTACGCCTCCGCATACCCTATATACGGCGATATCACACGAGCAAGGAAGCTGTAGATGGCATCATACATAACTAACAAGAATCAATATCTCCCATCTTTAGATCAATCCGAAGAACAGTTACTAGAGCGAAAGCATGAATTATCAAATCTCATTGTGGAGGTTCTCCGCCGACACCCATATCTCTGCTACTTTCAAGGGTACCATGATATCTGCCAAGTATTCCTCCTGGTCCTAGAGCCAGCGGCAAGAGCGCCGCTAGTGTCGCGGCTCTCCGTCCTCAGGATCCGCGACTTCATGCTGCCCAGTCTCAGCGCCACAACCGCACAGCTAAGGCTACTGCCCGACATCCTAGCCCGCGCAGACATGGAGCTTCGCCGGCATCTCTCCAGTATAGAACCTTTTTACGCCCTCGCTGGCACCCTTACCATGTATGCTCACAATATTGAGCGGTACAAGGACATTTCTCGGTTGTTTGACGTCATCTTGGCGCGCGAACCTACCTTTTCCATATACCTGTTTGCCCAGATTGTCATAGATCGCCGCGAAGAGATCCTTGAGATTGACGAGCCCGATATGCTTCAAGTCATTCTCGGCAGAGTCCCTCTGGACTTAGACTTGGATGCTCTCATAAAGAGATCTGTAGATCTTTTTACCCAGAACCCGCCCGAGACTTTAAGATCATGGCGTCAAATTTCTCCGTCCAGCGTCCTCAAAACCTCTAGGGATGTGGATGAAAGCGCGCGGCAAACTATAGAGGATGGCCACCACTACTTCGAGAAACAAGTCAAGGAGATACATTGGGAGGAGCTAAGAATGGGTGTCAGGAGGAAAATCTGGCTATACAGGCGGCCTGCCAGGTTCATTGGAACAGCCATCATGGTCGGAGTCGTGGCATTCTACCTCCGGCGAAACCCTGCTCTTCTGCAGTATATATGGTCCCTTTTCCCGGGCCAGCAATGAGATTGTTAATTATGCGGGGAAGAAGCAGGAAAGAGATGAAGAACCCCACTATTGAATCTTTGTGTATGATCCTTTTATAGAGTGCCTATCTAATATTTCACTTTCTGGCATAAACATACTAAGCCTCTAGACGCCATACAGTAGGTATCTGAATCCAACCCTGGTTCCACATCAATGCTTAGATACAAAGTCTTAATGCAAAGGGTATTATAATTAGGTACATTTGTTTCAAATGTATATATGTACTTCTATGATTCGCCCTGGTATTTTTGCTTCAATTCCTCAAAGTGCTCCTGTTGCTCCTGCGCTAACTTGCCCGTTTCATCGCCAATAATGGTAAGAATCAAGGAATAATTGTTATATAAAAATCGCTCGCTTTTCCTCGTGTCGCCATGCGTTTGACTATGTCGAGTCAAGAAAGCTTCCACTTCGGACCGCAAACGGCGAAGGCTGGCGACGACGGGCTCATCGTCGCCGGCCTCGGTGGAGAGGGCCAGGAAGCTTTGGAGCAGCTGCCCAAACCGCTGGGTCACCATGTGCGGTGCAGCGGACAACTTCAACTGGTCGGCCTTGGCGAGTTTAACGGGTGCAGCATTGGTTAGTAGTCGAACGGATTCGCAGTGGCGGTCCATTATAACCTGCAGCCGTGGCCATAGGAGCATATTCGTGCCGTTGATATAGCCATCCACGGCAGGGACCTTTCGCCTTTGAAGGTCAAAAGCAAAGTGTTGGTTGAGTCGAATGCAGAGCAGCAGACCCAGTGCATCAAATGTCTCGCTTACAAGGGTTCTTGAAAGCACTCTACCAACCTCAAACGTTGGCTCAAATATATAGTTGAAGTTTTTAGATATTTGTGAATACGACAAGGCGGGCGCGAAAAATGATGCCAAGAAGGTATACTCGGCTGTGGCATTATCGATGAGAGCCAAGTTGAAGTTTCGAAAGGGAACTTCCAAGTAGTGAGTTGATTGGTCTTCCTCTGCTAGGTAGGACGAAATGGCCGAGGTGCTCTTGGTCCGTAGCATATCAATCCGACGTCCAAGATTGAACGCATCATGCGGCGGGCCGGGGGCACGACTACTGGATAAGACGGCCGTTTTTCTTGTCGCGTCTTCCTGCCCCAGAACGTCATTCTTGTCCAGAATATGAAGTTTAAGCTTGGCCAAAGCTCTCTCGTAGCGTGTGAACTGATTGAGGTAATACCATCGCATCGTGTTCATGTACGCCTGCGAGATTTCGTCTGCGAGCGCCGCATGATGTTTATGGAGGAATGTGTAGAGGTCTTTGAATTTCAAAAAGTTTTGTTGCTGGATGATTTGCGCATTGATATGGGGCGACCGAAGGGCCTTTATCTGGGCAACAAGAAAGTCGCGAATCCGTTCGACAGCCTGCAGCACCGCCTGTTAGTCGAGTCCGAGGCCACCTATTGACGAAATTGAGCTGGTAGACCGTACCTTCAATATTAGTTTCTCCAATATCGGACCAAGCTCTTCACTGGCTTTGCCCTGCTGTGTTCCTGACAGCTTCTGAACGGCTGAGGCTCTCTTGTCCAACTCAATCAACGTTTTTGCCCATGCTTCGTCAATATGGCTTGTCGTTATCCTAGAAATCGTTTCGGGCGACACGCTTAGCTCTTCCACCAATGGGCCAAGCGCCTTCTCTATTCGTTTTCGATTTTCCAACCTTCGACTCAATATGCTGGAACGGTTTTGCAGAGTTTCGATGTCAGCGGAAACAGTGGAAAGGTCATTGCGAAAATCCGCAAGGTTGATTTCGACCGAGTTCAAGATGTCGTCGCACGCAACAATGGATCGATGCAAGGCGTCGAACCGGGCCTTGTCGTTCTCATCTATAAAAGACAACTTAGCACGTGGAATACAGTCGCTTGGGACGGTGCGTCGGAATTGTAACGTACACTCGCTCGCATTCTGGGGCCGGCGGAAGCTTGTGGCATCGCCATCGGCGCTCCCAGTGGCCAGCTCCTTTAGAGACAGCCCTCCGAAATCGACGTCAAGCCCCAGATCCTCCTCCGTGATCAAGCTAGCCTTACCTTGAGGCTTGCCTACAATCTCCGAATCCGCCGCCAATAGCCTCTCTAAGATGTTTACCGAGTCCGGAACCTGGGGCGCAGCTGGCTGTTTCACTTCTGAGCCATTGGGTTTGCGTGATGACGCCAGCAGCGATGTTGTAGACTCGCTGGATACTAATGACAGAGACGATCCCCGCGGAGAGGGCCCTTGCCGCTGAGAGGTCACATAAGGACTGAGATTGGCCTGTGGCTTACGCGGAAGCGGCGAGTTGTGCCGGCTGGTGAGTTGAGGAGTTGAAGGCCCAGACGCGCTGGCTTGACTCCCTGAGAGCCGGTCGAGCCACATGGTGCGAGAGAGGCCAGGAGCTGGAGTTGGGGGTTATCGGTGGAGGAAAAGAGGGAGCCTCGCAATCATGACCGTCTCATCGCTTAGAAGAGAGTATTTGGGTGCCGAGCAGTCACTACGTCTAAACAATTGGTAGTCACGGTGCTCCCGTATATGTCGAGCATACCTCAGGTGCTGTTGGCTGTCCAATACGGAGTGTTCAGTGAGACGACCGGCCAGCTCAGTTGCAGCAGCGAGGCTATGCCGATGCGACAGTGGAGCCAAGCTTGGGGCTATCGATTAGCGCCGTGTCTGGCAAAGGGACGTGCTACAATAGGGATCTCGGCGCGCCAATTGCCTCTAGTGCCAGCTGTAGTAGGCACCTTGGCACTTGAAGGTAAGCGGTGCTATTTGCAGTTGTCAGTGTCTATGCATCCAATTCTTACTGTCAGATGATTGTGCTGGAGCTCAAAATCGAAGCCGTAGCCAGCGTCTCAAGGCCCAATGACTGCGTTTTGAATCAAATCTGTCGCATAAAGCGACCAGCGAATGCATGCATGGCTGCTGCAGAAGCTTCAGCTCTGTTGCAGATTGATCACCAACGCATAGCACGCGACTAATAGCAGATACTGTGCAGCAATCTTGTAAACTTGTACCTAGCAAACCGCAGCATGCGACAGCTTTGCTGCCAGCTCGCAATTAAGCTTTGCTAGGGATCGTGGCTGTTCCTCTTTCCGGCCAAGGAAGAACAGCTCAGACTATCAAGTACCTGGTAGCCACTTCACACTCGCTTATTTCACTGATGTTCGTTTTATTCTATTGAAACGTATAGCGCCTTGTTTGGCAAGATGAGGTACGGAATGTAGGTAGGAGATACACCCCGAATCATTAGCATCATCTCACACATCACGCTCGCACGCCATGCATGAGTGCTACCAGTAGATTGTGCAGACTCTAGATGCGGAGTTGTGCGTGTGTGTGATCATCTTACCCTTTTCCACACAAGAGTGAGCTCATGCAGCCTCCCCGCTCCCGAGATCAATTGGGATACGTACTTTGACGGCAACGCGCCGCAGCTGCAGAGAGTCCAGATGCGGAGGCACCTCGGTACCTACACCTTGGGAAGATACAGTGCTAATTCAGGATTAAGGAACCTAAACAGATGTGTAGTGGTCATTTTGTGAGTTATAGGTACTGTGTCTGCGTCTACCTATGAGTCGTATAGTGTTGGCACAGCTGCTGTCCAGCTGAATTCAACAGCTCTCGCCTACGAGAGTCTCTAAGCCATCCTTAGCTGGGCAGCGCAGCCACAACAAGGCTCAGGATTTTCTCTGATAATTGTTTTCAAAAGGTTGGCTCAAAGCAACAAGTATAGGTTTCCAAGGATAAAGATTTTTTTTTAGAAAAAAAAAGGACAAGGAAAAAAAAAAGTACCAAACCTTACGGGTCCAAAAGGTACTAAATCCGCTTCCCAAGAGGCAAAGCTGCGTCCCACCGCCGCCCAGGCAAAATTGACGCCAGGGCCAATCACACCGGCGAAAAAAAAATTCAGGTAACGCACCTTTTCTACCCCCTCCGTCCACCTCTTGCTCTTCTCCTCTCACCTCTCAATTTCTCCTCTCCACATAACTCCCAGCACTCTCCACTGTCTTGTCTGCCGCGCAGACTCTCTTTCACTCTTCGTCTTCTTTCTCTTGCTTCACGACAAGTTCGATTTTTGCGCAATCCATCACCATGGCTGACGAGGTAAGCCGTCCTTCTCTCTCGAGCATCTTTGCGCTGCCTTCACAGAGAAAAAAAACCACCCCGCAATCGTCTTGGCTGCCCCTCGACTGGGTGGCACCCCACATCACAATATTTTACAATTTTTTTTTTCCTGTAGATTTTGCAGATGAGCCTCAGCGCCGCCATGATATCTCTTTCTGCAAGATCAGCTCCAAGCTCTTCGCCAAAATTACAATTCGCCGAAATTTGCTTCATCTTGGACTATAGATGCTAACCATTTTGCCCGTCTACAGCATGATACCACCTTCGAGTCCGCCGACGCCGGCGCGTCTCTCACCTACCCCATGCAGTGCTCTGCTCTGCGCAAGAACGGCTTCGTCGTGATCAAGGGCCGCCCCTGCAAGATTGTCGACATGTCCACCTCCAAGACTGGCAAGCACGGTCACGCCAAGGTCCACCTTGTCGCCCTTGACATCTTCACTGGCAAGAAGTACGAAGATCTGTCTCCTTCCACTCACAACATGGATGTCCCCAACGTCACTCGTCGTGAGTACCAGCTTGTAAGTCAATCTTGGTCCCAGAATGAAAATTTGAGAGCAACGGGGGGGCGAAAATCTAGCTTGACAAGTACTGACACACTCTTCGTAGCTCGACATCTCTGACGATGGCTTCCTCTCCCTCATGAACGACGACGGTGACACCAAGGACGATGTCCGCATGCCCGACGGTGAGATTGGTGAGAAGATCAACAAGCTCTTCAAGGTCGATGAGAAGGACACCAGTAAGTTTCTCCCTGCTGAAATTACGAGCGATCACTCAACAGCGGATCCTAACATTTACATCTAGACGTTGTCGTTCTCACCTCCATGGGAGAAGAGGCCGCCATTGAGGCCAAGGAGGCTCCTAAGCAGTCTTAAATTAACAATTCTACTTTCCTCCGCCAATTGAGTAAAATGAAGATTTAGGATTTGTTTATAGCCCCCCTCGTTTCCCTCCACCTCTTGGCGTTTACTGCGGCCGTCGTAACATCGAATATCCTTGGGTTGATGTATGGGTCGTTCCGCTCGAAGGTTGATGGGTCGGATTTTTTTCAGCTAGTTACAATACTTGGCACTTCAAATACCCTTCCAAAGGGCCAATGCAGTTTCCTTTGTCCTTCACGAATCATGGGCAAGGCTACCCAAATGGAAGTTTGCGTAGCTGGGAATTATGATAGAAAATGAAGATAAAAAAAAAATTGAATGTGCATATTGGCTTGCTGTATAATCTAATAAATCGATACAAGTAGTGATAACATATGATGCACGACTTGAGATTCCATTATGACATTTCATTATATTTTTATCTCCTTCAAAGCTTGGATGTGTGAACCTTGGTCTTAAGAGCGAAGGCTAAAAATACCTACACGCGGAAAGGTGGGCTACCATCTTGGATCTAAGATGCGCTAGCGAGCTTGCATGTGCTTTTCAGTAGTAAGGCGGCCTCAGCTTGCAATTTCATGGCTTAATCAACAGCTTCGTCACGGGGCAGCACAGCTTTGATCACATTTGCTTTCTGCTTAATTGTTCTTCTCTCTCATATCTCTTTACTGGAACCTACGATACAACATGAGGGCAAGCTTTTTAATTGCTGCCGGAACCGTACCGCCTAAGCCGTGAAATCTACGCTCGCGCATCCCCAAACTAGACGCAGCCTGGCTATTCAAGATTTCTAGCCACTCAAACAAATTTCAGCAAGGAAACTCATAATGGAAGCAGCACCAGGAGGTCTTCGTAGGATGCCCCGAGGGGAGAGATGCCCCGAGTGCGGTAGCCAGAAATGGTATCTGCAGGACGGGCTGAGATTTTGCGCCCGAGGCCATCAAGTTGAAGTGAGTATCTCCTTTTATGGACATTTATCGAAAGAATGAAAGAAGGGTTGGTTGTAACTATGTTGCTGATCGACTGCAGGGTTTTGTCCAATTTGATCTAGGTGATATTGAAGACTCTGGGAAAATGGGAGCTGTGTCTCGGCGTGAAAAAGCCCCAAGAGATCAACGAAGAAAGGCGCCGCTTACTGGCCAGGCTGGCAGAGATCTTTACCTGGAATCCCTTCAATTGATTATTAGAAGCCAATTAGCATGGCTCATCAACGAGAAGGGGCACAGAGAAGAGCTTGAGACTGTCGTTCGCGACTTATGGGACTTACGAATCAGAGGATCCAATTCTGGCTTGGGAGATGATATCCACGAAGAAGAAGAATTGGAAATTTTCAGCTCTGAGCCTCCTCAGGACTCAACCTTGGCAAACTGGCAGCGACAGTCCAGAAAACAAAGCTGGGACCCTGAACTGGGTTCACGGTGGCCGTTGCCGCGTGTGCCCGATACGCTCGCCATCTGCTATCTGGGCTGTGTCCTTTTGAGAATACCCACTCATCTCGGTGAAGTTATTCGATGGGCTAACAATGGCAGCCTTTTATATAAAAAATGCGTAAGTAAAGTGGATTGTATATACGATTCCAATACTGACTCGAAAGTAGTATCACTCTCTACCCCAAGAAATGCGCGACAGACTGCCCGCTGCATATATCAAGCTCCTAAAACTGCCGTTTCGCTCCCCCGTGGAAGGCGACGAACTGCATAAGATTGTCATGGATTTGGTACTCTCATACCATTTCAACTACAATCTAGTATTCCCGGAGATCAATCATGTTCCAGAGTTGATACAGTTCGCAAAGGAGCTTGCGCTACCCAGTAAGTGGAGATCGATGAATCTCAGCCATAATATTTTTCCTCTAATCGAATTATAGTCGATTCCATCATTATGGCCCGTAAATTGGCCTCTATCCTGGGGTATCAGTTCCAATTCCCAATCGAGAGGTTGTCGAATACGCGATTGGATTATCCAGAGATACGGCTGATAGCCCTGCTCATTGTCGCTACCAAGCTCTCTTTTCCTTTTTCTGAGGACACTACATTATCCCAGCCTGCCAGGTTCGATTCTTTGGAGATGCCTCAACTCGACTGGGAGAGATGGCGACGGGGGAAACACAGTCTACCCACACAGCAAGAGACAAAGACTGGCAAGTATGACTTTAATAAGGTCACACCCAGCCAAATAGTCTCTATGGATGATGAGGAGCTCGACGCATACTTTGCTCACGTCTCTAGTCTCATCGATGTCACTAGTAGGTGCCATTGGTGACAAGGTCCCCGAAGTGGTTCAAGTTCTTACGTGGAGAATATAGGCGATAACCCGATAACAAAGTTCTTCCCCGTGGAAGACCTACCAACTAGCATCAAGCAAATGGAGGACAACTCCCCCACGGAACTGGATGATGCAGTCAAAAGCCTTCTATCACAGACTATTCAATGCGATTCATTCAGCTCGACAGAGATGGCCAAAGGCACGGCAATGCCTGTCTCAAGATACGAAGCATTCCGTAACGTCGACCATCTCAGCCAGACAGCCTTCGATCTGTATAAAGCAGCAGGTATGACCAACACGTTAATGGCACTCCTATCAATCTGCGATGCAGAAGCTAATATTCATCGACAAAAAGGTGCCGTGGTGGGAGCGTCTCTTGAAACCATGACAGACGCAATATACAGGGTCGAGCGGGCTATGGTTGTCTGGCAGACGAAGAACCGTAATGAAGGCGAGCACTAAACGTGGCACATGTGTATACCCACGCATCAACCACGCGAGCACTTATCAATAGTAGCTCTTGGAAATTGTGGAAGTGTGTTATTTACAGCTGCTTCAATTGAAACTCCCTCATACCAACACTTTCTTATACGATGAGTACCCAGTGCTAGCAGTCGAGCTGTATCAAGCATGAGTGTTTACGGCATCCAAGACGCTAGGCTTTAAGGCAAGTGGGTCGGTACGAGGTCTTGCACTAGCAGCATTTGGGAAAGCCCTCTCAGATACCCCATATTGAGGAATTATTTCAGTTGAAAGTCACGTGCATCGGCTACTGACCTAGGGTTTTCCATGATTTGAAGTTCCGCCCCACCAAATTTGCGCGCAGAATCAGCGATTGAACCTTCACATCGTCAAGTATCACCAAAATCGTCCAAGAGTGAGTACAGCCGCCATGCGCAGGCCAGCTGCGAAACCCGTGATGAAAAACGAAATGCTAACCGTAAAACAGTGCAGATGTAAGCCCGCAGAAAAAAATTCCCCGAAATCGACATCCGGCAATCCGTACTAACCAATGCGAAAAGTTTCGTGAAGACCCTGACGGGCAAGACCATCACCCTTGAGGTCGAGTCCTCCGACACGATCGACAATGTCAAGTCCAAGATCCAGGACAAGGAGGGAATCCCCCCGGATCAGCAGCGATTGATCTTCGCTGGCAAGCAGCTCGAGGATGGCCGAACCCTGTCTGACTACAACATCCAGAAGGTGCGTCGCTGAGGAACTGCGTTTCTGAATCGTCTATGCGAAAACGTGGCGAAAGGAGTGGAAACTTAAGAGGGACGAAAAATCGAGAGAGGAACGGGATGCTAATGCGAATATACAGGAGTCTACCCTCCACCTGGTTCTCCGTCTGCGTGGTGGTATCATTGAGCCCTCCCTGAAGGCTCTGGCCTCCAAGTTCAACTGCGACAAGATGATTTGCCGCAAGTGCTACGTACGTGCTTCCTCTCTGGCAGACCTTTTTTTTTTTTTCTTCCCCCCCTCTGGGTGCTAATTGTCGCATTCATAGGCCCGTCTCCCTCCCCGTGCTACCAACTGCCGTAAGCGAAAGTGCGGACACACCAACCAGCTTCGTCCCAAGAAGAAGCTCAAATAAATCATTTCACCAAAGATGCGGCGTCTGGTTTCTGGCATTCTGGGGTTGGCAAGGACAGAGGTGCTACTGCTTTATTCCGGATTTGTTTCTACATTAGTATCATGGTAGAGGCGAATACAACAATCTAGATGATATCTGATGGCAACTCGCTCAAATTATCCGTCTTTCGAGGAACGACTGGAGTGATCCGGCAGTACCATGGCAGTGCCATTTTGTACTTTTGGGCTTTGAATGCCGGGCCTGTGATAATGGCCCTTGAAAGAGGGCGAATTTCAGAAAACTGAAAGCGTCCGATAGTTGTAGCGACCAAGAGGCTGAACATAGCGAAACAAGATAGTAATCAGTTTCCTTTGCAAATTTACACGAATTACATGCAGATGCTCATCATCATAGCAAAACACCTATGGTTTCTGAGTTACGACAATGGATTGTATCGGATTTGAAAATTCTTGCACTCAGATTTCACCATAGCAGCATTAAACATGTCAAGGATATTATGACGAGCCCCAAGAATGCCGTGTAGCCCAATTGTTTGATTCAGTGACTGTCAAATTACGGAGTACAACTTCCTCATTTCGCTGATGAAAGCAAGCTGTGACGATCCGCACGCCTTAGCGCCCAAGCGGGAGCTATCACGTGATGCGTAGTCCATACACGTTTACAAGCTATCGCAGCCAGCCAACAAGTCCCGGGGAGGATAGACAGCTATTAAACATCGAAACTAATTGCTCCCTAACACCAATCATAGGGAGGCATTTCAGAAAGCGCATTTCCCAGAGAATCTAAATTACATATCCGTCGGCAACACAAAACGAAAGAAGCCAGCAATGTCCGGCTCCGGATATGATGCAGTGGTAGACGTGGACGACGAGGTGCGTTGCGCTCCAGGGAAGCTATATATTCCTATCTATATACCAACCTCAACATGCTGGCACAATCCATTGCTTCACTCTGGCTGACCTTTATTAGGGCGACCTCGGGGATACCGATCTCCAAGAAGATCTCGAATTCCACAGCTCCAACTTCAATGAGCCCTCCTCCTCACGAGGCGGCCGCAAGGCGCCAGCATCGGGGCTCCCACCACCCGCGACATCCTCCTCCTCCTCCTCAAAGCGCTATCTCTGGAGCATGTCGTTCTATGCGCAGTTCTTCGACGTCGACACGTCCGCCGTTCTATCACGCTGCTGGGCGGCCCTGTTCCCGCGGGCAAACTTCCTCGACGTATTGGAGGGGAATCCCGACCTGTACGGGCCGTTTTGGATCGCAACGACAGTCGTCCTGATTCTATTCCTCGGCGGCACAATCAGCCAATATCTTTCGACTACGGGCAAGACCGCGTTTGCGTATGATTTTAGGCTACTCAGCGGTATGGCTTTATCCTCTCCAAGACATCACTCCATAGCTTTGTCATTAGGTGGCTAACAAGAAGGGGTGTCGACATGTAGGCGCGGCGGGCCTGATTTACGGCTATACCTTGGTCATCCCGGTGGCCCTGTACCTTGCTCTTCGATACTTTGGAAGCGAATCGGCGAACCTCCTTGAGAGCTGGGCTCTGTACGGATACGCAAATCTGATATGGATCCCCGTTGCGCTGATTTCGTGGTCACCAATCTCCATCCTTAACTGGGTCTTTGTGGGTGTTGGATTCGGCCTGTCTGTGGTGTTCTTGGTGCGAAATCTATACCCAGTACTGAGTGCGACGGATCAACAAATCAGCAAGATCCTACTCGTTGTCGTCATCCTGCTGCACGCCGGTCTTTCTTTGACTATCAAGATCCTCTTCTTTGCTCATGGAAGCCCGGTTGCGCGAACTCCTACCGATAGTGGCTCTGATAAGCCACAATAATGACTGTTTTTGGGCAATTGTTGATGGATAATGGGAGAGTTTCAGAGTTAAAAAGAAGAGAAGACTTGTCCTGAGATGCAGGTTTGCATGAGAATGCCAGAAATTTGGCCAGAGCATTTGTACACTACACACAGCAGTTAGCTATGCCCCAATTTAAATGATGGAACATGAATGTAGATTTATTACAGAGTTTTGGATTCTTCTTGTTCCTTCTTTCCAACCGGCCCGTGCTCCTTGGTAAGAACGACCCTGATCTTCCCTTCTGGTCCCGCGCCATCAGTTTATATACAGATCATCACTGTTCCGATACGACGCAAACCGCTGGTTCAATGATTCAGTTGTCCTTCTTTCCCTGCTTAACCACCTCAACCGGGCCCTTGTTCTTATCCCAATCGAGCCAGCTGCCCGGGTACTCGCCAACACTCTCCCATCCAGCATGTTGCGCCAAGCCCGCAGCCGCCTTGGCTCGCACGCCAGCCTTGCAGTAGAACAGCAGAGTTGCATCCTTGGGCGGGCGGGCGTAGCCGTACATGTCTTCAAAGTCCTCGTCGGAGATGTGGAAGCTCTGGACGGCAGAGGTGATGGGGATATTGATGGCGCCGGGGATCTTGCCGGTGTCGAGGAGCTCGTAGGGTTCGCGGACGTCTTGTTCACATGGTCAGTAAACCGAGATAATAACACATGATATCATATGGCTTTGAGCGCGCGCAGCGACATACCAACAAGGATGACCTTTTCCTTGGGATCCTTCTTCTCGACCAGCGTCTTGATCTCGTCAAAGCTCCAGATCCGACTGTTCGGCACTTGGTTCTCGGCACTGCCAGAATACCACCGCATAGCACCAACACGCCTGCTTTGGTCCTTTGGCCGCAATGAAGGCACTGGCCGAATCACCACAGAGCCCACCGCCGTCCTCGCAGCAGCGACTGTCACTGGAGCAGCCATTCGCGATGCGATGCGCCGCAGCGCAAGCCGCTGACAAGCTTGCCGAGTTGCCATGATTGTGCTTTGCCGGCTTGCAGATCTGATCAGTTGAATTTCGAAAGCAGGGCTTCTTCGAGGCCAATTGCTTTGCTTTGCTTTGCTTTTCCCAAGTTTTGCGCGTGGAGAGTGCTGTCTGGCGTTGTAGTATTCCCAAAATTCCACTATTAAGCCACTAGCTAATAAGCCATGGATCCGAAATACCCTATCCTCGGGAAGCTTGCCACCACTTGAGGCCAAGTTCAAGCTGAGCTTCCAAACAGCTACAGACAGCTTTTAGTACCTTTTTTTTTTTTCTCTCTTTTTTGTTATTCATTAAGTCGCTATGTAACGCGCAGACAAATGATAGGATGTCCTGCGACTAGCTACGTGGGAAACGGTATACTAAGAGTAGCGTGGGAAATGACGACCTCTGGAATTACTGAAGCTTCCCCAATCACAAGCGGAAATCGCCCCGCGAAACGCCATGTCATGTGCAGCTACCTGTCAGCTAAAGGCTTCAAGCTTCCTTCGCTCGTGGGAGCCACGCCTGAAGTTACCTAGTACGGAGGATTTCATAGAATCCTTAAGTGCCAGTCTAGACCACTTGGATACCTCGCGTTGATGCCCGGGCAAATCAGCTGCTCTATATAAAGGATCAACAACCTCCTCGTTCATGGCCGGCCATTCCATAATTCAATGTTCTTGAAGCAAGAATGCTTGCCTACACGACATATTGCCACGGGGTTTGCATCTCATAAAGCATCTTCATTAATCTCACTTCAGTCTTCTCCCGAGGGCAACGAATAACTCATTGACACTGATCTTTTCCATTTTCATTTTCATTCCATCAGCTAAACTTGATGCTCGTCATGGCGCCCAGCCGCAGAGGGGAATTATGCCACGGCTAGGATAACAAAAAAATATATGTACACTGATGATTGGGTATTAAAATTATGTACCTTCCCCCCCTTTTGAGCCTTGCCTTTCCCTATCCTTCACAAGACCAATCCCAAACTCCTCCCTATTATTAAAAGCTTTCTTTAATGCAGCTCAGTGCTTAACAAATGTCATGTGCAAAGAAAACGCCGTCTATAGCCATGGATGGCATTCGCCAACCAGACGATTATGTATAGCTTCGATATCGCAAGGCCGTGCACGTTTGTATAATGCGTCGCTGACTGCATTTGTGCAGTCTTTATCCTTATTTTCGAAAATCATGCCGTCGTGTTCTCGATTTAGTTTCTCGCCTCAAAAGTAAGAGGGCAATCATCCTACGTTGTTGTTAGCCAGCTGACCATGTATTTCTGGTTTTCCGTTTGGGTCATGTCTTACCTTGGGGAAGATGGTCGCAAACACCTTAATCTCTTCTGAGAGAGGGGTAGCGTGATGAGTCCAGTTCATTTGCACAGAGGCTTTTCCGATCATTAAAGCCAGGTTAAGCTGGGCATAAAGCTGACCAAGGCAATAGTGAGGACCGGTTCCGAACACCAGATAGTTCTTGGCACCCTTGACTTCAGCATCGCCTGAAAAGTATCTCTCGGGGTCGTAATAGTCGGGGTTGGGGTAGACTTCGGGATCGTGCAGAGCCATGTACGTTGTAGGAATCAGCATAGAGCCTATCGGAGAAGATGTCAGTATTTGAAGCGTGCAAGCTTAACGAATCAGGCTAAGAATTGAAGCTTACCCTTGGGAACAGTGTAGGTGTCGGTGATGGGGAACGGCTTCTTAACCAGATAAGGAACCATGAGGACTGGTGGGCGGTATCGGAGGAGTTCTCGAACGGCGGCACGGGTGTAGGTCAGAGACTCGAGTTGATCCATGTTGAGGTCAGCATTGATATCGCCGTTGCGGACCCTGAGGTTTTCCTCTCGAATGCGGTCGAGGACATCGGGTCGTTGGGCAGTAACCTGGAAGAGCCAAGTGGCGGCGCTGCTGGTGGCATCCTGAGAGGCAAAAAGGAAAGTGAAGACGGTTTGGGAGATCTCGTAGTCGCCAAACATGCGCACCATGGGTGACGGCTTCACCAAATCTTCGGTGGGCAGGCCCTTTGCCTCAGCCTCGCGCCAACGCTCTGACTGGATCATGACCAAAATCCAAGCATCCATGATACAGGTGACTTCTCCTCCAGCAGCCATGCGGACCTTGGCCTTGGCAGCACACTTGGCGAATTCAGCAAGAACCATGTCGGCAGCCTTCTTTCCATACCAGGTCTTGGTGTAAGGAAGAATGATGGGGAAGTTGACGAGCTCGAGAGCTGCGGTAATCAGATAATAATCATCGGCAATCTTCTTGACGGCCTCGTCGGAGATGTAGTGACCGACAAAGGTGCGGCAAGAGACGGCGCACATGAGCTCACGGAACTCGGGCATGAAAGGAACGGGTTTGCCGCCATTCTCCTTGGTGATGTTGAGGAATCGCTTGAAATACGTCTTGTACACCTCCTCCTGGCCGGGAAGGTAGTCTGCAAGAGCCTTGCGGGTGAAGAGACCGTTGAGACCCTTGCGGAAATCCACGTGGAGCTTGCCGTCAAGGAAAACCCAGTTGTCCTTTCCGAGGAGCTTGTGGGCGACATCGACGACACAAGGCTTCACGTACATGGGGGAGTTGAGAACTTTGCGAGCCATATCACGAGTGGACGCAATAACGACGAACCTGTCAAAAAGCCCAATGTCAGTCCTGGGCACCTCACCGACTCTAAAGCGTATCAAATCCGGGGCGGCACCAATCTTACTTGTGGAAGACAGAAACACAGCTCAAGGGGCCGCTCAGCCACTTGGCATAGTACTCTTCAAACTTGGGGTCCATGGACTGCAGGAATGGTCCAATGAAAGGCGTCTTGAATGCCGGACCAACGATAGAGCCCTTGTTGAGAAGATAGCTGACTGTTGGGTAGCAAGCGCTCGTTAGTCGGGATTCGATTTTCTTGTCAAGCCATCGTGGGCTACGAAAAGGCGAAACATACCTTGATCATAGGCAACACAGAGGGCGATGATGGTGAACAGCCAAGTCCATGGCCCCGCGGTAGAGATGGTCTCGATCACATAGTCCAGCTGGGGAGGAATGTTGGCGCTGACATATTTCGAGTTGGCGAGAACAGACGTAAAGACTGAGGACGCCCCGGTGGCATTGACGACCTCCATGGTGGGCTAAAGGCGGAAGAAGCTGTCTCGAGCTGTTCTTCGTGTGATGGGTCGCAAGCTCTCGATCGGACGCGATACTATCGCACTGCGGCTACCTTCAAAAAGAGAGAGAGCAGACGGGGGCAAGCGAGTGACGGCAATGGGGATATAAAAGACTGGAGGGCCGACAGGGGGGCAGCACGAACAAAAGCCGTTGGCCCAAAGCCGTCTGGGGTTCAGAAGAGGCCAGGGAAGTATTTCGTGCGACTAGCACCTCTGAATTAGTACTAAACTCCGAGTCGCTTTAGTAATTGGCCCTGACCCACGAGGACGGTGTGCTCGAGGTCGATATCCAGAAGTACCTCGAGGTACATACGAGCAATCAAGCAATCACCAGCAGAAACTCCGCTCCAGGGTCCGAAGGGCTGCCGTCAATTGGTCTGGCTTGCTGCGCGTATGTGTGTGGCATTGACAAGCAGATCCCACGGCGCGCATGAGCGAGAGAGGCTGACGGGGGTCAATCCTGGTCGTCAAAGAGAGTTTTTTTCTCTTGGTTGTTCAAAGATTGGATTAGAGAGGACCCACGGCCGTGCTCCACGACTCGGAAGATGCAGCTAATCCCTCCCCTGGGCGCTTGATTGCACCGGTCCCTTGCCAATTTTAATCTTGTCTTTTTCTCTTTTTTTTTTTGCTTATCGATTTAGCGTCGAAAAAAAAAGACAGCATGGCTTGCCGTCAGGCGTAACTTGTAAGTACCTGCCTACCCAAACTCCCCTACCTTAGTACTCCAATGTTCTTCGCTTGTATGAGAACTCTCTGTCTCTTCTTATATGGCGCTTCTCATCACTCGCATTATTTCTGGTCCTACTGCAGTACTATTACTTCTGGAGCGATTCCCCTAGCCCTTAGCCTCCGTAATGATTGCTCAGCGGCGCCCTCGGATTTAGGCCTGACGTTGCTCCAAGAGCACAATAGGTACCCATTAATTAAACAGCCCGCTTTTAACTCGTCTATCAAGCGTGTATCGCGTATCCGTCAACGGATCCCTAGCTCAGAAATACTAGCCCGTGCAAATTACAGGTCCCAGCTCAGCTTGCCACGGTTCTGTCAAGAAACGCCAGGGGCCTTTTATTGCTGCTGGGAATCTCTCCGCAGGCTCCGGAAAGGTACCAGAGGGCTGGCTGGATGACGCAGTTGAGCCTCTGATCTTACAGGCAGCATCTTGCCAGGTACCCCAAGCAGGCAGTAGAGTGCTGCTTGCATTGCTCCATTGAAGCCCCAGTGCCATGCCTGACGCAGGCTGAAAGGGTAATTGCTTAATCTAATTCGGAGGCCAATTCTGTTCACTCGGCTACGCTGACCGACTTGGTCTTGTCGCTCGTAAGAGAGCTCGTACGATGGTGCCTGCGGGAGGCGATTTCCCGCGTTCATCTCCATGCGAAGCCATCGCGCTCATACAGGTAATAGTCGTATTGATCTGTAATTGTCTACTTGTCAATGGCAACCTAAGAAAAAGGGGCCCGCATCCTCTCAAGTACCGACAAGTATCCTCCATCGAGACAGCGTGTCAGACTGCTACGCTCTGTGCGCGCCGTACGAAGAGCTGCCGTACGAAGAGCTACAGTAGGTACTCCTCACACGAGCAGAGCGATTGGCAGATCCGCTAGCATCGGCATCGGCGCATTCGAATTCGTTCATCTCATTCTGTGCGGCACCCGGGCGGCTGCGATTGGTGGACGGCCCAGACATCCCTTGCAGCGCGCACCGCAAAAGGCAACATACCGTCAAAAGAAGAAATTTGCTGGGTCGTCGCTCAGGATAAGCAGCCAATCATCTTTCATCGATTCGCCCGCGCCATAATTATAAAATACTCAACACGAATACGAATAAGCCTTTTGCGAGCTCCCCACTTTGGCTTTTTTGCTCCACAATATTCATTCCCCTGGCCTAGCCTTGGGCTGTCTTTTGGCTCTTTTGGCTCTTTTGGGCGCCCTGCGAATGTAGGTATGCTCAGATATTGGCTAGCCCGAGCCCGAGCCGTCTGGAGGCGATATCGCCAGCCATGGATCAGCGCGGGAGACAGGGTCCTCATAGCTCCAGTGACACACAAGAAAAGTTGGATGTTAAGTAAGGAACAGTTATCCAGCACCTCATTTCTGTTACTCAGCACCCACCCTAGATACAACCTGCAAGTGGGCGATTGCTATTGTTGCTACTGTTACTGCTTTTACTATAACTGTTTTTCAATATTGATGTTTGGCATTTGTGCATTTTAATATGTGGACTGGCTGCCTTGATGAGCTACAGCTGGGGCGTTGGAAAACGAATTTGGGTGCTGGGTAGCTTCTCCCTTCAGGTACTGTGCCCACTATGAAACAATGCTGCCTTCTAGCAACTGCTATGCCACGATTGGCGCCATTCGCAATGATACAAAGCATACTGTAAGCTGCCAGATCGCCGTCGTGGGGCCATTGGTCAAAAATGACAACCTCTTAGGAAAGTACTCCCAGCTCTTTGGTAGCTTAACCGCCCGACCAAGCAAGTTGGAGCAAAGCCGCCCCTTGCTCAGGCTTCTTTGCCGGATCTCCCCGGCAGGTAATTAAATGAACAGGGCCATTTAAGGCTTGTCGATTTAGGGAACGTGCTCTAGCTAGCTTTTTCTTCTTCTAGGGTTGTTCGTGTGTCTTTTATACCATCATCTTAGGCACTACCCCACACAACAAAGCGTTCACTTATATGGCGGTTGGTTAAACATGCAGAGCGCACGTATGATTCCTCTGTGTAAGGCAGCTGCTATTTTTATGCTGTACCTGAAGCAGCTACTTGCTAGTGATGCTAGGATGAGGTATTGTCGGGCGTAGATGGATCTCTGAAAGCGGTGACATCCATCTCTCTCTTATACGATAGTGGTGATGATTACCTAATCAAGTACCCGATCCTCCAGGGTAGGCGAGAGAGGAAGCTTTTATGATCACTATCCTTTGAGCAGCTTGATATTTTTTATTGCATTGAATACATCTAATCTTGAACTCTTGGTAACATTGGTTTGTTACTCGTGTGTGTGTTTCTTTATGGTACTAAAGACTGGTTGCGGTGCATAGATGCTACTTCTGCAATTATTGTTCATGCACTTATGAATCAGCATCCAAGCGTCCACTACATTATGAGCCACCTCATTGGTACAGCTTAGCCAATATACAATACAATAGATGAACATGTCAAATATATTTGAAATGTAGTGAGTTCTCAGCTAGCAACGAGGATAGGAAGGATAGGCATTCGAAGCGAACAGATCCAGCCTCGGGCCAGCTTGCAATCTACCCCGGTATCACATCATACCGAAACCCAATAGAGAGAGGCACAGCCCTGCGTAAAGCAAGCCGAGCAGCTGACGACCAAAGCAGCCAGGGGAGCAGCAAACCTCCCAGATCTGAGATCAAAGCTACGTCATTGAAGCCACCGACGTCGTGGTATGCCTCCCTGCGTAACCGCCTACCGTCAGCTAGTAGCGTGACATCTGCAAGGCTGGATAATCTACAATTTACTTGTAAACAAACGAACCAGACCTTGATTTAGAGCAGTAATAAGCATCCGCGCATGGCTCTTTTGTGCGCATGTGCGTGTTGATGCCCGTCTGCTTACATGATGCTCGGCTGCGGTTGGAGGAGGCTAAGGAGTGTGGCTGGCTGGCGGGAGGTGACGTATCGATATGGGCGGCCAGGCGCCCATACTAATATCCTCAGTTTCCCCTCTGCATCAAACAAAGCCATAACTCCATCACATCACGTATTATCAACTACCAACTCGCCCAAGATGCCCGCTTACATTGTGAGTAAATCTGACAAAGCTTATATATAGACTTCTGCCTGCCGATACATTTACTGATATCGCTCTTCATAGGTTACCCTTCACGACGACGCCTCGGATGCGCAAGTTGCCGCGTGAGTAGCAAACGCCCATCTTCTTGCGGATACGAACCGCTGTATCGCTGACACCAGACCAGAGCCAAGAAGAAGGCCACCGATGCTGGTGGCAAGATCACCCAGGAATACAGCTTGATCAAGGGCTTCGCGTGAGTCTAAGATCCCTCTTCCCCCCCAACAGTTGCATATCGACTGACCTTGGATTTGCCGCAACTTAGCGTTGAATACCCCGAAGGCACTGTCTCGACTCTCGACCAGGACCCGTCGGTTAAGGCCGTCGAGGAGGACTCTGTGATGCGAACACAGTAGATGCAGCTTTACGACTACGCTGTTTATGACGCCTATAATGCTTTGCCTGCACTAGAAGGGAAATATAAATAGAATATCTTCTACTTCATACTTTGAGCGGAATTACAGTTGGGTCCCATGATGGTGACAGACAGTGACGCCCAAAGTAAACAAACGCTGCCCCGCCATGTTCCCCCTCCTTTAGCTTCCTTCTGGTGACGTGACGTAAGTCGATAAGAGTGGGGGAGTAAAGAGTGCAAGGCGGCAGTAACAAGTTCATTATAGTCGCGTGATTGATTGACCGATTAATTGAATTCTTTACTAGTATTGCTGATCCAAGATATTATCACTGAGATAAATACACACAGATCCAGTGGCTTGTTGTCACCAATTTGGCCCATACTTTGTTCAATTTGGCCTTTACTTTGTTCAGCTTGGCTGCGCAACGTCCATCCGGCTTGGTGGGCTCTGTGCCGTCACTAGCCTTATCGGCTGACCGGCTGATTACGGCGCACACAACGCAACCACCAGCTATTATCTCACAACTGGCCAAGCCAAGGTTCAGAAAGAGCGTCAACCTAGTGCTGCTAGCAGCCACCAATTATCGACCTACACTATACAGCACTACGCGACCACTAGCTCAGTAGTGCAGTAACAGCAGTAGATGGCCTGCTGAATCTGTTCTAGCACCCCCAGAGCATGTGCTAGTGGCATGCGCCGAAGATCGCTGAGCCGCTCACCGAACGCAACTCTTTTCCATTGTCCTGTTGACAACGAGGCTGCTTACTTGGCATTGCTTTGCTTTGCGTTGCTTTGTATGCATATCGCAGACACGGCCGCGGTGGTGCATTAGCGGGGCGTCTTGCTGCTACGCCTTCTATTCCGTTGTCTCAAGCATCAATAACCGACCCCCAATGCTGCAATGACAGCCTTGATCAAGTCCACGAGGCTGCTGCGGCCACTTGGACCTCGAGCCTCGGCCCTGCTGCAGGTCCAGCGCCGGCGCTTCACCTCTGACCGTGCGTACGATGTTTCTGATGCCGATATTTCCAAATTGGCCAACCTGCCTCAGCATCCTCTGCGTCTTGCGGATCTCGTAAGGTAGGCGGCGAGAGTCCTCTTCTCTCAAATCATCCCTCTTCCCCTTCCTACTCATACACCGCATGCTTCAAGTAAGCTCTGAGTAATACCAATTGACTAACATCTCTCTCTCTCTCTCTCTTCCTCCTACGCAGACACGGTAGGCCGCCTCTATCCGAAAGATCGCTTCTGTCCTCGGCCAACTTCACACTCTCCCTCGCGCCGATTCGTCTCGCCCACCGCCTCCAAGCGCTCCAGAATCTCCCGTACATTGTCGTCTCCAACCCCAACATTTCCCAAATCTATAACAACTACCTGCACTCTCTATCTATCCTGCTGCCCTACTGGCAGGCTGCTTCTGAGGGCCGAGCCATCACCACCCTCGACGATGAAATCAAGTTCACCAATGTCCTCGCCGAGCTGGTCGCGACTCACACCGACACAATCCCCATCTTAGCCAAGGGCTTCCTCGAGTGTCGTCGGTACATCTCCCCAGCCGAAGTTACGCGCTTCTTGGACGAGCACCTGCGCGCCCGCATTGGCACTCGCCTCATTTCGGAGCAGCACATTGCGCTGCACTTTAGCAGCCAGCCTCATTTCGACCCCGGAGCCAGTCCTACGCCATGCCCTGAGCACCCCACATATATCGGTGTTATTGACACCGCTTTGAAGCCTTCGCTGACGATAGATTCTTGCGCCGGCTTCGTGGCTGATATTTGCGAGCTCCGATACGGCGTGCGTCCAAAGCTCATTATCGACGGCGAGCCGGAAACGACGTTTGCCTTCCTGCCGATGCATCTGGAATACATTGTCACCGAACTTCTGAAGAATGCGTTCCGCGCATCAATCGAGAGCAAAACAACCGAACCTATCGTGGTCACCATTGCCCCTGAACCGCCATTGAAACAACAAGAGGGTCATCTCCCTAATATCAAGCCCCCAGCCGAGGAATTGGGGCCCTTCAAATACGACGCCATAAAGCCTCTTGATGATAACGCCCCGGGTGTGACAATTCGCATCCGAGACAGAGGGGGCGGTATTCCCCCGGACGTTCTTCCTAACATCTGGTCTTACTCGTTTACTACCTTTTCTGAAGACCAAGATATCCCAGGATCCAGCGGGAACGACGGGCTCAGCGCTATTGCTACTGCCAGCACCGGGGGCAGCTCAATTGCTGGCTTGGGATACGGTCTGCCGCTGAGTCGCGCATACGCAGAGTACTTTGGCGGCGGTATTGCCGTCCAGAGTTTATACGGATGGGGAACCGATGTCTATCTCCGCCTTAAAGGCGTTGGAAAAGTAGACCAGAAGTAAACTGCTCTTGTTGCTGTTGCTGAAGTGGTAGGAAATAGCTGAGCTGGGAGCGGCACCTGTATGCATATATGGCCTCTCTTCCTCGTAAGAAGGCCTAAAGTTGGCTAAAGCGAAGCAAAGGGGAATCTTGGGTCCATAGCGTATGTAATTTTTTCACCTGTTAGACATCTTTTTCTTTTTTTATTAACTTACTATTTCATTTCGTCTTTGAATTGAAAGCCTTTCATCATCGTTCAACATTCCAAAATCTGTCCATAGGTTTCTATGAGAGCAATGGCTTGTGGTGACTATTTCCACAGACAACAACCTAATAACGATTGTCAAAAGTCTTATAAAAATTCAAACATTCAAATTCAAATGAACTATGTATTATTAACAATTCGCTACAACGATAAACGTGCCCGCTCCAAAAGTCAGCTTCAAAAGACTACCGCTGAGGCTGTCCCCCCAACAATTAAGTTACGGTAAAGCACATTATTCCATTTCATAACGCAATAACTCTTCTTTCCAAATGATAGCTTAAACCCAAAGACTGTAAACTTCTCTCTTCCTAAAAGATAAAAATAAACATCCATAAAAAACGCCGCTTCTCTGCCATATATCAAATGTTTTGCTAATGCAAGAGACTGTTTTCTCACTTCTTTTTCGCTTTTTTGGTGGTGATTTCTGTGGCTTCGTAGAGTACAGCATTTCATCCGATCAAAATTCGTGGTGTTGACTATCGTACGAGGGAGCAAAGCAGTCCCGGAAAATTGAATAAAAGGAATGATTAGTACGAGGATAAATATTAAAAAAGACACCCATATTCTAAATTCGCCAATACGCTTTGCATTTCCTCCTCATTCATTCCATGCCCATATGCATCGTTACATATTCTCCAACTCACGGTCGATTTGCTTGTCAACAAACGTGCGACGCTCGCCAACAAGCTCCGTTTGCAGGCGTTGCTCAACAAGGGCACGAACCTGCTTCTTAGTCACAGTGTCCAGATCAACGCCTTGCAGAACGCTTTGAATAGCCTCGACGATGGCAGCATCTGATGACATGACGCCGCCGGCTGCACCGTTGAAATCAAACGAAGTTGTTGACCGCGTGGCCTCGTGGCCTCGACCAAAGCTCATGGCAGAAGACGAGCGGTTCATGCCGCCGAAGCCTGGAGACAAGCCCGGAGACAAGCCTGGCGATGGAGTCAGATTGGACAGTCCTCGGGTATGCATTACGCTGGTACGCTGGGGGAAGTCGGAGTACGGTGACTGGCTACGATCCTGAGGCACAGTGCCCATAGACATCATTGACTGGCGGTGCATATATGATGGATCGCCGATGTGGCTGGCGGCGAAAGGTGCAGGAGACTGGGGAGGCATGTATGTGTTGCGTCCGTGCATACCGGTGAGCACCGAGCCCTGAGGACCGGCAGAGTAGACGGATTTCATTTCATCCATCTCGTACTGCTCGTTGTAGCCAAAGTCTTGCTTCTCCGGGTAATTGTAGTTGCCACGGCGGCCTGGAAGATTGTTGTGCAGAGCATAGTCATCCCAGAGCTGGAGAGGGACAGTTGCCGGATTGAAGCCTTCGTCATCTACAGCAACCACTTGCTTGTTGCCCTTCTCTCCAATAACGACACGTGTGTTACCCCAGGAGAAATTGTCTTGGTTCCAGAAGGAGTACACCGGAAGGGCAAACGAGTAAACGGGGTATGCAAGGATATAGATAATCATCCATCCAATGTGCTGCCATTGCCTCTTTAAGAGGAAAATGAGCGCCTGAAGACCATAAACGGCAGCCAAAATGATAATGGACCACAGTGGGAACGAGGTCGGGTGTGTCGCTACGCTGTAGATCATGTAGGCGAGGTAACCGCACGTCGCAGGAAGAATGATGGTGCCGAAGAGATCAATGAAGACAATGAAACGCATGCCGAAGAAACAGAAACCACACATATCCTTCAATCGCAGAAGTTCAACCAAGTTGTGAATGGTCGAGTTGATCCATCGACGACGCTGGGACAGGAGAACGCTCCACGATTCTGGAGCAGCTGTCTTGCACTGAGCATGCGCCAAGAATTTGTATTGCATAGAGGGGAAATGCTTCGTCATCAACGTTGTCAAGAATCGATCCTCACCCAAAGAGAGAAGATTCTTCTGGTGAAGTGTATCGACGTCGCTAACGCTGTAATCCCGGATTACAGCATCAGAAATGATGAGGGGCTTGCCCTTTTCTGCTGTTCTAAGACGATACATGGTGAAACTATGCGCACATTTGATTAGTTATTTTTTGGGGAGAAAAAAATGAGGGGGAAAAGAATTATGAGATCTGAGGCTGGGAAACACTTGATAGAGTTTTACTTACCATCCGGGCAAACAAGTAACGCTACCAAACAAAGACTCAAATGCCTTCGCCATATGATGAGAGATGTAGTATTCATAGACTTGAATCATTGTCCACCAAGATTTTTGGTCATTTTCGAGACTGGTCTCACCGCAGATGCCGGCAATCTTTGCGTTATGAGCGCAAGCTGCAACCAATCTGTTTAGGGAATCTTCTTGGACACACGTATCGGCATCAACCATGAGCAGGTATTCGTACAGCTCAGGGTCCACACCAATAACATTGTTGATCTGATTGAACATTTCCAGCTCGAGCGGGTTCATGGGAGAGCGATGGTGTACACGGTTAAGGAAGCTCATAAGAAGAATCTGGGAATCACGCTTGCCGCGGTTGCCGGGCTTTGACTTCCTTTGTTCTGACTCTCGACCAACCTTGACAACAACCAGATATGGAACAACATTACCCTCGTACTCGTAAAGGCCAGAATAGACTTTCCCGTAGTTAAGCTGATCACCGCCGGCACCCACAGCTTTGAATGGAAGAGCCGGAGGGTCAACCTTGGGGTCGACACCCAGAATGTCGAGAACAATCTTAGGCGTTGGCCGATCATTACCTCCTCCGACAACCATACCGTCGCAGATGATGCAGATGAGCTTGCGCTTATTATCGTATTGCAAGGCCGTCAACGAGTCGAGTGCTTTTCGCAACGAGTCTTCACCTTCTGTGTAGGCAGGAACTTGGCAAATAACAAATTTGTCTTGAGGAGAGGGGCGTCGCTTGCCACCAAATTGGAGAGCAGATATGAATTTGAGCCCAATGACGACACACAGAACAATGGTAAAGGAGAGAAGAGTCCACTTGTTCACTGTGCATCGAGGAGTTTCGCGGAAATCAGTGTAGCCTTTCATGAAAAGGCGTTGTATGCAATACCAGCTGTTTTCAAGATTGGCGTGTACGGTGCTGTTGTTGGTAGGATCGTTGAGGAGAACGTCCAGCTTGCTCTGGATATCGGTTCCGGGATTGTTGGCCCACAAATCAGTGATTTCCTTGTTGAGGAACGTGGACCCTGCCATGTTATCATAAACAGCGAGGGTCGAGTAATAGTTGGTTAAGTCGTAGATTTTGTTGCCATACATGGCCCACATCCTTTGCTCGTTATTGCCTTCTTTCTCAACATCTTTTTTGCTGAAAACCAGCTGTCCTTTGTAATATTCCTCGATAGCTGGCTCAAAGACGTTAAAGTACCAATTCTCGTCGTGCAGCTTAGTGGTAGGATCAGGTTGGAAGTGGCCTGAAGTATGCACAGCGTTTGGGTATAGGAGGGTGTTGTTAAGAGAAAGCTGAAAGGCATCTGAGATGCCGAGACCTGGGCAGGCTACATTCAGAGGAGGAATGAAGTAATCGTCCAAATCCATACCAGCCAAGGGCAACATGACGTCAGAAGTGGTCTTGATGGCGGTGTCACTGTGCTGTTGCTTCCAGAATTTGGTAAGATCATAGACATTGCCATGGATACTGACATAGTAGTCGTTTTCGCCTTGGTGGAAGCTAACCTGCTGAGGGTTCCAAGCTTTGTCCATGTTGGGGCAGAGAACGTGTCCGAATCCGACAATCCAAAAGACGATGATACCATTCATGAGGGCAATCAGCAGGCATAGCGTGAACTTCTCGCGCCAGGCCATGCGGACATCGGGGCGTTTCATGCCGCCAGGCCAGCGAAGCAAGAAGGAAGGAATATACCAGGTCATGGCCCAGCAGAACCAGACCCAGGCTCGACGGGCATTGTCGACCTCCTTTGTCTCAATCTGCTTGTTTTCAGCCAGCTCGGGGTCGAGGGCAGCGGCCTCTGCGTTGTAGAAACCATCATTTCTATAGAGGTCTCCCTTGTTACCCAGACCATAGTCACCATTGCGCATAGTAGGCGCAATGGATGGGTGGATGGATGGCGCGCCATGCGGCGCCTGATTTTGGCCGAGCGTGAATTGGCTCATGTTGCTTTGGCTCATGCCGCGGTTGTGAGCCATTGCGTCACGGCTGGAGCCGACACCATTGTCCAGGCCGGTCGGTGGGAAGTAGCCGCTGCCAGTGCCCGAATAGCCAGTATCAAAGCCACTATTGAAGGGGTTGCTGTGGATGGGATGCAGTTCATCGCCTGGCTTGACGTCAAGCATGCTCTCAGCCTCCCACCACGCATTCTCGCGAATCCAGACCCGCTCCTTGCCGATGAAGACTTCGCCGTTGCTCCAGCCACGCTCCAGCATCCATGTCTCGATGCCTTCTCGTCCATCTCTGCAGCCCAGGGGAGCATAGCGGTGTGCGAACTCGTCAACGTCAAAGTCGGCAGTAAAGTCGAGATTTCTATGCCGGCGGTTGGCCCATTCTGGCAGCCTCCAGGTGCGAAGCTGGCGGGAGACAGTGCCGGCCGACCAGGCAGACGTAATGGAGGGCAGCGCGGCAAGACTGGCAGGGGAATCATCGGTTGGGTGCAAGCAGAGATGATACCACATGCGGTTGGAGCTAAGCACCGTGGGGAGATCAATGCGTCCAGCTCTGCCCAGGTTGATGCCTTGGCCTTCGACGGGGAAGAGCAGCTTCTTGAGGAAACTACCCTCGTCTGCGCCATAGGCAGCCTTCTCCAGGATAACTTCCCTCTTCTCCAGCTCATGCTGTCGCTCACGTCCTTGTGGGCCATTCATAACTCCCAAGTCCGGTGCTACTTCAGATACTGCCTGTTGGACTTCTCTCAGAATTGAAGAACCGGCTGAGGGAATCTCGAAACCATCGCCAATCATTTCGGCGTTGATGCCTTGCGTATCATCGAAGACGGAACGCATGCACAGTGCCCTGCCAAGAGCTGGGTCCGGCACCTCAAGAACGGTAATGGAGACAGTATCTCCATTATCTTCGTTTGAAGTGGGAGTGCGGACACCATGGCCGTCCAGAGACTCGTCACCATCCTTGATGCGGGTCAGCTGTGCGGCAATGGCATCATTGGCCTTGGAGATAACCCAATCAACGAGGGATTCGTACAATCCGCCAACCAAAGTTTTGCGGTCCTCTGTGCTACAGTGACGAAGGACGACCTCGGGGTCGATCCCGAGAAGGCCGCCGACATCCTCACCGATTTCTTCCAACGCCTCGGATTCAATGCTGTAATCAAGTGTGTCGCCAAGCTTGAGCAGGCCGGCGAGAGTGGAAATGAAGTTCCGGTGAGCTGCACCTTTGATGCCAATGTCTTTGAGGGCCTGGCGAAAGTCATCAGCCGATGCAGAATCATCAGCAGTGGGCAGATATGATGGTGGGTCGTATGTCCCAGAACGAGACAGGAGGGTGTAGGCAGATGCTGATTTCAGGCTCAAGAACTCCCTCTCAGCTGGTGTCGACGCCGAGGTCAACAGATAGTAGAGGACATCAAAGGCGCGATAGCCCGCCTCAGCAGGAATATCGAGCAGGCCGGCAGAGGTATCAATTCCGCCCTGTGAGAGGGCCAGTGTAGCTCCAGTAATGTTGCCAGCGAGGTTCAGGGCCAGAGTCACACCGAGACCAGCTTGCTTTGGGGCTGACGGGTTCTGCGGCGTGACACATCGAAGAAGCGGCTGGAGGGCCTCGAGAGCCTTGTAGACGCTAGATGGGATCGCAAACGGGAACGACGACAGGAAAGGGGTGAGAAGGGAAGGGGTCGATTGATGCAGAGAACTAGACGGACACTCGTTAGCAAATGAAGTAGATGTATTGACGGTCGCTTGCGCGCGAAGAAAGCGTCTATCTCTTACCCCAAGACGATGCAGCCGTCCTCGGCACGCCGCCTGGCATGTTCCCAAGCCCGCGACGCGAGAGTAGCATCAACAGCAGGACCGCCCTGGGCGGCCGTCAGCCAGGTGTTGACGACGACGCTGGTGCTGGCATCCAGCTGGTGCGGCTGTGATGAGAGATAGATGTTGTGGATGGCGTTGAGCAAGGTGGTTGTCGTGACCTGGGTGGCCTGCGGTCCGCCACCTCGAGCCTCCGAGGCCATGGAGAACATGGACAGCCGGTTCGCCATGACGAAGGAGTGGGCGTAAAGGCCCTCGAATCGACGGCTGTTATTACGATGCTGAGTAGGATATGATGCGCGTTGTTGATTAAGCAGTCGCTAAGGTATGCTAACAAGCAATATTATGGAGAAAGGCAATATACGGCGATGTATAAGAAACAAAAGAGACAAAGCCAGAGTCTGCCGATGCACTGCTGAGCGAAGGACGATGGAAACGCAGAGACGCGGTTGCCAGTTCAACTCCTTTCTTCCTCCGCAAGCGAGATGCACAACGGGATAAACAGACGACAAGACAATGCAGAGCGAACAAACAAATGCTGCGATTAACGATTGAAAGGAGGGCTGCCAGAGCGAATGAGGCAGTCACACCAGGGGAGGTTGGGGGGAAAACAGCAGAGGAAAAGTCTCCCAGCGGCTGCGTCTGCAGGATAAATCGACAGACGATGGAGTTTGAGCCCATGGGCGGATTTCCAAGAGCGTCGTGCAGGCAAAGGCAGCTTGGGAGCAGCTAGGCCAGGGGGAGAGGGCGTGTATTTAGCGAGTCCGGCGGGCGACAGCGAGCGATAGCGCAGTAGGTACGAGCCAGGGTGACCAGCGCTACAGGGCCTAGGACAAAGACAACAGCTGGTAAACAACACGCTGTAAGGGAGCACGCTTGCAGCTGGGCGCTAGCGGGCGCCGCTGTGCCGGGTTGGCCTCACTGAAGCCGTTCCCGCTGGGGCTTCAACTTTAAGGGCTAGCGGCTACGAGCAGCGCCTGCCGGTACGGCGATAGCGAGCGTTACAGGTGATGTGCCCGTGGAAGCGATACGACGTGCTGCCAGTTCATGGGCTGCATTAGAGCAGAGTTTAATGCGTCAGGACGACAAAGCTCGTAATAACTGCACCGCGCAAAACAAAACAAAGCAACCAATACACGCTACGCTTGGAAACAGCACATATGGCAATGCTTACAGTGCCCTGTATGGACAGCGCGTTATTGATACTGCCAACTCCTGGCATTCAGCTGCGATCGGGACAGCAGACATGGATCTTCTGGGGATAGCACTAATCGGCCAGAGATACTCCGCACTGTACCGTCCGCCTGGGCACCGCAGCTGTACCATGTCCCCTGTCTCTTGCTACCGCTCCGGGCAAAGCGAAGCAATTTATGATTATGGAGCGCAGAATATTCCACACCTGAAATCGAAATTTCATCACTCGTCAAGTCTTTCATCCGTCCGGAGAATGCCAATGGCTTAATACGGACATGATACCTGTACGAGGCGCCCCTCAGAATACGCTCCTGGAGACCCAGCGTCAGCGGGTATGCTGGTGGGCAATACGAGGTTCAAGCGCATGAATGCGACCACTGTGTGTCTTGCGTGCGGCCTGCGAGCCGTCTTTGCACGATCCCACTTGTGGCCAACCACGGCGCTGCCCGATGACCTGCTAGAGTAGGGCTCGTATTTTTCCTTCAATGGATCAGTCTTCCAGAGCGGCGGCTGTGCTAAGAGCCGCTTGCACTACCGAAGTGCGCAGCCTCGATCAGTTCGACCACCACTGGGCCATCTGCAGAAACCGATTGGCTAGGGAAAAAACAAGCCATGCATGGGAAAACGAGATCAGAGAGACGAGAGACACGCAGAGAAGAGTCTACGTTTGATTATGCGGCCACGAAATACGTGCAAAGAGGGAGGCACGGGCACCAAATCGCCCGCGGGCATGCAGCTTGATACCCTACAATTTCGAATCAGCGCCACCCACACATGAGCTCTAATACCTAGTCCGCCAGCAGGGAGAACGCATGTTAACCTTTTGGCGATGGCACCTCTTTTTCTTGCTGTTGGCGATGATCGCGACGATCCCTGCAGCAATACTCCATACTCCATACGTACTCCATGTTCCTCCGTGCTAGGTAGTAGTCTGCGAGTCCATAGTACTTGCTAAGTGGTGCTGTGATGTCCGAAACAATCGTGGTGTACATTTGGCCCCGCCAAGACTAGCGAATAGTTGGAAGAAGAAAAAAAAAAAAGAAGAAGGAGAGAATAAAGAATCGCGTGAGTTTTCGTGTCAGGAGGGGCCTGAGGTGTTGCGCAGTCAATCATGCACGGAAGCCTCCCCGAGAATCATGGCGGATGTACAGTAGCATCAACTCTCATGTTGGACCAACAGGCATCATCGTTGGCACTGGGGCTTGACGCTGGGCCACTTGTGATCAGCACGATCCATCCAAGCAAACATGGACGCCTAGATGGATGCATGACACGAGTGCCTCGTGTTCCGAAAATTTCCCTCCGTATTGCAACGACAATCGGATCTTGTTCTGGCAAGATCTGGCTAAAGAGGTTATAAAAAGAACGCTGAGCTAGTCTCAGGCTGTGCCCGTCAGGCCACCAAGCAGGTAAGCTTTCTTGGCGGCTTTGTCAGGATGAGCACAACACTGGTGTTTTTGGGAAAATGGCCCCTTTCTCATTGATGGCTGTTGAAAATAGATTCGGGCATAAAAATGGATGGAAGCATTGTACAAGGTGGTCTCAGTCTTATGCTGCAGTGACTCTGCCCGAGGCATGGACAGCTGCGCCAGCTTCTCTATTGTGTCAGCGCCCGCGCACGTAAGCCGCCGTTGTTGACGGCGATGGAGCTGGCCGCTTTCACCGGCAGCAGGGCAAGTTTGTCAGGCAGGTACAGGGAGTCAAGGGAGAAGCTGCGTGCAGTCTCGCAGGCCGAGGTGTGGAGGAGCCAGAAAAGAAAATTCGATCTCCGATGCTGGGAGAGACCCGAAATTATGCTGTGCGACCGGTTGTGTCAACTCGCCGCCGCAGAGTGCAAACTCCCTTTCGCAAGTACCTTTTATGGGGCGTGGAGCCAGAGTACCTGGCGGCAACTCTAGGTACCGCTAGCAGCTGGTGGCGGTTGTCTTGCCGTCCAGGGTCCCTGGCATGGATCGGATCGCTTGGCGCGCTCCGAAGAGGCAAAGTAGCCATGAGGTACTTTGAGCTGCGTTGGGAGCATCGAGAGAGACCAAAAAACTACGTCCACCTACTGGGCCCTATAACGATATCTGGTTTCTACGATAGAAAATGGGGAGCTTGTTTATCGCCGCCCGTGGAAATTCTCTCATGGTTTCCTCACTATTCGCACAGCATTAGCGTTAGCAGGCAATTTCAAAGAATGGGCTACGTTGCAGATGCGTCAGTGCCGGAGCTGCAAGCCTCTTAGCCAATATCAAAAGCGAGTTTATTCTCTCGATAATGTCGCACATCGATAATCTGGACATAACGATACCTTCGTTATTTGTACAACCAATCGAGCCAATAATTACTCTACCTCTCTGGTACATGTGCTTGTTTACTTCAGCGCGCACATGAGTGGACGCCTGCCGCTGGAGTCGTTTCGGCCGCCATTTTAGCTCACGCTAACAGGTATTGGCCTAGTATCTTAGGGCTTGAGCTACTGCTCGAATTGAATTTGAACTTTACCTGGATATAGCAACGTGTAAAGGGGCAAAAGGGGCACGAGCAAGTTGATAGCGTCCCCGTAGCACATGTAAGCTGATTCTAGGCGTATATATAAACCTTTTTTGGATGCTGCTGATATAACGATCTAGAGCGTTTGGATTTTGAGCACTCCGCGCGGCTTGATGCGGCTCCGTGAGATCCGGATGATGATTTCTGTTCATGTGAGAGCTGGGAGACTGCAAGATCTGAGCGTGGAACCAGTATGAATGCTGTATGCACTATCAAGGCGGTAGAGAATATCGCGTCAATGACAGACTAGGCTTGGACAAAGATGAGATGCGTCAGTCCACATGCCTGAGCCATCTCAAAGAATGTATGCTTTGTTACCATGTAAGACATGCATAGAGACGACGTTGCTCGTGAGGGACGAAGCACGATGTAAGCAATGACTGGACCTCGCCTTTTAATAGGGTGCAATTTTCAAAGCTGCTTTGCGGCCATTGCTTGCTACCTAGGTAATTATAGGATTTTTTACTACTACAGCCTCTTGAAAGGTATCTTGGATTTAGGTTATGAATCGGTCCATTCCTTTATTGAGAACGCCACGGGCTGAAAATTTTCTTTGCCTCAACGGGTATATAAATCTCAACTCTTATAAACTCGTACAAACACGCACGAAATGAATAGTAAATTATAGATTATTATAACGCATCGCCCTGGATGACATCAACTGTGTGAGTCGAGATCTTGTACTTGGGGAGAGGAGGGCTGGGCAGCGCTCTTGGTTCTCGCAAATATCGAAATCGATTTTCAATTCTCGTCCCCCTATCCATACCCCCTACCCTCTACCCCCTTCACGCTTCGCTGAATCCCGACGTCCACAGCAGGACAGGCATGCAGACAGGCTGTGCCCACGAATGCTAATAATAATTCGAGCTTGCATGAGACCCGCCGGCCACCGCAGTGAGAGAGGGTAGGTTTGGAGGCGTGCCGTTACGAGTGCGCCACTACGCCGTGGCGCCCGCCGGACTCAGCCGTAATGCCACTAAGCCAGCTCTCCTACGCCGCGTTCGTGATTCCAGGCACGCGGCTGCCCAAGAAAACATCGTAGACCCCTTTCCTGCCCGTAATTGACTTGGAAACAACAACATCTCCAGGCGAAGCCATCGTTCAGCCGTGTTCACGTTTGCGATTTACACTTTTCGATACGCTCGCTTTTGATAACATTCTTTAAGAATATCCCTCAACCTCGTCATCATCCACTGGACACCGGCTTTTTTGGATAATTAAGCCACCTGGTGTGTTGAATATACAACACAGTGCTGCCCCGCGATATCGGTTGGCGCCTGTTTTTTTGGACTCAATTGCCCTCAGGTGGGATTTGATCCCCCATTTGAGTATTTGAGGCCCCTTTGCCATGAGCTTGCCGATGGGAGCAGCTGGCAATGGAGGAGCACACACGCAGCATTCTCTGCCGGCATTGCCAGCCCATCAGCAGTCCGATACGCAGATAACGGCACATCTTGCAAGCCGATTTCATGTGAACCTCCCGACGACCAATTTATCTTCCCATGGAGTTGTCGCCTTAAACACATATACGTCGTCTGCGAAGGGACCAGATGGCGGGAGTCAGGGGAGCGCTATGGCGGCGGCCGAAGATGTGGCCGACCGTGCATGGCTGAGACTTGGAAATCGATCTGAAAATCAAGCCATTTCGTTTCTGTAAGGATATTCTAAACCTCTTTTTTTCATTTATGCCCTCCCCTTTCTTTTTTTTTTGTTTGCAGAAGTTAAAAAACCCTTGTCTGCTCAAGTCTGCTAGAGCTTAAACTACCTTTTTCTTCAAACCATCGACGCGTAAACGCAGAGTTTCTAATGTGGCTGGCATAATTTAGCGGAGAATCCGGCGCCGGAAAGTCTACAATTCGAAATCATACCGTAGCGGCATTCCTCAGGAAATCGTCGACGCCGTTATCGACTAAAGCATCCCACGCTGTCTACGTTTTCGACAGCCTTACCACGACAAAAACTGCTACGACTCCCAATGCATCACGAGCAGGCCTCTTCCTCGAGTTACAATATGACACGTCTGCATCTACAAATCCGACTCTCATTGGTTCCAAGCTGCTGGATCATCGGCTGGAAAGAAGCAGAATCACTGATGTTCCTACTGGCGAGCGCAACTACCATGTCTTGTATTATCTTCATGCCGGTACGAGCGATGCTGAGAAGGCCCATCTCGGATTTGACAACGAAAATGGCAGCAATAGATGGAAGTTTCTTGGGCACCCCACACAGCTCAAAGTGGGAATCAACGACGCCGATGGTTTTCAGCTCTTCAAGACCGCCTTGAGGAAGCTGGAATTCACCAAAAATGACATTGCCGAGATTTGCCAACTTCTTGCTACTGTTCTGCACATTGGTCAGCTGGAATTTGAGATTTCTAACAACACGAGTGCCACTGGGGACGACAGCGGTGGCTTCTCCCACGAGGGAGGCAATAGTGTTACCGCCGTCAAGAACAAGGACGTGCTTGCCATCATCGCTGCCTTCCTCGGTGTCAGCGCTGCTGATCTCCAGACCACTCTGGGGTACAAGACCAAAGTGATTCACAAGGAGCGAGTCACTGTTATGCTTGACCCCAATGGTGCTCGTGCTCACGCCAATGAGCTGGCCAGGACCATCTATTCACTTTTGGTTGCCTGGATCGTTGAGAGCATGAACCAGCGCCTCTGTGCTCCCGAAGAGAGCATTGCCAACACCGTCTCAATCGTCGATTTCCCTGGTTTCGCCCAGCAGGCTGCCACCGGTTCCGCGCTTGATCAGCTCCTGACCAACGCCGCCACCGAGGCCATTTACAACATGACCCTCCACAACTTCTTTGAGGGCAAAGCAGAAATGTATGAAACCGAAGAAGTCACGGTATCTGCCACTAGCTACTTTGACAATACCGATGCCGTCAAGGGTCTGCTGAAACCTGGAAATGGTCTCCTTAGCATTCTTGATGACCAAACGCGGCGCAACAGAACCGACCTGCAACTTCTAGAAAGCCTCCGCAAGCGCTTCGAGGGAAAAAACCCTGCCATCGAAGTTGGTTCTGCAACGGCTAAGCTACCGGGCAGCAACTTTCACACCGAGAACTTGGCCGCAAGCTTCACTGTCAAGCATTTTGCTGGTGAAGTTGAGTATCCCGTCAGGGGCTTGATCGAGGAGAATGGCGAGATCATCTCTGGTGACCTCATGAACATGATGAATAACACAAAATCCGACTTTGTTGCCAAACTCTTTGGTCAGGAGGCTTTGCAAACCGTCACCCATCCCCAGGAGCGCACAACTGTGGTACAGGCCACGATCAGCTCAAAACCGATGCGCGCACCTAGTGTCATGGTCCGCAAGGGCGGGCGCCCTAAGCTTAATGCTGGAGGCCGGCGCCAGACGCAAGATAACTTTGATCAGATGTCACAGGACAGCGAATCGCGCGAACCTAAGCGCGGAGCGCCCAAGGGAGGATCAGAGCAAGGTGCATCTGGCCAGTTCTTATCGTCTCTTGAGAATGTGCAAAAAGCCATTACCGACGCTGGAACCAATGCCTATTTCTTCTTCTGTCTCAAACCCAATGACCGTCGAATCGCCAACCAGTTTGATAGCAAATGTGTACGGACGCAAGTCCAGACATTCGGCATTGCCGAAATCAGTCAGCGGCTGCGATCCGCTGACTTCAGCTTGTTCGTGCCTTTTGGCGAGTTTTTGGGTATGGCAAACAGCGAAGCCCTCCTGGTGGGTAGCGAGCGTGAGCGAGCAGAAGCAGCCATTGATGAAAGACAATGGCCTCGTAATGAAGTCTCGGTCGGCGCCACAGGCGTGTTTTTGAGCGAGCGTTGCTGGCTGGAGATTGCCCAATTGTCCTTCGCCAGTGGAGGATCAGGCCGTGGTGCCATGTCCGCATTTGACAGTGAAGGAGGCGATGGTCTTACCCCCGGCGACCACCACGCCTTTGGCGCCTCCAAGGAGCGCCTCTTGTCTGCTGGCCAAACGCCTCTTGGCTATGGTGAGAAAGGCCGGAGCGGATACTTCGGCGACGATGCTCGTTCTGAGGCGGGCGCCTCAGCATTTGGTACTGGAGATATGTTCAAGAATCATGACACTCGCGCGCAGATGGCTGAGAGAGGCAATGAGAAATCCATGGTTGAGGTTGAGGAGTACAAGGATAGCGCCAGCCGCAAGCGTTGGCTGTTCGTTGTGTACGCTCTCACTTGGTTCGTCCCTGATTTTCTCATCAGACTGCTGGGCCGGATGCCTCGAAAAGATATACGCATCGCCTGGCGTGAGAAACTTGCCATCAACTTTTTGATCTGGTTCTCTTGTCTTGTCGCTGTCTTCTTTACTGTCATCTTCCCCATGGTCATCTGCCCTACTCAACATGTGTATAGTGCAGCAGAACTTTCTTCGTATGACGGGAAAAGCCACAGCAACGGCGCGTATACTGCTATTCGTGGCATTGTCATTGATTTAGGTGCATTTATTCCGTCTCACTATCCCCAAGGGTTGGTCAAGCAGGATACTCTTGAGAAGTATGCCGGCCTGGATATCACGTCTCTATTCCCTGTCCAAGTTAGTGCACTTTGCGACGGCGTTGATGGCTCTATCGATCCCGCGGTAACTCTTGATTACAAGACGACAAATTTCACTGGATCGCCAGCTCTCATTAGCAGCACAGACGCAAATGCCAAGTTTCATGATTTCCGTGCCTTTACCAATGTTAGCCAGCCAGACTGGTTCTACGAGCAAATGTATTACCTCAAGTCAAGATTTAAGAAGGGCAACATTGGTTATACCGCCAAATACGTGTCGACACTCGGCAAGAAATCGCAGAACATTGCGATTCTGGAAAGCAAAGTATATGATTTGACTACGTATCTCGCTGGAGGTCGCCACCTACGAGTGAGGCCGGGTCAGCCACAACCAACAAACCAGTCTCTTACCGATTTCATGGATTCGTCAGTCACGTCCCTGTTCCAGCTAAATCCAGGCCAGGATATCACCCAATACTGGAACTCTCTCAAGCTCGACGCCACTGGTAAGACTCGGATGAAGCGCTGCTTGGACAATTTGTTCTATGTCGGCGATGTCGATACCAGAAACTCTACCAAATGTCAGTTTGCCGAATATCTGGTTCTCGCCATTTCGATCATGCTTGCCTCTGTTATTGGATTCAAATTCTTCGCGGCTTTGCAATTTGGTGGCAAAAATTTGCCTGAAGGCCTCGACAAATTTGTCATGTGCCAGATCCCCGCATACACGGAAGACGAAGAATCCCTACGCCGTGCCATTGACTCTGCTGCTAGGATGCGGTATGACGATAAACGTAAATTGCTGGTTGTTATCTGCGATGGTATGATTATCGGCCAGGGTAACGATAGACCAACTCCCAGGATTGTCCTTGATATTCTTGGTGTGTCTGAATCTGTCGACCCCGAGCCCTTAAGCTTTGAATCGCTGGGCGAAGGTCTGAAGCAGCACAATATGGGCAAGGTATACTCTGGTCTCTATGAGGTGCAAGGCCACATTGTTCCATTCCTGGTCATTGTCAAGATTGGCAAGCCTTCCGAGGTTTCGCGTCCTGGTAACCGTGGCAAGAGAGACTCTCAGATGGTTTTGATGCGCTTCCTGAACCGAGTGCACTACAACCTTCCCATGAGCCCCATGGAGCTTGAGATGTATCACCAAATTCGCAACATCATTGGCGTCAATCCAGCGTTTTATGAGTTCATGTTCCAGATCGATGCCGATACCGTTGTTGCTCCGGACTCCGCCACTCGCATGGTTGCCTCTCTCATCAACGACACGAGTATCATCGCTGTGTGTGGTGAGACAGCCCTGACTAATGCTAAGGGATCGTTCATCACCATGATCCAGGTTTACGAGTACTACATCTCCCACAACCTGGCCAAGGCCTTTGAGAGTTTATTCGGCTCAGTCACTTGTTTGCCTGGTTGTTTCTCAATGTACCGCATTCGTGCTGCTGAGACCAATAAGCCTCTCTTCGTCAGCCGTGAAGTTGTTGAAGCTTACTCTACCATTCGAGTCGATACGCTGCACATGAAGAACTTGCTGCATCTGGGTGAAGATCGTTTCTTGACCACTTTGCTGCTCAAGTTTCACTCAAAGTACAAGACCAAGTACATCTTCACTGCTCACGCCTGGACCATCGCCCCCGACTCCTGGGCTGTTTTCCTTTCTCAGCGACGTCGATGGATCAATTCCACTGTGCACAATCTGATTGAGCTCATGCCCATGGACCAACTCTGCGGTTTCTGCTGCTTCAGTATGCGTTTTGTCGTCTTTATTGATTTGCTCAGTACCATTGTTGCGCCAGTGACTGTAGGTTATATCGTGTACCTGATTGTTCGGATTGTTCAACATCCAAGCACGGTGCCCATCACTGCCTTTATCCTGTTGGGTGCCATTTACGGTTTGCAGGCCATCATCTTTATTCTGCGACGTAAGTGGGAAATGGTTGGTTGGATGGTTATTTACATCCTTGCTATTCCCGTTTTCAGTCTTGGTCTGCCCCTGTATGCCTTCTGGCATATGGATGACTTCGCTTGGGGTAACACTCGTGTTGTTGCCGGCGAAGATGGTAAGAAGGTGCTTATTTCGGATGAAGGCAAGTTTGATCCTGCCTCCATTCCCAAAAAGAAGTGGGAAGAGTACCAAGCCGAGCTTTGGGAGACCCAGACCTCACGCGACGACACGCACTCGGAGATTTCCGGCTTCAGCTACGGCACCAAAGCTCATGGTGCCATGTCTGAATATGCTTATCCCAGCCGGCCTGCCTCTACAACGGGCTTCATGCAAACTGCCCCTCACATGCAGCCATATGAAGCCCGTAACATGTCCCGCATGTCTATGGCTCCTTCGGAGATGAACCGAATGAGCCAGTATGGCGGCTCTCAATTCTTCTCTCCAGAGGACATGGTCGGGCTCCCCACAGACGACCAAATCTTGGGCGAGATCCGCGATATTCTGAAGACTGCGGATCTGATGACTGTGACCAAGAAGGGTGTGAAGCAAGAACTGGAACGTCGCTTTGACGTTCCTCTTGATGCGAAGAGAGCCTATATTAACAGCGGTATGTTTAATAATAACCTTTCCTAACCCCCTGCCCCCTACCCTTAGTTACATGGTAACGATGGCTGACGAAACTTTTAGCCACTGAGGCTCTTCTTTCCGGCCAACTTTAAAAGTACCCCTCTCTTGTTGCAAGTTGCTATGTTTTGAACGCCACTACAATTTAATGATCCACTCGGATTTCAGCGGAGACCGGTTGCTTTTTTTTTTTATTTTGGATATTTGATAGATTTTCTGTTTGGATTTTGCTGCATCTCATGAAGTGTTTTGGCAATCTGGGCTGTGATTTCACAAGCCTTCCCCTTTAGCATATTTTCCTCATTTACGCATCATTACATTTATTAATAACTCTTGACGGATTCGGGCGACGAAGTGGGAAGAAAAGATAGAAAGAGGAGGAAACTATGGCGTTGCAGCGTCTGGTTCGTAACTATTGGCATTCATTGGCGGGCATCCTTTAAGATAGCAGAGCGAAGCGAATGAATTGAAAACAAAAAAAAGCGTTGAGCGGATTGACATTTTTTTTTTCCCGTTCCTCCCCTTTCACGTGTGCAGCTTTTGTTTTGATAGGGCCAGAGGGGAAGGGTACATGATTTTTTTGTTGGAATGTATACATATCCATGATGGGATCTGAATCCGTTGAACGATTATCACCTATCTCATGTGCTCTTGATGGCTGTGGATTGTCTGTTGTAATAGCAATGATAAACAGAGCGCAGGTGATAGAATGGTAAGAGTATTCATGATATATCTACGCTCAAGAAGGCTTCTATCAACCTTGACCCATTTCATCGGGTATCTATTATCTATTACATGGAAAAAAAAAAAATGAATGGGATAGCCCTTCATATACCCTCACTCACTGCAGTTGTACATCTCCAAGAAGCTTTTCCACCCCGTTTTTGCTCCACGTCCTGACTCTCGCCTGGTCACAGGACTTCCACGCCCTACCCATCAGCGCTTTGTAAAGCTCCGCATCTTCAGGAACGTCACAGGCTACTCTCTGCGCATCCAGCCAGGTAAGCAGCCCAAATCTGGTGATCAGCGTGGTGCTGCCAGCGTCAATACAAGTGGCGCGATAGACAACTCTGAGGATCCTGGTGCGGAGGTTGGCGCGGAGATAGGGGTTGCCTCCCAGGGCGAGGATCTTTTCGAACCAACGCTTTTTGTGGAAGATGCTCAGATCAAAGGGGGTCTTGAGAGCGTCGAGGACGTAGGTCAGGAACCAGGCAATCTCGGTATAGTACTTGTCATCCTCTGAAGGCTCTCCGTGAAGGATATCGTGAGCTAGAGGGAGCTTCTCTGGCGACCAGACAGGGCTTCGAGTCAAGAAGCTGTTGATCTTGGGATAGAGCGGATGCAGAGGACTCTTCAAGACATCTAGAGCATGGATGGAGAAGGCGATAAATGCAGATGGAACTGGACCGCTATCAACCTGTGGCCGTGAAGACTCTGCCAGCTCAGACAAGAGCAGCCAGAATTGCTTCTTCTCTTCGTATGCGGACTCATCGATCTTGGCGGCCATTTTGAGGATAGTGGTAAGTGCCTCTTTGCGGATATTGGTGTGCTCTGATGCGAGGAGGCGAATCAAGCTTGCAATCAAGCCATCTTCGACCAGATCCTCGACGCCTTTGGCGTGCCATCTGAGGAGCACCGCTGTATCTTCTGGACTTGAGAACGGAATATGTAGCGCTTCCTCTAGCTTTCTCTCATCCATGGTTGACTGCTTTTCTCCACCGGTTTGATCTTCTCCTTCTTGGTCGTCATTTTCATCTTCCTGGCTGCCGCTGGTCAAGGATTTTGATATTTTTCGTTTCCCTAGACCTGCAAGCTTCACAGAGCGTGAAGCAAAGGTCTCCTCGATTTTGCGGTAGACGCGTTCAAGGGCATCGCTCCCCTTTTTCTTGTATAGGGCGCTGAAGTATAGTGATATGAAATTAGAGAGTGAAGAGAGCCCCTGGGAGTCAGTGGTCTCCATGACAAAGGGAAGCTGCTCGGCTATAGCTACGGTAAGCAAATTGAAGCTACGGTCTTCAGCTGTTGCTTGTATATCGACATTCTTATCGGCAAGATAGTTCTGGAGTATATCAAGATACTTGATTGGCGAAGTGGCGCAGCGACTAAGGCAATTATCCAAGAAAGGCCAAACTTTATCCATGTCTGAGCCGTTTTCATGTATGCTCATCGTAAGGGCTTGCAGGAATGGTTTTAATCTGGTACAAGCGGAAACAAGTTGATTTTCCACCGCAACGTCTGCAAGTACCTTTTTGAGCTGATGAAGAGGGGCAGTTCGATCGCTGCTGGAGAGAAGTTTAAGAAGCGCGGTAAAAGGCGAACAGGGACCTTTGCCGCTGATGATTTCGATTCTTGAAAACCATCTCATGCCAGGAGAGTAGCCGGCAATCGACACCAAGTTCTCCAGCTCCATCTCGCGGAATCCATCATGCTGGCGATCGGAACTTTCATCTTGTAAGCTTCGTAAAACACTAACGAAGAAAGGCGAGACGTCAAAGTTTGCAGCCAGTGCAACCTGGGGAATGATCTCATAATACAGGAGAAGCAGCTTGCTGGCCATTGTTTTGTGCAGTGCATTCTCACTAGGAATGCTTTTATAACTTCGTACAATTTCCTTCATGTCTGGAATGCGCCTGCAGAAGGCATCAATTAATCTTCGTGCTGCTTCAGACCACTGTGCATCTGTTGCTCGAAAGGCTTCTTCGTGCAGTTTGATGGCTATGGAAAGCTTCTCCAGCGCTTCAATCAGCATTCTTGTCGCAAAAAAGGATGTCAAGTTCGAATTTGGCGAGAGACACCGAATGATGACTTTTTGATTCAACGGAAGCGGCAAAATGTTATCCAAAAGAATCTGAGTTGGTGGAGGACCGCGAGAAAAGCGCGTTTTGTCGCCAAATAAGGGGGGAAGCGGGATTCTCATTGTATCGAATAGGAAGGATGCATATCCGATCCAAGTCATTGTCAATTTCGGCTCAAAAGTGAAAGATTGGTTGTTGAGAAAGTAGTTTGCTATTAATTCCGGAGCGGCCTCGAATATCGCTGTCAGTAACTGGCTGTGCTTCATGCTGGACCAGGGACGCAATTTTGCAGCAAATTCAGACAAGACAAAGTTGTAAACAGGAACTCCGTCACGGTATGTATCATCCTTGCCGACGCTGCCCTGTGCTGAGCCTTTCTGCTTGGCAAGCTGAACCGAAAATTCCTCGTCCGTCTCTTTGGGATATAGGCCTGTGGATGGGTACAAGATGCCTGCGCTCGGCTTCGTACAGACATACAGAAGGAACTGATGAGCTTTCTCGCTCACCCGCTCAACCTCGCTCTCTGCCTCTGTGCCATTGGTGTAGGTATACAGAGCCAGAACTCTCATTAAGGTCTTGGTGTTGAAACACTTGAACTTGATCTCTCGAGAAATCTTGCTGTCTGCTAGAACGTGAGTTTTTAAGGTGTCCAAGATCTCCAAGACAAGAGATGGAGGATCGCTCTTGATCATGAATGTCAAATGCGAAAACAATTCTTTTTGAGAGAGGAGCTCTTTTCGACCATCTGATTGTAGGTACCTAAGGCAGCTCAAGAAGAACCGAACGGCGTTTGTTCTCACAGATGCTTTGCCAGAGTCCCCTTGATTGTCGCCAGCAATGCCAATCTCCAAGTTTCTGCCCAGAGACGCGAAAGTATATGTTCTTGCACGGACTATCTTCCTTGCGTAGGCACCTCCATCCAGGCTCACAGCTTCTCGAAGCAGGCGCAAAGTCGGAGATATAATGAAGCTTTTCGTCTTATCTGAAGATAGATTTTTCGATATTGACTTGAGTTGGCGATCCTGAACAAGCGTCTGGCAGATACCAAGACCATGCTTGACCAGGTCTAATGAATCGGAGACGATGTTTAGCACAAGCGCCAAGACAACGGCCGCCGAGGACATGACGCCGCCTTCGTTCACTTGGGCAGCAAATGACCACATCTCCATGATATCCCCCAGGAAGATGGCATCTTCGCCGTCGTGCCTCGGCTTCACTAGTTCGAGGTACTCCCGTAGAATGCCGAAACTCGTAGATCGATCGCCATCGCCGGAAATAATTTTATCAAGAAGTCTTTTGAAGGATTGAAGACCTGATCAACAATATTTAGCTTCGTGAAAACCCAGCATTGTCATATGCTCTTTAGAATTGGGATTTAACACACCATGTCTGGCTCGGCGCATGTCTTGGTCGAACGCGAGTAGGCGCTGAAGCTGCTCTCCGGTATTCACATCCTCGCCAGTGGGAACATCGTGTGTGATTTTCTGGCGCTTCCGGAAAGCGGCAGCTCCGTCAGCGTCCACGGATGTTCGTTTACCCATCTTGAATGGCCCTCTGCGGATTCATCCAACGTCAACTGCAAAGCGCTTCCATTGCCAGAAGCCTCAGATATTTTGGGATACTGCCGTGGTTTACCGCCTCGCTACCTTCCAGGATAGGCAAGCCTGGCAGTGTTATCTCATGCTTCCAACGATATCGGCTACACTCCGGATATATTCTTCCACCACAACTCTACGCAAACACCATCTCCAACTCCGCACACAGCTCTGCTATTTTGGCACCGCCCGCACCCTCCTTAGGGACTACAATCTCACCCATGTACTGGCACTTACAACGGCGTCTCCACCTGTGAGCTATAAAAAAAACAGCGACAACAGGGCACTTACACTGATATATCTGGCATGGCATAGGTGCGCTTCCTCCGGAAAGTGTGGAAGAAAGTGAGACATGCATGATGGCTTCGCTCGTATCCTCAGTTTCTGTTGGCGAACCTGCTGTCTTATGGGCCGCTCAGACCTCTCTGCCTACGCCACCGGCCGCAGCACAATCGTACTACTAATGCCAATACAACCCATCTCTTCCATTGGGCGTCATGTGGTTTCTGGCCCCGGGACTTGAGTCAAGTCTCGAAGCCGTCCACGCCGTATTTTGCGTGCCTGCTTTTTTTTCATGTCATCATGACCGACGGGATCATCACCATGCGATGCTAAAGATAGATACCACTTTCTGAGAATATGGAGGACCTCTCGTTTTAGGAATCGCGACAACAATGTGTCAGCTCTGGAACTATTCGTTCCTGTAACAGTCGACCGTCATTGATCTGCTCGGATGGTTAAAAGAAATTAAGTGAGGATCTAGTCAGGTGAAGAGCGCGCGCCAACAGTGCTGAAATGGCCCAAAGAAGCAAAACATCACAGCATCCATCCCAATATGGAGAAGTTCGCCTTCGTGGCGCCGAACCAAGTTTCGCAACAAGCCTGGGCACGTTTCTGTTTTCACAACACGCAGTACTTGACCTATTCTTTTGTTTCCCCTTTGCTGCCATGCCGCCACCGCCGAAACAGAAAAGCGTTGTCTGCCAGGGCTGGATTTCGTCGCCAGGGGTGCCCGGCCAAGCTGGCATGGTGGCGGGCCAATGCCAGCAGCCCACGAGACCCCTCCTCGGGGCCTCAGTAGCAGAGCCACGATAGCATCAGTTGCTAGGTGTGGCGGATGCAAGACATCGACTCGCTGTGCCAGCCCGGCCGTCTGACGCCGTTTGTGGATCCTGCAATCTTGTGGGTAGCGCCAGCCATCCGAATCCAGCGTTCTACGCGCCGACTGGACGGTCTCATTTGTGGCCCAGCCTATCACCGTCCCGGGCCTGCTGGCTCACCATCAACGCTGCTCAGCCGCCACTTATTGGGTCATTCTGAGTGTGAAGGTGTTCTTGGTAGCTGTGAACCGGCAAACAATGGCTCCAGTTCCCTGGTCAAGTGAGCCTGCGCTATTGCAGATGCGAAGTAGTATTTACGAGCCCGCCCGGCCCTCGTCTTTTACTTTCTATCTTGGGCGCCGGATCTACTTTTTTTTTATGTCATCGACTCGCTGGACGGTCTTTCATTCGCTTTCCTGTCGTACTTAAAGTTATATGCCGGCCCAGTCGGCATGAAGCTGCTTTTTTCTCCCCATTATGAAAGCTTCGTCGGGTGTTTTTGGTGAAGCATATGCGTCATGCTTCTCTTGCCTCACGTGTTGGGAACCGTTGGCTTTTCGCATCGATGAGCGATCTGAGTCCCGTATGTCATATTTTTTTTCTCCGAGCCTCCTTGGATTATCGCCCCCTCTCACTATTATGAGATGCTGGAGAAGTTTGTAAGATTTCATTCATTGACTGATTTAGCACCAGGCGATAACCAACGTGCATCGCCCATTATATACAACCAACCAACATCTCACACGCTCCCAATGGCAGTACAGGAGGCTGCGCCTCCCCGGCCAAGTTGGAAGCACAAAATGCAAAAGACTTTTAAATCAAATCAAACAAATTCCTTGACACAGGGCAGAGCGCAAGCAAACGGCTCACGGCCTCGGTTACAGATTTCAGCGCCGTTTGAATTTCGCCATGTCGAATCTGGCTCATTTCAATTCCCATTCCCTCCTCAACGGCCATCTCGTCCCTGGGAGAGTCCTGTGACGCCGGATACGCCTGAGACTCCCTTTGAACCGCTTCAGTTAAACGTTTTAAATCCAGGAAAAGAACTGTCACCAATCCTTCCGGACTTTTCCCTTCCTCGTGAGATGACGCCGCCACCATTGGTTCTTCTTACAGGCCGGCCCTACGATGAGCACTCGCCATCTCCGAAGAGGACTCGTTCATCCACAGCATTTCATATTCCTCGGAAAAATGTTGCTACCGGTTCATTCTCAAGCAGCCCAGAGGTGTCACCATTGAAACTCGCTTCCGAGAAACAGCCCAGCCTCCGGGATTATACGCCATCTGATATGGAGGCTATCAAAGAGCGTGTGGCGTGCGCCATGAATGAAGTGGAAGAGCTACAGAAAAAAATCAATGACATTATCGAGCGCCAAAGCATCTACACTGCAAGCAGGCCATCGACAGCTCACTCGATGGCTCGTACAGTGCCTGGTAAGCTTACAACCGAACCCCTTCGCTGTAGACTTTCCCAGCTTACCCATGCAGATGCCGCAGAGGTTCCGGTAATTCCTGCTCTACCGCCAGCAGCGCCGTCATTTGCTGAGCGCCTAAACACTGAAGTGTCGCTGCCCAACACTGGACCCATTACAGCATCCATCCACATCAGCCAGCTAGAGGCGTATGAGGAAACGCTCGACAACATTAGGCAGTTGTCACAAATAATGCCGATGCAAGATGAGCGGTCACCCCCACCGCCTCCACCACCACTGCCGCTCGTCCTACGGCCACCGCTGCGGAAGAAGAAGTCATTTTCACGAGTTTCAACCTGGCTGTTCCAAGAACCAATGCGAACCAGGAATCAGAGCATGGACTCCATCACGAATGCTCCTCTCCCTATCAAAGGAGGCGAAGGGTTTTATCAGTGTGTAACGCCTCCCAGAAGACCGGATAGGCAAAGCATCGAGACCCTTGATACGCTCTCCACATGGTCGACGAACGACGGAGACCGAAGTGTGCCGACGGCCTGGTCGCCGCGGAGCACTCCAACAAGGAAGGAGGAAGATGGCTTACTGGAAAGAAGCGCCACATTTGGCAAAAGCAGCATCCGGGGGCCAGCTGCGGTGAATGTTGGCGTTGCAATATGACAGCGGAACCCGTACAAACATGCGCGACGACGTTACTAATGTATATACCACCACCATACAGCTCATGTGCTGGACCACATATGATAGACCACGAGGAATGATTGGAGGGTAGCAAATGGGGGCAGGCCTGGTATAGGCTGGACTGGTGTTAATTTGGGGTAGAATAGAATGGGATGGGCCTAATGCGCTCATCGATGATACCACTAGAAGTGAAAACTGACGGATGCAGCTGAGCGACATCCTTGCTTTTTGGCTAGGCGTTTAGGAGAAGGAACAAATATCATGGAGTTATTGTTGTTGCCATAGAATAGGCAATGCTGGTACATAATACTAGTACTAGTATACATGCTGAATTGAAGTTGAATTAATAGAGGACAGCGAGCTACTCTGCTGATAGTGTAGGTATAATGTGCTGTTATTGCAGTATTTGCTTTCCTGTACCTAGGTATTTCACTGACGCTAGACACGTCGCATGATATTCCAAGCGGCTAACAGCCAACGCTTCTCCCCTGTTGGAGTGCTCGACGATGCCTTAGGCTCGAATGCGCTGCAAAGGCTCTGACTTAGAAATTCCTGACCTGGTCTGATACTCTTTTTCACTCTTCGCCCAGGTACGCCCAAGATGTTCGAAGCGCCTCCTGCAGGAACAAGTACCTGACTAATTCCAAGATGACGCTGAAATGAGTACGGACCAAGGTCATTGGCCATGGCGCTTTACATAAGCCACGCGCGTCTTTAGATGTGCGCCACCAAAGCTTGGCCACTGAAGCTCAGTGAGTTCTAGAAAAGCTTCAATTGCACAAGAACACGATGAGAGAGATTTAAACATTGTCCGAGTCCCACTCTATTTCATTCTTTCTCCTTTCCATGTTTTTGTTCTTCTTCTCTTCATTCCTTACTGCTCTGGCGTCTGATTAAGCGAATCTGGCCCCGAGCCTTCCCTTCTTTGGACACGCTCTCTCGCTGGGCTCCCACTGAGAGAGCCAAGATAAGATACGATTTGGCGTATTATCAAAATCCACCCTTTTGGCATCATCTATCACCGCTGCGCTGCAGCACAGAAATCTACAGCCATGTCGCTCTCCAGGATATTGGCCTCTATCAAGGGCGCCGTGTCGCGTGACACGTACAAATACAGTGCTATCCCAGAGCAGTCCGACCGACGACCATTGAGCCGACGACAGCGCAGCAGTGAATCTACTGCTTTAGCAGCATCGTCACAGGGGCGAGAAAAGTTGATCAAGATGTCACTTGGAGGCATGGCCTTTTTCGCCATATTATTGACTACGGTCTCACTTGGGTAGGTAAAGCCGCAGGTTTGGAAAAAGGAGCAAGGACAGGAGGGCGTCTGCGAAGAAGAGCTAACATGACATGACTGAAAGGCGATTCAACTCAGGCCCAGCTTGTGAATTGATTGGAAACTGTACGGCAGATGTATCGCATATATGGGGCCAGTATTCGCCATTCTTCTCAGTTCCGTCTACCATCGATGCATCAGTTCCACAGGGGTGTAATGTGACTTTTGCGCAGATTTTATCGCGGCATGGAGCGCGAGCACCAACTAAGACGAAGTCGGATGCTTACAAAGCCATGATCGAACGCATCCAGAGTTCTGTGAAGGAGTACGGAAAAGGATACGAATTCCTCAAAGACTACGACTACGATCTTGGCGCTGATGATCTCACGCCGTTTGGAGAACAGCAGCTGGTTGACTCGGGAATCGCCTTTTACCAGCGCTACAAAGACCTGGCATCTGAATCTGATCCGTTCGTCAGAGCAGCAGGATCTGATCGAGTGGTTGTATCAGCCCAGCGATTCGTTGAGGGGTACTTTAAAACCCTGGGTCGCGATGCTTCCAGCCCAATGAAGGGCATCCTTGTGCTCCCCGAAGACCATGGATTCAACAACTCTCTAAATCATGGAGCCTGCCCCGCATTTGAAGAAGGACCGATATCCGAGATTCGCGAGCAAAATCAGAAAACTTGGCTGGGAATCTTTGGACCTGCGATCAATCGGAGGCTCAACAATAAACTGCCAGGTGCAAACCTGACCCTGACTGAGACAATCTTTCTGATGGATCTGTGCCCCTTTAACACAGTAGTAGCCACAACTACTGCGCTCTCCGACTTTTGCAGACTCTTCTCGATGGATGAGTGGGCAAGCTACGACTATTTTGAATCATTGGATAAATGGTATGGCTATGGGCGAGGCAATCCGTTGGGCCCATCCCAAGGCGTCGGATTCGGCAACGAACTGATTGCACGTCTCACTGGCACGCCAGTGGACGACCACACGACCACAAACTCGACGCTCGACTCTTCTCCCGAAACGTTTCCTCTAAACAGGACGCTGTACGCGGACTTTTCTCACGACAACACAATGTCTTCAGTCTTTGCTGCGCTGGGGCTATTCAACGCGACAATGGACCTGCCGCTCAAGTACAAAGTATCCCCTCGGCGCCTCCACGGCTTTTCGGCCGCTTGGGCGGTCCCGTTCGCTGCCCGCTTATACGTAGAGAAGATGCAGTGCGGCGACTCAAGCGAGGAGCTAGTACGAGTGATTCTCAACGACCGAGTGGTTCCCTTGCGGACGTGCAACTCTGATAGGCTGGGGCGGTGTAAGCTGAGAGGCTTTGTTGATAGCCTCAAGTTTATAAGGAGCGGGGGGCTGTGGGATCAGTGCGCCTTTGACGGCTAATGTTTAAATATGTCGACGGTGGATATATATGACCTTTTTTTCCCCATCGGAATGCTTTTTGTGGATTTATTTGAATTTTGGCGTGCGTTTATGTCACATTAGCAGATACTTATGATGGATTACTGCTTGCTAGAGTCGTTGAAGAAACGTCGAAACTCTCTCTAGAGATAGTACAAAGTGCTACAAAACAGATAGCATAAGACTACATTAGTAAGAATATTCTCACAGGGCTAATCCGCCTGTACGAATTGCTTCTCCCAGGCCTCAAGTTCTTCGATTATCCGCCGGCCTATTAATAGCACCGGAGCTCGCACCAATCGCTGTCGCTTACCTGAGGCATTGTTTCGCACCATCTCCTTAACTCGTATAGAGTCATGAGAAAGTGAGGTTTTACGAGCCAGTAGAGACAATTATAGCGATGATGACGGAGCGTTAGTCCCCTAACGAGCAGGGGCTCCCTGTGTATTTTAGGCGCAGGTACCGAGTCCAGATGCTCAACAGGGTTCATGTTCCATTCGTAGCCCCGATAAGGCCGGGCGGTGGTTTCTCTCCAGCACTAAGCGGCCTAAAGCGGTAGCTCGACGTCAGCACTTCTCCAAGCCAGTCCCAAGCTACGAACCTACTCACTTCAGATCCAGAAACATTTGCGCACGGCGTTGGAAAGCAACAACTACCAGATGGTTGGGACTGTGCGGACTCGAAAATCGTTGCATCTACTGACTTGATTTTTTTTTATTATCGCGCTGCATCTATTTCCCGTGCCGCCTTCTGGGACAACGAGCAAAGACCCAAAGTTAGCAGACCATGGTTTCGACCGCAGGAGGCATCGTCATCGCGATTGTGGTGATTCTAGTCGCGGCGGCCATTGGATGGGTTGTGTTTTCGCAACTGCGAGCGCGGAGACTAGGAGTAAGTTTTTTTTTTTCTTCTACTTTTCTTCCTCATCCTTCTTGCTGCTTTGCTTTACTCCTGCTTGGAGAGACAAGCGATGATCCGACGGCGCATGGCAGTCTTCGGCAACATCGCAAAGCCTCTTCGGGAGCGACGGCAGAGCAACGACACCGCAGCGACGAAATGACGTTGGCTAATAGCAATGGCAATTTCACAGCTCCCACCTCCCAGCTTATCGTCATACCTACCATGGCGTAAATCAGACACGCCGTCGTACGGACCCCCAAAGCCGGCTCGCGGCGGCGTTGTCGGCTGGTTCAACGACATTGTGCGCAAGTTCAAGCATCGCAACGACCGGTCAGCGGCCGGCGCCTACGAGCAGTCGGGCCCTCGAGGAAACCGCGGCTTTGGGCCTCTGGACCCGGACGATGCGTGGGACGCGAGAGTCGGCAACGAGGCGGATGGGTACGGCTACTACGAGCAGGAGCTGGGAGGACACACCGAGTACACGGGAGCGAACTACGACAGCGGCCATCTCGGCTCGGTGCCCGCCGCGCATGTGGGCTACAACGAGGACGTGGAGCGAGGCCGACGGCCCAGCCGAGATGCTGGAGCTGCCACGGCCGCATCGGCGGCGCAGAGGAACCCTTTCGATGACGATGCGCAGACGAGCCTCAGGGGTGTCAGCCCTCGGCCGATGGACGCGGCGGGAGGAGCAGCGCACAAGACGGGCGAGCGACCGGGAAGTTCTGGTAGTAGCTTTGCCGAGCGGAGGTCGATATTCAGAGAAGACGTCTAAACGAGATGCGATGGGCCAGGGAGAAGTGAAGTTGCGGACGAGGGGGGTAGAAAAGAAAGGGGCGGAAAGGAAGCGGAGGGAAACGAAGAACGAAAAGAAGGCTGCACGGCTTTTTATGAAGAAAACCTTGATTCATTTTTGCCAAGGATACGGTGCTTCGGTGGCTTTTTACTCTTTCTTTTTGCACTTTTTAATGTCATTTTATGTTTCTTTTTTTAATGTGGGAAAAGCTGGAAACAGGTTTGCAACACGATATACATACACTTATGTACTGTACCCAAGGTAGGAAAGCTTTGTTGTTCTCATTGCGGGATTGGAGGACGGAAATGAATTACGTTTCTTTTTGCTTTCTTCTTGAGGTGGTTTGGCTTAGTGATGAAGTCTTTTATTTACGAGTTGTAACTGATAGTGAAGATACACGCATGAAATCTATAATGACTTTTTTTATTCCAGATTTTGCGTGTCGCTGGTAGCTTGCGGCATCAGAGAAGGCTGGTTTCTGTCGCCAAAGCTCGTATCAGCCATCAAGCTACGCCAGCCAAGAGAAGCCCCACGTTGTACGTATTTTTGCCCCTCCAGTTTCCACAGCGCAGCGGGCTTAGAGGGGCCCTCCTTAACTGGCCATTTCGATCCTCTCATCTCACTTCCGTTGCTTGATTTCATCATTCGCCATTAACCCATTCACGGCCAATTCATAATCGTGAGCAAAGAGAGAAAACTACGTTACGAGATACGAGTTACGAAGAGAAGAGAGAAAGAGAAAAAGCAATCGTATACTGCAATGGCGGACATCAACCTCCAAGCTGTTCATGATGAACTGGTCCTCGTGGCTTATGAGGCCGGACGCATGATTCTATCCGCCAACCCAGCAGATATTGGAACAGGGACAAAGCTCAACTGTACGTGATGGGAATTCATTCAACTTCACTCATAAGTCTTCACTGTTACACTTTGAATCCACGTAGATGCATGTTCTTGGGTCAATGAGCTGACGTACTTGCAGCCGTGGACATTGTCACAGAAGTCGACCAGGCCGTCGAGAAAATGGTCTCGTCGCGCCTCTCAAAGGCCTACCCTGAGTTTTCCTTTATGGGCGAGGAGACTTACAAGCCTGGGACTAAGCTTGGCCCTGAGCCGACATTTGTCGTGGATCCTATTGATGGTGAGTTTCTTTCATTTCACTGTGGCTTCATCTCACTTACAGCACTTCTATCCCGTGTTTTCCATGCATAATAATGAACAATGTACACTAATCCGTCTACTAGGGACCACAAACTTCATCCATTCCTTCCCCAACGCCTGCATCTCCCTCGGCGTCGCCATCAACCGCGAGCCCGTCATCGGCGTCATCTACAACCCCTACCAAGACCTCCTCTTCACAGCCATCAAGTCCCATGGCGCCTACATGACGCGTATCAAGGGCTCAACCCCCCAGAAGCTGCCTCTCGCCACGAGCCCCCGTCCTCTTGAAGGCCTCGCCAACGCCCTCGTCGCCATCGAATGGGGTTCCAACCGCGATGGGCCAAACTACGAGCTCAAGACGGAAGTTTTCAAGAAGCTCGCCGCCACCAAGGAGACGGGCGGCGCCATGGTACACTCGCTCAGGTCGCTGGGTTCTGCGGCGCTGAACATTGCTGCGGTGGCGGCGGGCCAGATGGATGCCTACTGGGAGGGTGGATGTTGGGCGTGGGATGTTTGCGCTGGATGGTGCATTCTCAAAGAGGCTGGGGGTATCATGGCTGGAGGAAACCCTGGACAGTGGGATCCAGCGGTGGATGAGAGAAAGTATCTTGCTGTGAGGGGGGCGCCGAGCGGGCAGAAGGAGCTTGTGGAGGAGTTTTGGGGGGTTATTGGCGATGGGAAGATGGATTACTCTGTGTAAAGAATCTGCCCAGCATATAGAAGTTTGACGTATTCAGGGGTAGATGCCGAGAGGGAAACGGATGACAAAACTAGACAAGCACGAGATAAAGATTGCTTATAGAATATGACATTGTTTGTTTCATTCTTTAACATTTCATTACATTATATGCTTATATATCAATCATTTCGAAATACTTGTAAAAACTCGTGTCTCATGCTTGCTTCCACAAACAAGTGCAGCCTTTCCCAAACTTTTAGTTTTCATCCGCCTCTTATCAACAACCTTTCCCCCTTCTACATATTAGATAATCATATGAATTTCTTCACTGCGCAAACTTGCTCATAGCCCTCAACTTGGGGCCATAAAACCACAAAAAGATGGGACTCGGCCACCCAATCCCAATAGCAACCGCCGCCAGCACCGTCCCGCCGATGCCGTACCCAAGCTTGTTGTACATTGTCGGCGCAAACAGCGGGAACCCAAAGCCCGCCAAGCTGCGCAGCACAGTCACGGCGCTGACGGCGCTGGCCGCGTACCGCGTGTACGAGTCGACGATGTATCCCTGGGTGCACTGGAAGCCGATGATGATACTGGCGCCGAAGATGACGGCGCCAATGTTGGGCCCGATCCAGTGCGTGTGCGCCTCCGCGGTCCAGCTGTAGATGAAGAGGCCGATGGGCAGCAGGATGGCGCCGGGGATGAGCATTGGCACGCGGAACTCTGGACGCCCCGGTCCGCCGTCGGGGACGTAGCGGCGCTTGAGGGCGGCGTAGATGCGGTCCTGCAGCGGCGCGCAGATCTGGGCGCCCAGGAAGAAGCCGAGGCCGAGGGAGATGTAGTTGAGGCCTGCGATGCCGGGGCCCTCGTGGTACTCGTTGGCCCAGAGCGAGGCGAACGTCGAGAGCACCAGGTACGTCACGCCGTAGAGATACATCATGTACAGCGACATGATCTGCACAATGGGCTGCGTGGCCAGCAGGCGAAACGGCCGGGTCAGCGCCGTCGTCAGCGTCTGCAGCACCGTCCGGTCCGGGCGGTCGTATTCCGTCACGAGATTCGTGTTGCCCGTCTCCTTGATCAGCGCCTTCTTCTTGCGCTGCAGCAGCACCGGCGCGTACGTCTCCTGCAGGAAGAAGACGCCCGCCGTCTGGATGACGCCGCACGCAATCGTCGTGCTGTAAAAGACCCATCGCCACGTCGTCCGGTCCGTCACCCAGCCGCCGGCGATGGGGCCCAGGGCCGGTCCCAGCAGCGGCATCAGCGAGTAGATGCTCATGGCTTTCCCCCTCTGCTCGGCGGTGAACAGGTCGCCCAGCACGCCGCCGCCAATGGCCAGGGGCGCGGAGCCTCCGATGCCCGCGAGGAAGCGGAAGACGAACATCTGCGCCTCGGTGCGGGCGAGGCCGCAGCCCAGGTTGAAGAGCAGGAACCAGAGATTCGAGATCTGCAGGATGATGGTGCGGCCGAAGAGCTCTGAGAGGGGTCCCCACATCAGGGGGCCGAGGGCGTAGGCGGCGACGAAGATGGAGAGCACGAGGGCGCTTTCGATTTCCTCGGTGATGTGCAGGTCTTTGCTGATTTGGGGGAGGCCGGGGGCCACCATGGATGAGGCAACTGGGGAGATGAGGGTGAAGCAGGATACTAATGACCAGCGTTAGTTTCTTCTCTCTTCATACGTGGTTGTGTGAGTATATGAGATTCATGCTTCACTCATGTTGTTAACCATGAACACTCAAGCTGACTTACCGCAAAAGACTGCAGCCCATTTCCTCTTGAGCAGCCAGTTCTTTGGATTCTCCGGGTCATCAGGCCCCGTCCACTTCACTATATTCGGGTCGTCGACTCTGACCGTGGGCGTCTTCTCAACAGCATCATCGGGGCCTCGCTCCAAATCCCTCTGATTTGCAATGCCATCTCGCACTTCGGACACTGTTCGAGATAGAGACACGCCTTGAGCACTTCGTTCGGAAGCCTCAATGGTTGACGAGTTGTCAGAGTCGGAGAGCGTTGCCGAGTACTCGTGCTTCTCGTGGTCCACGTTGGAAGACATTTGATGGCCACTTTCTTCTTCCTTGCTGTGGCGAGGTACCGAGGTGATGTCCTCTGAAGACCTGCGTTCCGGAGTAGTTCCCGACATTCTTATAGACGCTTTCATCCAAATGCCGATTTTATGAGCAGTGTGAGTTGGAACAGTGACTTTTCATGTTATTGAGCCTCTAAACGTGCTTCTTTTTATGAAGAAAAAAAGAACAATAAATCCGTTTGTGATAAATTTATTATCCAGCCATGGAAAGAAGTACAGCAGCTCGCTCAATCGCCTCTCCCCACCGCAAACGGAAATCTTGGCGTCGCAAACGTGAAGCAACACCGCTTGTTATACTCTTCAAGTATACACACAAAAAAAAAAAGACAAAGTCTCCAAAAGAGCACGCGACACCAAGTAGTATTGACCCCAGTCCAAAAAAAAGCTCGATGATGTCTTCTTGTAAGTCGAATGAATGGGCGCAGGCCTCCAACTAAATAAAAAAAAAACTAAACAAGGAATACAGCCTCATCAAGGACAGGGCACGGGATACGGGAATTTCTGTTACATGACTGGAATCCACATCTCCTATTCTCCTACAGTAAAATGCCCGCCGACACTGACCGCACGGCAGCTTCATCCAATCGAATGGAGATCGAGATGCCGATTTGTTTTCCAAGCATCGCCGATACGGCACCGATGATAAAGGCCGGAAGGCGAATAAGAAGAAGAGAAAACTTGTCCATTTGCCTATTTGGTAGTCTCGGCCGGCCTCCGTAGTTTAAAAAGCAGCAAAGGTCCCCGGCTTTAAAGGGGACCACTGCGGTTTTTGCTGGGTCTCGTGCGTGAAAATGCCCACGGAAACTCCGTTGCGAAAGTCGCTTAGCAATACCAGCGTCATGCACTTCCTATCTGGGCTTGAACAGCTAATCATGCGCAGATACGATAATACGAAGAAAGGTAAGAAGGCGAGGAAGAGGGCGACATCGCATCCATGCAACGAGGCTCAGCGAATAAAGGCAAGAGAATAAGCATCGCAGAGATAATCATCGTCCCAACCTCCGATCTTATTCCTACGTAGGTTCAAGTTTGCGGAAACTTAAAGTAAAAGCCTAAAGCTACCGGGTTTAGTGAGCTGTTCTCCGTTAGCTGCGCTGTTCCATGGCAATGGCTGTCATGTTTCGTTTCCTCCAGCTTTGCCTCAACCAGGGGGGGGGGATTTCATAAAAAAGAAGAAGAAGAAGAAGAAGAAGAAGAGATATTCAATCTGATTATCAGCACTTTGCCGGCAGTGGATAACCAGACTGGTTGACCAAACTGGTTGACCTACTCATTGATGACCGTGGGATTCGAAAAGTACAGGGATACAGCGAGGCCAACGCAACACGACATGTTTTAGCAGTAAGCCATAATGGGTACAGAGTGTCGGTGGTACCCTTGCTCGAAATATTTGACATCACAGGGAAAACAAAAAGGCTAAACGCATAATGAAACGAGAAAGTGCAGCTTGAATATGTTTGCTGCTATAGATTGACCAACTATCTCAGTCAAATCCCCACTCTGTTGGTGGAAAACCGTGCCCATGTAATCGATACATACTCGATACCCGAAATAAACTGGAATATTTTCGCAATATTAAACCCATAAACTGTTGATTTGGGCAATCCGGAGCCAGATGCAGATAAACTGAACTCGTGCATGGCCGGTCTGATGAATGATGCTTACACACTCAAGCCAAGTGCTATCCAGCACATCTAGCCTGAGGAAATCAAATAGCGAACTGAAAATCTGTCTACCCCCGACAGCCTCTTCACTCGTCTTTGGTATCAACCTTCTTGGCCGCTGGTGCCGCAGCGGTATCGTCCTCACGGGGTCTCTTCTGGTTGGTGGCGGCAGCATCCACGGGTTTCCTAGTCGGCACGTTAGTTGAGCCATTTTCAAAGTTCAAATTTTCTGATAGCAGCTGAGGTTGCTTACTCTTGTCTGTTTGAGTCGCGGTCGCGTCGTCCACCATCGCGGCCACCCCGACCTCGTCCACCACGGCCACGGCCACGACCTCCACGACCGCCTCTGAATCCGCTCTTCTGATCTTGGTCGCGTCGCTTCTTCCAGTCATCCTTGTCTCCAGAGCGAGCGTTCTTCTTTCCGAAATCACGACCTTCGTAGAACTTCTTCTGTGCAGTCGCGCTTGGGACAAGCTTTCCTTGCTTGATGAGATCGCTCTTCTCCTCGCAGTAGTCATGCTTAGACATGATCTTCAGGTCGTGCTCCTTCCACTTGGGAGCAGGGTCCAAGGCAAGGAAGTTCTTGGCTGTTTCTTCGTCGGCAAAGGTGACGAAGACAGAGCCTTTGAACAGACTCTCGTTGGTACGGCGAAGCTTCAAGCCGTTGACTTCACCGAACTGGGTAAAGAAGGTTTCGAGCTCGAACTGAGTGTCCGGCTGTTCGTCTCCGAATCCCTTCACGTAGACAGTGGCGGCCTCGGTTTTAGCCTTGGATGCCGGCGCAGGCTTATAGGGGACCTTGCGCTTGACCACCTCTTTGCCTTCCTCTCCAGAGACTTCAAGGAATTTGCTCTCTTTGAGGGCAGCAACGACAGCACTGTAAGGTTGGAAAATTCGCATACGCTTGAACGAGTGGATCTTCTCAATCGGCATCGGCTTGTTCTCTGAACCTCCGCAAGTCTCCCACATGAACTTGTCTTGAGGGAAGTTCCAGTCGCCAAAGTAAAACTCGACCTATTTTTGCATCCTCCAGTCAGTAAGAGTGGCTTTCTTCCTGGCTTTGGAATGATTGGTGTTTCATTACCTGTTTTCTGATTTCCTCGGGTTCATCAGTCACCTTGCGGGCAGTAGCATCGAACTTGCGATTGTTTTGTAGGTTCTCGCGATCAATCTGGGCCGTCGTCTTCAGAATGTTGGGGCCATCCTTCTTTTCGGTCTCGACCGTCTCAGGCTGCTCAACCGCAGCTTGTTCCTCCTTGGGAGCGACGGGAGTTTCCTCAACGGGAGCGACAGCCTCGGTAGGGCTCTGTACAGCCTCTAATTCGGTCATGATGAATATTTGGGAGTGAGATGTGGAAGAAGAAAAAGTAGTTCAGTCTTGGTGAGGATTCGCGATCGAGGGAGGAAGAAGGCGATATGCTGGTAAATCTGTTGAAACGAGAAAAGGTGAGTAATTCTGGCAATACACTAGAGAGAGGACAAGCAGCAAGTAGGAATAAATTGCTCGCAGTTGGCAAGCTGCATTACCGCTAAATATCAATCGGTGACTCACCTTTGGATGATGTGTACTGTCACCCAGGAGAATATGTAAAGAAAAAGAATGCGGCGGCTGGTGAGGTTGGAGATGCAGCGATTCCGTCGCGAAGGAAAAAAAAAAGTTATTTGGGGCGCAAAAAATATGCGAGATCTGCTGTGCCCCACTGAAAAGGCGGCAACCCCACCACCTGCCCATCCGCTAAGAGGTACCTGCTGGCAACTCGGAACGAGCCGCTATCTGATATGAGTTGTGTGCGATAATCTCCCAGCTGGGATATTTGGGGGCTTGTGCTTAAAGGTACACTCGAGGTACTCATGGAGTGCTTACTACGGGGGTAAGAGCACTGACAACTTTTGTACTGGTAGGCGCGGACAAGACTCACATGCAATTAAGTATCTACCACATAGAGATGGACGCAAAGTAAGCTGATAGAAAGCTGCAACAGGTCATTAGTTTGCCATTCTTCAATTAGGAGAATGCAGTCAGTTAATTCAATACGATTTCATAGTTTCTATATTGAAATGAAAATATTCAGAATTAGAGACTTAGAGAACAGCCACTTGTTTGTTGTATGCCAGGTGCCTTTGATATGCGTCACTAATCCTGGCCGAAGAGTCACTGTCCATCTTCTGCTAGGCTGCCTTGGCTGGTGGACGGTACGAGCCTGGGCAAATTCCTTCAGTCTCCAGCTTCTTTAATGTGAGGTTGGCCAAAGGAAAGAAAGATCAATGAACTGCTGTGAGCGCTTAGTGAGAAACAGCCTAGAGGACAGGAAAATACCTTTAATAGGTGCGTTTAGCCCCATTTACGGCGGTTGGTCGGTAGCTTCCACATGCTAAACTGCTGCATTACAGTGGCGTGTCTTTTAAGAGCCCCAAGCTACTTTCGCATTGACGTAAGACCTACGCCAACGAAGGTAGCGCTGCCTTCAGTGATTTTGTCCCATGCCGCGATAAATTTGATTTGGTACATGATTGCATGTGTGAAAATTGCATTCTCTTGTGCCGACTCATCGCTTCCACAGCCCGCAAGGAATGAATATCTCATAATCTGAGCACGTCTGACTTCGAGGCTAATGTTGTTGTCTTTTTATTGGCAATTTGGCTGGTTGGAGCTGTTGTGCGCTGAGCAGAGCCTCAACAAATAACGCCGCCATGAGGTATCCCACGAAATTACCAAGGCCGTTGATCTCTCTCAACACGTGTCTACGAGCCACAAATCGCCCGCCAGCATATCTTGCTCTATTAGACCGCGGCTTCTTCACACAATCAAAACGTCAGTTGAAACGCCAACAACGCACAAGCTTACCTGCTGTCGTACTCTCTGTAGGACTCTTCATTTGGTGGCTCTACCCGTCAGAAGAGTTTGCACGCTTGTCTGAGAATCAAAAGGCTGATAGAGACAAACAAGGGAGACGAGATGGCGGCGTTGATGAGTCCAGCAAACTCGTCACTGAGAAATCCGACAAGGGTGCATGGGCTTACTTTGCCCGGCGGTTCGAGTTTCTATCTGCCACAGCTGAGCTTGAATGGGCCAACTTGTCGGACAGATTGGTTGATGCTATTCTTCCCGAATGGTCAAAAAATATTCCCATGTACGTGAGGAAGCTCCAGAAGGAGCTATCAGTCTCTCCAGGATCGCTGGCAGATGAGATATGGCAAGAGGCTCATGACCCTCTGGTCAATCGCGAGATTCGATATTCCGCCAATGTGCGTGTTTCGGAGGAACTATGTGACGAGGAGAAAGAATATCTTCTGAGGCGGAAGATTGTCACCCGGGCAGCTCTGGCAAACTACCTTGGGCTCAAGGAAAAGGACATCAACCCTGACGATGTGCCCACCATTGCCATGTGCGGATCGGGAGGGGGCTTGCGAGCATTAATAGCAGGGAGCGGCTCCATGTTTGCGACCGAGGAAGATGGGCTATTGGACTGCGTTACTTATACCGCTGGCGTCAGTGGTTCCTGTTGGCTCCAGCTACTCTACCTCTCCTCATTCGCAAAGGGGAGTGTTGGCTCTCTCATACAGCACCTTAAAGCAAGATCATCTATCCATATAGCATATCCACCTACTGCCTTTCAATCTCTGACGTCCTTACCGACAAACAAATACCTATTGAGTGGGCTGGTGGAGAAGTTGAAAGGAGATCCCAATGCCGACTTTGGGCTTGTCGATATATATGGACTTCTACTAGGCGCTAGATATCTGGTTCCAAAGGGTGAGCTGGGCGTCGATGCCAGAGATTTCAAGTTGTCAAATCAGCGCATGTACTTACGACAAGGACAACACCCATTGCCCATATACACAGCAGTACGCCACGAAATCCCGGCAGCAGAGGCAACGGCATCTCAAGACCGCGATTCATTGCCTACAGTGGAGGAGATGAAGAAAGAGCCTTACTTCCAGTGGTTTGAGATCACCCCTTACGAGTTTTTCTGCGAGGAATTTTCAGCCGGAATACCGACGTGGGCCCTTGGCAGACGCTTTTTTGATGGCAAAGATGTGCCACCTGAGAATCGATTTCATCTGCCCGAGATCAGAACTCCTCTTCTGATGGGCATTTTTGGGAGCGCATTTTGCGCAACTCTCAGCCACTACTATCGCGAGATTAGACCACTTCTTAGAACGTTCACTGGCTTCTCAACGATAGATCAGCTGGTGTCAGTACGGGACGACGATTTGAGCAAGGTCCATCCTATAGATCCCGCCATCATTCCCAATTTTGCATATCAAATGTACGGAAAGCTGCCCAAGTCAACGCCGCCCAGTATCTTAGATGGAGAGTATATCCATCTTATGGATGCGGGTATGTCGAATAACTTGCCCATATATCCATTGTTACGGCCGGGTCGAAATGTCGACATCTTAGTCGCGTTTGATGCCTCTGCTGACATCAAAACCGACAATTGGCTTTCTGTGGCGGATGGCTTCGCACGGCAACGAGGTATCAAGGGATGGCCGGTGGGAATTGGCTGGCCAAAGGACGAGACACCAGAGCAAACCAAAAAAGAATTGACTGAAGCTCAGGCTGCGACACCCGCCGAAGCAGAACAAAAAGTAGAAGAAGCCCAAGCTAAACAAAAGGATCTCCGCGACGCTGCATCAAAGCAAGATGCTACCAAGCCATCACAACAGGACGCGAAATTCAAGTTTGAGCCAGGCAACGAAAAAGCTGGGGAGCTTGGCTACTGTACTGTATGGGTAGGGACAACAGAAGAACGATCTACAGATTCCCCGCCCATCACAAAGCCCGTCACTGATGATACCTCATGGCAACTGATGGAGCCTGATGCAGGTCTTGCTGTCGTCTACCTGCCTCTTCTCTCCAACGACAAGGTTCCTGGCGTCTCTCCTGGCACTTCAGACTTTTTGAGCACTTGGAATTTCGTCTACACCCCTGACCAGATAGACAGCGTCGTTAAGCTTGCCCGAGCCAACTATGACGAGGGCAAGGATCAGATCAAGGCCACCGTGCGTGCGGTCTACGAACGCAAAAAGCAGCTGCGTGAGCAAGCCGAAACGCAGCGCCGACTCGACAGCTATACTGCCATGGCCAAAAAGGGAGAAGACTCTCTTCTTCATCACGGAGACCAATTCAGCTAGATCAAAGAGGCAGTTCTTTCTCTTCTCTCCTTCTTTTCATAGCCTTCCAGCCTCTAGGAAAGCTCCTATTCTGGCTTGTATATCATACTGTATTATGCTTTTCTTCGGATGCCAATTTGTTTTCGCTTTTGGTGTGTCTCGTGCAAGAAAAAGTTTTCAACTTATTTTTACAATATGCTTTGTATTATACAATGGGGGAGGGCCTTTTTTTTCTAATAACCCAAGCCTACACGTCCCAACTTCATAAACCCAACCGTCACTCCCCCGCGCCTTCACTTTTTTCTCATTCAGTTCGTACACATATATATACCTGAGATCCAGCCCAACCGGATGTTTTTGTAACATTATTGCCACCATAGAGTAAAACAGCGCTTTATCCGCTTAGATGATTTCACCAATGTCGATGTGTGGCGCTGTCCAAGGCCTGGCGCCCTCTTCCATCATATCGCTGGGCACTCGTACTTTGTTTCCTGGGCTGTACAGATACCAGGCTTTAAGTGAGGCCATGGAGGCCTTCCGGCGAGCTACATCCAAGCTAGGGCCGGCGCCTTCTCCGAGCTTCTCCTTGCCGCTGTAGATACCCACCACGTAAACGGGAGTGCGAGACAATCGACCAGTCTCACTCTCCAATCGCGCAACGGGAGCCTCAAAGCCCTCTCGAGCACACAGCATGGCCAATTCGCGAGTTGGTAGCTTGAACTCAAACAGCTTAGAAGGGTCGAGTTCTCGGGATAAGATGTGTGATTTGACAAAAGATTTGACCTCCTCACGGCCGCAGTGGGTATAAATGGCACCAATGACAGCCCGTACGACGGATCCAAACGCCTCGCTTTGAAGACCGCTGTACTCGAGCTTCTCAGGCTCGGAGCTGCTGACTTGGTCGCCAAAGTCGTCGTCCAGGACTACGCGGCTACTCAGTCCTCGTCTCCAGGCCTGTCCCTTGGCTGCTTCCGCGCGGATATAGCCCCACCGCGTGTTGACCATCTGGTCATCGCCCGCCTTCCACTGCAGCAGACCAGGATCGACCTCCTCGCCGGGTGCAGCCGCAGACTCCACGCCCCACCTTCGAGCGATTTGCTGCAGGGACGCATCACCGGCATATGCTCTCAGAGCCTCGTATAGGATGGCCATGGGCAGGCGGGGCCACTTGCAGACAAGATACTCGTAGACATGGTAGTTGATGATAGTGCTTCCCAGGTACGCAAGGTTCGAGTTGTTGAAGTTGGGGTTGGCGTCGGCGGACGGCGTTACCAGGGCCCTCGCCAGGGTCTGGAGAGGGATCTTTCTAGGGAGGGAGAGTCGCGCATGTAGGGCGGCGAGCTTGGCAGACTGCGCAGCACGGTCGAAGGAGGGTGCGGGGAGGGGGGATCGCTGTGAGTCGAGGTCTGGAGAGTCGTTGGCAGTGGCGGCCGGAGAGGTAGATTGGCACCGGACGGCGAGGAAGAGAGGCTGTCTAGTTGCTGCAATGCTGGCTCCGCAGCGAGCCTGGAGCAATTGGCCGCTCCATCGTGAAGGTCGTATCCTCTTCATGTGGTCGTGGTGGGGAGAGAGATGTATATATATGTAAGATGGACGGTGGTATGAAAGGAAAAAAATAAAAAAATAAAAATTCCCCTCCAATGCCCCTCGAGGTTTCGAATTGGGACACCAGGACACCAAATATGGCAACGCAAGAAAAAAGAACTAAGAAAAAGAGAAAAGAAGAATTACAAGAAAAGATTGGTCGAGGTTGAGGCAGGGATCAGACGATTTTCGCTGTCCCGGAGTGCCTTTGTCAGGGAAATTCTCTGCGTTCGATTTTGTCCAAAAAGTCGTGTGAGCCGTTTTGCCCACTCTCTGCTTTTTCGCAAGTTTCGGCGGGCGCACTACGGGCGGAATTACTTCGGGCCGGCGTCATTTCGCTGGCGGCTGGCGCTGGCGGGCGGGAACCTCTTTGACGCTTTGCCATTGACAGAGGGAGCCTTTTGCGAAACTGCTCGACTATCCGCTTCAATTGCGCACCAAGAGACTCTAAAACAGACGTCTTTTGATACATATCCAAGATGGTAAGCTACCAAGGAAATCGAATCTTTGCAGAGATATGGAGCTAACCAAAGTGCTAGGGTGGTGGTGCCAAAGTCCCGTAAGTTATGCCTCGAAGACGAAAAGACAAACGTTTGACCGGTTTCGTTCGCGACGACTCACGCAATATAGCTACCCCAAGCACGTCTGGTCGCCTGCTGGTGGTTGGTACGCCCAGCCTGCCAACTGGCGCGCCAACACGCTCATTGCCGGAGCCACCATGTTCGGCATCGTCGCCATTGTGTGGAAGTTCAGCGCCGACCGGGAAAGATGGGCGCACAAGCCAGAGCCGTGGGAATGGCACCCTAGCCGATAGTATGTGGTGTTCTTGAACGCTGTATGGCTACAGGTTTTTGCTAACGTGATGTTTTCTTTGATAGCTGGTCAAAGCAGTTGATTGAGTGGGACAAGGAGGATAAGCTGAAGCAGTCGAAGGAGTAAGGTTGTTTGGGAAGAAGTAATAGACGAACACTGTACAAATGCCATACAAACGAAAACAAATTTGAACACAAGAAGAAAACACTTGAAGCTACGATACTCGGCGAACCCCCTTTTGGACAACGGTCTTTGTTTATGCCTGTATTACGGAGCCGGAACCTGGATCGTGCGAACATACGATGTGATTGAATAACAATGAATTCGTCTTTCGAGAGATATAGCTAGCTTTGCAATTAACCGATACCACAAATCGAGACTGGGCAACACTACGGGTAGAATGACTAACGAGAATCTGACAGAAGTGCCATGCCGTGTATCGGTATGTATTAGAGCCTGAGGAAATGCGTTGAATTCTCAATTTACGATTCATGCCTTAAATATGCCGGATTTGCCAAACATTTGATATGTGAGAGCTCGAATGAATGAAAGATGATGCTGGAACCCGATAGGCCCATCCAGAATTTCCCAACTCACTAACAATGGGATAATAGCTTGGGCTGTAATAATGATATAGGTTGAATTATGCACCTCAGCCTTATCCGGCCTTGCAAGCCCAAGACCCCAATTAAGAAGAGGAGCAACAGGGTAGTTGGGTAGCTCTGTATCGGAAAGCCGTTTTCTACAGGCTTCCATAGGCTCTGGCTAATTCCACTCCCGCATATATTTCTGCAGGGGGGTACACGGAAGCAGATATGAGACGTCTAATAGGAGTAGTATTCGGTCATCATGATACACGAAATTTACTCCGCACATTTAGCGTCGGAGAGTGATGATGCAGCCAGAGCCGCTTGATACCAATACTTGGACATCTTGTATAGACGACTTATCAACAGCTCAGCATGCTACCTTGACGAGAGCTCAAATGACAGCCACATATTCACTGGACGAGAATCCAATAATCCTACAAGGGTGGTAGTACTGCATTCTGCACGAAAGCACAAGAGAAGTAAAGTAGAAGATGGGTGGGCAAATAGAAAAAGGGTAAAGAGGAGCAAGGCTTTCTTATCAGACGGCAATGATAATCTGCCTTGGCTGCTTGTGCCTAACTACGGCCATAATAAGGCTGGCTGAAATATCAATTTAAACCAAAATAAGGCTGGCTGAAATATCAATTTAAACCAAAAGGCTGCATGCCATGCATGTGCGGTGTGTGCCATTCCCATCCAGCATTTAGTTGATTCTCGGTGACCTGTAGTTGTAACGCTCTCTGCAGCCTAACGTTGAAGTTATAGAGGGTGGACAACGTCGCCGAGACACAAGTACATTATGGAGCCTAATAAACGCACCCACTATCCGGTACCTGTGTCAATGCTCCCTGGGCCACTAAGGTGCCGTCATTCACTGACTCAACGAGCCTAGCCCAGGGTCCTAATAATCGCTGACAAAAACGTCACTCGCCTACCTCTTGAACATGTATCAAACATGATGTTGCACAAATACCATTAACCACCACTAGCATCTGTGCCGCCAGCCCGTTTCTCAATCTTGCTCTTTGCCTAATAATCTCTCTCCTTTTGGCGCACTTTGTCTTTTTCTTCCCTTCCTCATCTCTTTGCGGCGCCTTTATTCCACAACCTTCGTCACCGACACGCTGGGGGCGACTTTTGAATTACGCTTCCTCCTCTCTCGAGCCCTCTCGACGTCCTACTTATCACTTCGCACGCCGCTCGCTGGTCCTTTTCTCCGGTGGATTATCGCGTGCGCCCAGTACAATCTCTATCGCTATCTCCCTGCCTATCGACGAAACACCACCGAGAGATTTTGTCTTCGACGACCCTTTTCTTGCGTAATCGATCTCTTCCGAGTGCGGTGGATTTTACCCGCTCCATCTCTCTGGCTATACCAGCCGAGCGATCTCCGACATCGTTCTTTGGCCCATAGAAGGGACAAATGGACTCCCCAGGCCACTCAAATGAGCACCTTGGAGCGACTGCGAGTCGTGAGGTTGTCTACTGCCATGCTTGCTCTAATGAATGGCACCGCGTGGACCACGGCTTAGTATGCCCCAGCTGCAGCAGCGAGGCCACGGAAATCGTATGTTTTATCTCCTGTCTCCTGTCCTATTGATCCATGTGCAACCCTGTCTTGGCCAACACGTTACATAGATAAGCTCAGACAGCGATCCACGAGACTTTAATGACGGCTCGGCGTCGACGTCACCCGAACCTCATGACCCTTACCATTTCCACAACGATCATGGCCACAACCACGCCCACGACCACGATCATGGGGACGAACATGACCACGGCCATGATTCAGACCCCGACGAAGCTGATATAGAAGAACACATGGGCCCAAATGGCTTTCATTACCGCCGCAGTGTTAGGGACCGACCAGGCTTTCCTCATCATGAACCCGATGTCGACCCAGTGTTTGAACGCTTTATCGGCTTGATACATGATTTGTCACCACCACCGCCGCCACGCAGAGCAGGAGGGCCTGGCATGTTTCAACAACAACGAGGAGGCGAGGAAGGCCGATTCGGAGGGCCGCAAATCCATCGCGCGACATTCACAAACGGTAGCGGCAGTGCGTCTGTCACCATATTTTCTGGACCATCTTCAGGGTTCTTTTCCTCGGGGGGATCCCCTCCGTACGACCACCATGGCGACCCATTTCAAGCGTAAGTTGAACCACCGCGAAACGGCGAGCTACGTGAGCTAATTTTCTTTGCTCTATACACAGGTTCTTTAACAACGTTCTGCGCGATGCGGCCTCCCCAGGAGGTGGTCGGGAGGCAGGGAGCGGCCACTCTCCAGGATTTGCGAGAGGGCTACAGGAGATTTTAAATCTATTCAATCCGGCACACGCCATCTCGGGAGATGCCGTCTATTCCCAGGAAGCTCTGGACCAAATCATCACAAATCTTATGGAAGCGCATCCGCAATCGAACGCAGCACCGCCAGCGACGACCGAAGCGCTTGCTAACCTGAGCCGACGACCTGTAGACGCTTCAATGTTGGAGGGTGACTCAAAAACCGAATGCACCATCTGTATTGATGATATGAAGGTTGGTGACTTGGCCGCCTTCTTACCTTGTAAACACTGGTTCCACGAGGCATGCGTCGTTTTATGGCTCAAGGAACACAACACATGCCCGGTTTGTCGAGCGTCTATTGAAAAGGGTAGCGACGGCAACAGTGGTATAAATGCAAATGGAAATACAAATGCACCCGGACCTAGTGGATCAGGGCCATCACAACCGGATGATCAATCTGGGAATGGGCTGGATCGTAGCGGCCCGCTCCCAATTCCTGGCTCCCGACCATCCCAGCTCTCTCGGCCTCCAAGCCAAAGCCAGAGCCGATTGAACGAGGCCATGAGAAGCATCTCATCGAGACAGGAGCGGCAACAACAGCAAGACCGTGAGCGTGAGAGGCATCGTGTCTGGGGCGTTCCATCTCCAGCAGAGCGTCAGCGAGATGATAGGGAGCGAGAGAGATCTCGCATATGGGGCGTACGGTCTTCATCAGGCTATGATACTTCGCGAATGCAGCGGCGAAGCTCACGAAACTCTCTTTCTCCAACGAGCCCTAGAATGACCGTTGCGGATTACAGGGAGCGTCAGAGACAAGACAGTCCGCCACAAAGCAGCCGCCGGGACGGAGATAACGCGGACACTGGTCGACAATCCGCTACCTCTGGAGCCCTAAACTGGCTTCGGGATAGATTTACCGGCGGAGGTTCGAGAGACGACTCTAACCGTGATGACCGTTGATGTTACTCATTTTTCTGCGCAAAGCTTCATCCATCAGCAGCCTACAGCCAGGGCTCAGTAGTTCTAAACTAGCTGTAGAGTTGGTTGGTATTGTGGTATTGTACCCACGCATTTCGTCACCGACAAGGTTTGATGAGATGGGCTAGCAGAGGTCAAGAAGACGAAAAAAAAAACACAACTGGTAAATAAAGAGCAAATGAAAATTCGAAACAAGGTTTCAAAACGAGTGGCTTCATCGCACACAGGTTTTGCGGCGCACATCGAATAATGATATGACGATAGAAGGCTATACACGACTTGGGAGATATATGCATGTAGCTTGCACGCAATGTATTGAGGCTACCTTTTGCTGCTTACGCTCAGGGCGGCATTACGAAAGGGAGAGGCACAAGACTCTAAGTGTATTTTCTTTGCTTTCTTGTTACTTATGCTGGCTGCGATTCGCAGCAAATGGGGCAACGGGGTCTGCCCAAGTTGGTTTGAGGATTCTTTGACTAGCAGGGGGCCTTGGTTTTTACCGTCCGCTTTGTGTGCGAACATGTATGTATATTATTATCAATCAGTACTATGACTATCTTTAAGATACGACGACCTGCTCTCAAATGCGTGGCTCTCGACATTAAAGGCCATTGATGCGTTTACTGTAAGCACAGGGATTGGGACGTTTGAAATGCAAACTAGGATCACTCAAGTAGCTAATGTTTGAACCTCATGACTGGCAGGTTGAAATGCGGCGATGGTCAACTCGCAGAAGATCTCAACGGGATAAAGAATTAAAGAACGCCACCCACGTTTAGTCCACGGAACAAAGGGGGGCAGCCGGGATTCGGGGCTTGTCAGAAGTGGCAGATTTCCGATTTAGGGGCTGCTAATTGGCGGATCGCACGATTTACGAAGATACGGGGCGGTATTACTCGTGAAGAAAAAAAAGAAGCAGCTTTGGAAGCTTCAATGTTCTCTGGTGCACATGTTGAGAGCCAGTTGAGGCAGCGTGAAGAATTTCGGCCCCACCGCCGTAAGCCGAGGCGCCGAGGCCCAACCTGCCAGCATAAAGGAAGTGAGAAAATAGGGAAAAGGGAAAAGCTGAGTGACACACGGGGACGGAGACGGAGAGACGGATTTAGCAATGGAATACCTATCTATCAATTGAACTGGGTAGGCAGATTGGGTTTTGTCATATCCAGCGGGATTTTGGAGACGTTGTACGGATATGTTTGTCGGAAAAGATGGGCATTATGGTACATCCGTGGGCGTTGATGCATGCAGTGCAGTTACAGCTGTGGTGGCATTTGATGCCTCGTCTATTCGTGTAATCCTTGCGGCTAGGTTACTTTAGTGAGCTTACAGCGGACTTGCAGCGCCGTGCGTGCTGTAGGCTGCGTTAGGAGAGCACCTACAAGCGGTTGGTGTTTGGCCACGGCCAATGAGCGCACCTGCATTACTTTGCCCTCTGACCTACGGCCGGTGATAGGTTTCTAGGGCTTCTCCAAACCTCGAACACAGTTCATCCGACTGGGCGGAAACCCGCCATCTACGCAACTGGCTGCATTAGCTTGCGTGCCATGCATCAATTTAACTGCAACTCTGGGCGTCGTTGTCCGACTATGCTCGCTCGACTCCATCAATGCAGCTGTTTCATCATATGGCGCGCTTGATGTCCGCGGCCGTGGCATCAACGCTCAAACTAGTCATGCCAACGATATACGGCACGCGGCAGCTCTACCGCAATCGGGACCAAGAGCCGGCCGCTGGGACGACAGATCACCGGCCTAGGCGAAATAGAGGATCCTCCCATCGCCGAGAGCAGAGCAGTTCGCCCAACAAGGCCATATCGCATACCACAGCTGCCAGCTCCACCTCGATGCCGCTAACCAGCCAAGAGGCGCAGAGACCCGCCGGCGGCCCAGTGGGCGGGATCGCCGCTGCGTGTTTCTTTGGTTTGACGCACTGAAAAGGCTGAGGAATTACGCTGGAGCTCAAGCCCCGTGAGCTTGCAAAACGCAGACACGGGATTCGGGAGACGCCCTGGCTTGGAGCCCACATGGCCAATTGCCTTTCCGCTAGTACTGTACTACGTTGTACACACGATTCGGCAGTGCTGAAGCCCCCGAGTGGTGGGCTCTGGCCCCTCCATTGGGAGCTCTTCGTTGGAAAGGTGAGGTGGATGGAGAGATGGAATGAGGGAGTGG
>JARPVV010000027.1:0-140324 GCA_038502285.1 Trichoderma sp. 2475
CCTAACCCTAACCCTAACCCTAACCCTAACCCTAACCCTAACCCTAACCCTAACCCTAACCCTAACCCTAACCCTAACCCTAACCCTAACCCTAACCCTAACCAAATCGAGATGGCGAATCAAAGTATTATCCCGGAAATCTCTCACCTCATCACGTCGTACGATCCGCAGGGTAAATCAACATTCCTCGCTGCGCCAAACCCGCCACTTGTGCAGCAGAATAATGATTCTCTCCGCGTGGATTACATTTACTCTACCGTCGCTTCTCCAAAGGGGCCTGTCCTTACGGACATGGACGATTACAGGAAGAATGAAGATGTTCGCAGAGAACATCCATACGTCATGTTTCCCCTTGCGGGTGGAAGTGCTGCTTCGGTCGCGAGTGTAAGATTCCAGAGCTTTTCTACCTTCTTTATCAAGAACTCCTTAAATAACAATAATTGAAGTTTGCACCGAACCCTGACGGAAATGAAGGATTTATGCATCGGTCGCAGACCCTTGATTACGTGTTTATCATAGATGGAGAACTGGAGTTGACTTTGGACAGTGGGGAAAAAAGGATTATGAAGCCAGGCGATGTTTGTGTGCAGCGCGCATCTCAGCACTCTTGGAAGAACTTAAGCAAGACAGAGTTTGCGAGGCTTGGGGCTGTTGCATTAGGGATTGAAGGTGCGAAATTGAATGAGATGATTTTTCCCGAAACGGTATAGAGTTTCAATAGGACATCGGTCATCGCCCCATTAATGGTTGCTAAATATGGAGGTCAAAGTCGTAATAGTTATTGCATGAGCTTATACCTAGACATTCGATAAAACAACTATAAGCTTTATTTTTTATGAGTTTAAAGTTATTACAGCTAAACATTTAAATAGTAAGTAACGCTCTTGGCTCACGAAATAATTCTCCCCTCCAACCGATTAGCAGAATAAATATTATTTTCCTCTACCTCTTTACAGGTTCTTACTTTCTCTAGGTGCACAGGGCGCAGGCACTATATTTTAAGCTAAATGCACTTTATAACATAACAAGGAAATATACTATAACTTTAAGCTGCATGGATTCTTCTAGAACGTCGTCAATTGATTCATACCAGTTGCGCTCCTTGGCGAACCTAGTGGCTAGAATACAGACAACAGCGTCAAGCCAATCTGAAAGCATGACCTATCAACTCCAATCTCCCGTGCACCGCTATTGCTGCCGTTGATGCTTCCATTTGAGAACCCCCAAGTGCCATTCCCTCACCGTGGTCCAAGGTGAGACCACTAGGCCAAGTATTGGCAGTTTTCGACCATCTGCCATGGGAAGTAGCGGGTGGCAGCCTTTGGCCGCTGCGGCTAAACGCTCGCTCTGGCGCACGATGCGCGACTGAATATCACGCCCTTGTCTGACTAAGTCGTGGTCGGCATTGACGTTCTTAATATTATGCTGCCAGTCCTCCAACGTATCGTATGCAAGCAGCGAGAAGCTCTGCTTGGATGTAGTTCCGCTTAGCTTTGCCAAAGGAAACTCAGCGTCGGCCGTCCAAAAGAAGAGGCGGACTTGAATAACAAGTGAGAGTGACTGAGACTCTGAGCGGTCCAGACCGTCAAAGCAAAGGTAGTAACCCGCGTCGGCTCCAGTTCGCAGCGCCGACACGTAATATGAGCCAAAGACTTTACGGAATGCATCAAGGCCCTCGACCTCCAGGAGCATCCGGGCCACAGGAGTCAGCTCGGGCAGTTCTTTGAGGCCAACATCACCTAAAATAATGCGAACACCGAATGAATCTTGGTAAGTCTCTAGGGCTGCGTGATCATTCATAAATTGGTTCGCATGGCTCTAGGTCTACATTGGCGGACAGTGTCTGCTTACATGCGATGTCTCTGCCACAGCACGGTCATACTTTGCCAAGACAGTAATAGAGACGGGGCCGAGGCCTTGAAATTTACTACCATGTGGTCTACCCAACTGCTGATATCTGGGTTATTTAATTGCCTTCTTTGACGTTTTGCGAAAAAAGCTCTCGTTGTATATACTGCTGTTTTATGTTACTTTTGGTGGGTTTGGGAGCCATGATCAATTGCCCTTGAGGTAGTGTTCGACCAGCTTTAGTTGACTGGAACTCAGAGAGGCTGTCAGCTCGACTCAAATGCAAAAAACCCCCCATCCTCCGGTCAGGACGGTACAGCTGGAGATTATTCCGGAGACCAAGCGTGTGTGTATTACTATAGGAACCCGGTTTGTTACACTAATCTATGTTATCAAGTTGCCTAATACAGCATGTCAAAGTGCTAGAAGTAGGCGATGTTGCTGTTAATGCATTTGTGGTAAGCCCAGAGCTCCTTGATTTGGCGTATCTAGAACTTCTAGATTTGGGGTATTTGGAACTTCTAGATTGCGCGGAAGAAATTATATTGATGTCTTGTTAATGCTAAGGCCATATCCTATCTTATTGGTGGGATTATTAGATTATACGACATTAAGAATGGTGGCGGGAGAAATTAGGAAAGACGCTATGCCCCCATTTGGAAGCTGCTCTTTAAGAGCGAGACCCTAAATGACACCAAGTCGTAAAATCACTCAGGATACCCCAGCTATACAAGAGGATACAAATAGGTATATTATTCTATGTCGCAGTAATGAAGCAAATCTAAGTAGGCCCTAATATTACAGTTTCCAATTCCGCAGCACAATATTGCATATTAAATTTGCACTGTAGTTTATACTTATAACTTTCTTGCTAAAGATTGCAGGCAGATAACTATTAGTTCCTGGTAGATAACTTTTATAATATACAAAAACTTTTCAAATAGTAAGTTGCATAAGATAGCTTTCTAGATTTTATTAGATAGATGGTATAATACTAATACTAATGGGCAGTATGCATTTTGTTGCGGGGTAAAGTTATTTAGTAAAAATGGATGTTAATGCTTTATTTCTTAGTAGATATTATATAAAATGTAAGTGTGCTCAACCCTAGAATTGCTACTACATACATAAGCATATTGTGCTTTTTTGTTAGACAATTATTTAAATTAAAGTCCTATGATTTTTAAAGTTTGTTTCCCTCTTGCTATAGAGTAAAAAATCTCCTTGTCTTGCACCTGTTCTAGCCTTGTGCATACTAACAAGCAATTACTTAATAAGTCCGCTACAAGGTTCTATTGGCACCAGGGATGACCCCACTGTGTTTCATTTGGAAAGACTTTTTCCGATTGTGTGGGCTTGCTTATTGGTGTATAAATTAGAACCTGGCTCTATGGGGCGACCTGCCGGAGGCTTTTCGGTGGCCAGCGAACCTCCCTTCTCGCCCCCGCGTAAGCGTAGAATGTCATGGTGGGAAAGGCTGGAATCAATTCTATAAGCTTAATCCGTTGCTACTATAAGTGTATAAAGGTTAATGCCGCCTTCGTGAAAGAGCGGTATCTATCTCATCAAACCAACTTTTGCTCGGTCTAACCTTTATTCTACTATCAAAATGCTCACCCCAAAGTCTAACATGGCCATTGTTGCCATTGCCCTTTTTTTCTCAGCTACTTCCGCCTTGAACCCATCCTGTGCTCCCGGTGGCAATTTTGACCTCAGCCCCTTCGTTCTTCAGTTGCCAAGCGGCAGCACCAACAATCCAGATCAAATCCCCGCCTCACAGCTCGAGGGTTGCGGTGGCTACCAAGATCCTGGCCACCATTACTTCTTCACCGAGTCTGGCGATGGTGCTATGGTCATGAAGGCTCCTGGAGGAGGAAAATGTGCTACCTTCCCGGGTGCGCCGCGCTGCCGTTCCGAATTTGGCGAGACTAGTCCATGGAGCTCTAGTGCTTCAACCAACCGCATGACGGCTGACCTCCTCGTCACCGGTGGTAGCAGTATCTGCATTGGCCAGGTGTTCCAGTCAAACTCCAACAACAAGCCTCTTGTAAGTCGTGTAAACAAACCACTATACATCAATCACCAATTATGTTGCTAACAAATCCAGGCTGAGGTTTACTATAGCAGCAATGGCCAAATCACGGTCGGTGTTGAGTTTGTTGCAGCCGGGGGTCAGGGCCAGGACTTGAACAAGATTGGCACTGTCTCTCCTGGCAGCCGATTTAATTATGAGATGCGCTTTGAGAGTGGTAACCTTGAATTCTCTCTAAACGGTGGAGCATTCAAGACCCTGAAGCAATACTTCACTACCGACAGGGCCTTTTTTAAGATGGGCAACTATAATCAAGGTAGCGATGACTCTGATATTCATGTCTTCGGCCTCACTGTTCAGCACTAGATATGCCCAATTCAATAAAAGAACTAAAGCTTAACTGGGTGGAAACAAAGTACTCAGCCGTTAAAGAATTATATAGAGTATGCTGTTATAAACTACCAGCCTATTAGCGCCTTTTGTTTTATTAATTTACACTTTTTCAAATATACTACTTTCCCCTTTGGGTTTAATGGGATTGCATAAGTAAAAAAAGTATTTATATTACTTTATCTTTTCATCTCTTGCAATTACTTACTTTCATAAAGCTATGTTTAGTTTATCCATCGGGGGTTATTATAATACTATCGTTGCAGATCAGGATGTTTAAAACCTTGCTCAGCAATAGAAATGTGGCGGCACAAGAGCGTACGCTGGCAAGCGAGTCAAGTTAGAGATCCAAGAGGTGGACGCAATTGCTGCTAGCTATCTCGCCCAAAGCTTTCTTTGCTTTATCGAGATTCCTAGCCGTCAGATATGGTGTAGCTCCTGCAGCGTGTAGTGCCCGCGCGGTCTCAATGTACGCCAATACCTGCAGAGAATCCAGTGATGAATGCAATATTGCCTAAGAGTTTGCCTCCAAGGCCTTCGTGTTGAATGGTGTGTAAAGTTGTAGGACGGGAATCTCTTGGGCATGTAGGAGACTCGTGAGCTTTCACATACCGGTCAGCCATAGTGGTAATAGAGAGAGACTACACTAGGTTTGTATTTATATGGAATTGAAGGTCAGGCAATCGATTGCCCACCAACGTTGATAACAGCGGTATACACCATGCGAGTCATGTTATCGGATATATATATAGTCGCGATATGGGAAATTCCGTACCTCTCTGCGACCTCTAACAGACATTTAGGAGATAACTACTAAGTTCAATGCACCCGAATAATGTATTTGCATCCAAGTGATATACAGTTGTAATCTCTTTGATAATTTCTTTTTAGTAGGTATTAATCTCCAAGAGGCCAAATGGCAGTAGTTTATCTTTAATAATTATAGAGTATCTTTTTATGCTACTGTTTAGAAGACTTATAGTAAGGTCTAAGTTTGTACTAGTATAAGAATAAATATGAAGTATATTTTTGGCACCCCTAGATTATACAATGAAAGCTAAAACTCTTAATTAACTTATACTTTTGTATTATCCTAGGCCTAGTTTTATGACTAAACCATTTTTTCTTACTACTTATTTAAAAACACTTAGTTCACTTAGCATAGTTTATATTAAACCACATCCCTAAGAAAGCTCTACCGCCAGATCAATCAAGAAGCTCCACATCGATTGCTTCTTCCAGCCCTTCTTCTTCCACTCATTCGCTGACCGAGGAAAGAGCTCAACAATACCCTCAATTTTCATATGACGTGCAAGAATCACGAACACATCATCTCGAGAGTCCGCGGCTTGTGCGCCTTTGATAGTTTCTGCTGCTACTGCCGCATCATCCACAAGTACTAGATCGAAAAACAGCTCGTTTTCCTGGCGGCCGCGCCGAGTGTTTATTTTTTGAAACTGAGCCCCATTGAAATCCAATGCTCCTCTCTTGCTGACCGAGGCAAATCTGAGGATGTTGGGGATGGGCAGAGCTTTAGAGGGCCGCGTCTCACCTCCATGGTGACTCAAGTCGCCTCCCATAAGAATAAAAGTGTCAGGATTAGTGGTGATGCGCGCTAGTCCAGACATATGGCTTGTGCAATGTCCGGGAGTGTCTAATATGTCCGGGAGTGTCTAATATGTCCGGGAGTGTCTAATAAATTGAACAATCTGTCGCCAAAGAAGTCAAAGGCACGGAGAGCTCCTATACAGATAAAGTTATGTCCTTCAAATATACTTTCTCTAACATCGCGATCTTTGAGAGGCTATTAGTCCAGCGACACGCCTCAAAATTGCAAAAGTATAAAGGACTTACTGGGAGTAACTCTTGAGGATGTCAGAATCTGGGTGGGTGGGATATCCAAAAAAATATGCCTTCGTAAACCCGGGCCCAACAACTAGCTCCGTAGACACCGGAAAGGTTGTCATATCGCCAACATGATCAAAGTGCCAGTGGCGAGATTGTCAAACAAGTATGATTAAAAGCGGTGATAATCCGTGTATAAGAGGAAAACATATAACAAAGCTTACCTCCATACAACACTCTCAATCCGGTCTGGATTGAGACCGTGTTCCCTGATAATATCTGCAACATTTCTCTTCACACCAAGTGAACCGTCTATCATCGTGATTCGGTTCTATATCAGAGGAGCGCGTGTCTTTGCGTCGCAATGACAACCAAGATCGAAGAGTACCTTTCGACCGATCGAACTCTCGACTAGAAATAACCATGTGTCTAACAAGCGTATTCTAAGCGTATTTCAAGCGTATTATTCTAAGCGTATTGGAAGCGTATTCGAAGCGTATTCGAAGCGTATTCTAAGCATATTCTAAGCATATTCTAAGCGTATTCGAAGTGTATTCTAAGTGTATTCCAAGTGTATTCTAAGTGTATTTAGAGTATATTATAAAATAATATATAGGGAGTTTAGTTAAAGCCTACAGGGCTGTTAATAAAGTATAAATATCCCATCAGCAACCTAGAAAAAAACCTTTTCTTACCAAGCTTAAGTCTAAATCTTACTTAGCTACTAGTACTTATCTCGATCTTCATTATGCTCCTTTCAAAGAGTCTGTCGCTTGCTCTTGTGGCTACCTCTGTAGCTGCTTTTACCTTTCCTGATGGTCTTACTGGTTTGTTTAATATCTTGCCTTCCCATACCTACACATAGCTAAATTCTTACAGATGGAGACTACCGTGTCTCCATTAATGCAACTGGCTACGAAATCCATGAAAAAGCGGCCGAAGTAGGATCTGATGAATGGAAAGCTGTCTCAGCCTTCCAAACCAATGGACCAAGGAGCAAGAAGCGCGCCAAATTCGACCCTTTGGTATCTAGAGACGATTGCTCAGGTACAGCTGCTTCCCAAGGCTCATGTGTCGCGACTTGGTGTGGTTGTGGGTTCAATTTGGACCATGGCCAATGCGACGCCGCTACGGCTGCCTTGCGTGGGCAGACGGGTAATGGTGTTACGATCCCTTGGGCACAGGCGTTCTATGCCATAAGGGGAGGCATTGTCGTTGGGGCGTGTAATTATCCCGGGCCAATCGATACAGGCCTTCCCGCTATCCCGGCCCAGTTTGAAACCTGGGTCTTGGATGAGTCTCTCGGATACATTGACAAGCATTGTGGAAAATACGTTGCAGGCACGGCTTGGCTGTATGAGGTTGAAATCCCGGAAGAGACATTCCCCCAAATTCTTCATCAGAGATATACTGCAGGTGATTCATTTTGCGATTCAGATCAATCATCTCCTGCGTCTAGCTGCTAAAGGAACAATATTAAGTTTCTTTAAACATTACATTTAACTTACTTTCAAAACAAAAGGAATAAAAAACAATAGCCAACTTTTCAACAAACTTAGCTATTTTATTCCTCTTTATACCCCAAAAGTCTTAAGGGTTTTTTTATTAGATTTAGAAGGTTTAGAAAGCTAATAAAATAGCATATTTATTATTTTATTATAAGCTATACTATAGCTTTATAAGAATCAAGTCCTTAGTAAAATTATAATATCTTAACTTATATAATTATATATAAGTATAAAGTAAGTTTTCAATTTATAAACTAAGGCATTAGTTTATATTAAAAAAAGATATAAAGAATTTAATAAGTAGTTATAATTGTATAACTAACAATAGTTATAAAGAATTAATTTAATTATTCTTTAAGAATATTATATCAATACAATGTTCCTGGTCAAAACACGCCAGGGAATAAATAGCTTCTGTAGCTGTGCCCCACCCTTTTCTTATTTATCATTAGATCAAGATGAGGGTTTTTGAGCTGTGTCTTCTATTTCGAAGCTCAAAGATGCTTTGGGGTTGCAGACCTTAGGGTAGTTGGACACTGTCCTGGGCGGCTTTCAACATTTCGCGAGACTCTTTTCGCCAATCTGTTCGCGAAGTCTGGACTGCAAGCACGCAGGCTAAAAGTACAAGGTAACGAATTCTCGACTTATTACAGAGAATGTAAAATCGTCCCATTTGGATGGAACCTTATCGTAAAAGTAGCTTCGGAGGTCTTCTTGGTACACATGCAGTGCGAATCGGTGATCATCACTCGGAAATAAGGAAAGGGTGGCATATCAAGTTTCATGATGTCTAACAACATGTCTATTAATAATAAACCCACAACGTCTAGACATCTTTATATCAGACCTGGCAAAGACACTTATCTCTCCCTACCTACCTGATGTAGTCTTAATAGTGCCTATGTCATGAATGTGTCATTGGTGATATTGTTCATAGCGTGAAGATCTATTGCAGAGATACATACACAGTTGATAATAAGTATATACTTTTAACTGCAGCGTTTTAATCTAGACCTGCGAATTGGATCTTGCGCTTGCAGAAACATATCAGCAAGCTCTGGAACTCCTCCAGAAACAGCAATTCTGACTAAACCAGATTCCCCCACCACTGATAAGTGCTCCGCAATTTGCACAACAATTCTGGAATCCCAAAGACCCTCTTTCCAGCTTATAGAACGAAGCAAATCCAGGGATTGCTGTCGTATACATACGCACGACGTGGATGTAGCTGAAAAATACAAAGGAGCAATTATTCCTGTATCAACTAAGAACGTTAATTTGGGATTGGATGATGCTAGGATCAGACTTTTCGACAACTCGTTGATTTTAGTGCATTGCGCGTCAAAGGATGATACAGAACCGATATCACCTTTGAGATCAAGCATAAGAGATGTTGTGTGATAATGTAATTCTAGCAGTAGCAGCAACTGTAAATCTCTTGCATTCATGTTGCTTGCTTCATGCTCAGAAAAGTCATCAAAGGCCTTTTTCCATTGAGCAAATCGCACTTTTATTCCCTGGAGTAAGACCTGCCTCGAAGTCGTATGATTGCTAAACCCTGTCCAGAGCAGGTGCAATGCTGAAGATTTCGTCGTAAGGATGTAGAATAGCCGAATCTCGATTTTGTCTAGTGACAATTGGGCACTGCGAAGACTAGAAAATGACATTGATGAGCCAGATTTATTATCTGGTGAATCAACGTCGACAGTAGCGGCCAAATATGGCTGCCGTGAGTTCAAAAAGGTTGTAGCTTGCATATCCAAACGTCGAAGTATCTCTGAAACGTCTTCTCGAGTCTGGCGGCCTTCAGTAGACTTGATTTCTTTTGTTCGCCAATCTTTTATAATGTTCAGGCCGTTTTGTAGGTGAAAGAGCGCCATTTTATGATCATCTCGCGCACTTTCAAAAGCAACAAAGAGTATGCAGCAGGTCAAAGCAAATTCGACAGGGTGGGAGGATGGAGCCTGTCGTAAGTATTTGATAGACCTGTTGTAGTGCTGAAGGACAGGTTTGTCGGGAGCCAAGATGCCTTTTGAGCTACCATCGAGGTGCTCATAAAGCGCGCTAAGAGCAAGCACCGCATGAAGCACGGCTGGCGAAGCCTCGCTGAATTGGAGCACTGTCTCGTTCCAAAATCTGGATTGGTTGTCAAAACCTGTCAGATAGAGTAATGCATGATGGCGAAAATATTCAAAGTGCCGATATTCATCTCTCGTCTGAAAGGTTCCAGATGATGATATATGTGATAATTGATCAGCACTGTGGCTCTGGTGGCTGCGCAAAGATTTGCTATAACCAAACCCTTCACAGAGTCGCCCGTTCTTCCCGCATCGCACACAAATCGGCTTCGTTTCATCACACTTCACATGTCGAACTCTGTGTCAAGCTTAGGTTAGTACTGCCTGGTCGCCTGGAAAATAAAAGTCGCTAACGCATACTTGCATGTGTAGCAGCCTCTTCTAGATTTGGAGCTCTTTGCTCGACGTTTTTTGAGAGTCGCTGGCTCCCCTTTGCTCATGTTGTTTCGCGGTATTCAACAATTTTGTTACTTATAAAGTAGAAATTTTGAAAGAAAACAACAGTAGCTACTCAGTTTTAACCTACAAAGCTTAGTTTCAGGGGTTCTTACGTACTTGCGTTGGTCATTCGTAATGTGGCGCAGCTCAGCCGCCAATTAAGCCCAAGAATGAGCAGCTAACCAGCCTATTGAATCACGGTGCTGGTTGCAAGAGCCCATGTCCAATTTAGTGTGGCTGAGAATGCGGTCTTCAGCACAAATCGAGCTGTAACTACTGTTATTCATTTAATATACATCGGAAAGACGTGAGAAATTCATAACATTGGACGCCGGTTATATTAGCATTTGCAAATACCTTGATAGACCTACGGCTGGATGCAGGGGCAGAAAGAGTCGTGCAAAATACTCATGTGGCCTCAACAAGAGACGGAAATAGTTCAAGTTTCCCTGTCAATACTACCTACCTCTCTAGCTGTCTCAGTCCGTAGATAGCGCGTTTCCGCAAACTCCACTACTGCTTCTACATTTGCGGGCTCGTATAATATCAAGCCAAACACGTGACTCCTGTCAGAGAAGGATCCAAGGGCCATCTTGCAAGCGTTTGTAGGCCACATAATGCGCTCTTTGTATATGTCACATTGCTATAGGAGTAAGATAGTATTAATAAGGAATCTTGAGATTTGCCCCACAGAAAAGCTATTATTATACTAAGGTAATAGAGCTCAGCCTTTAAGGGGGACGTACTTGCAGCCGTATCAAAGGACGGCTTACACGTGACGCTATGGCGATGGAAAATAATAAAAGGATGTAAAGAGACTGACATATGATGAAGAAAATCTTCAAGATGAACAAAAAGATAATTTAAATCTTAAATTGTACAAGATTCTTTCTTTCTCAAAGTCATTGCACTGTAACCGTTCTGGATGATCAAGGTGCAGTACAATGAACCTGTCTTACTTTCAACAGCCAATGTCAGCATTCGGCAGAACCATTTTATACTCGTCTCCTACAACCTTTATTCTATCATGCTTTTGGCTTTTCCTCTGTGGAACCTTCGTTTTTGACGTTATTCATTATCTTTTCCACAAATTTTCCAAATCGAAATTTCGCTTGTTACGACTAGTTGGAAAATTGCACGAAGTACACCACTTCTACTTCCACAGGCGTCTCCAATTCAACAATTACTACCTCTGGCATAACATGTGTTTTGAGCTTCCGCTGGAACTAGCATGTCAGGCCTTTGGATCATGGCTAGGGTGGCTTGTTCTGAAACGCATTGCCATACTTGGTTCTGGTGCCGTCTCCGAGCGTTCACTTCACGGTGTTCTCGCTATAGAAGTCGCCAAAGTGGTTGTCGTCGCTATGCTTAGTGGGCGAGATTCCAACCACAAAACCTATAACACAGTACCCAAGAATCCCCACAGGTTTATTGTCGGCCCTGAATACCACGCCCTTCATCATGTGGATCCAACAGCATATATGGGCTCAATGTTTTATATCTTTGACTGGCTTTTCGGAACGGCATACACGCTGAAATCTCGACGGGTTACGATGACTGGTGCGTCTGGAGCGTTTGGAAAAGCTTTGATAAAAGAGCTACAAGCTGAATCCGTGGCTTGCATTCAACAACTCAAATTTGGAGTTGATTGGACCTACAATCACTACGATGCGGCGATACCGACCCTTGTTAATACGGATATTTTGATCCTAGCTCATGGATCAAAAGGACAAGATACCTTGAAGGCCAACTGCGAGTCAGCTGTTCAACTTGTGTCTTTGTTTAAGAAACATCGAAAAAGCGACCCAAGCCAAACAGGCATTCTACCGGAAATCTGGTATGTCGGTAGCGAGTCTGAGCTGCATCCATCTTTTGGTATTCAAAACCTTCAAGCATATTCTACTTCCAAGCGCGCTTTTCTGCCGTATGCGCGCAAATTATACGATGATGACTCAATTCTATATCGCCATATTGTCCCAGCGGCGTTTCAATCAACTATGGGTCCGGCAATTCTCTCAGCAGAATGGGCAGCTCGAACAGCAATGTGGTGGATTCGCAGGGGTGCAAGATTTGTCCCCGTAACATACACGGGGATCGCATATTTGCATTACGTCAAATTTGTGTTTTTTACCAAAAGAAGGCCATCAGAAGTTTTGCTGTGACTTCAAATGTAACTGTCTGCGCCATTATATAGACCGCACCCTTCTTGCTATAAAGTTAAATGTTTTTCAGACTTGTATCATATTCTCTTTCTTCTGATTTAATTAATTGGGTTATGCAATTCATCATGGTGGTTGTGTGTATGAGCAACGCGATTTGCCTACCTAGGACAACTAGTTGTCACGTAAAAGTAAATTTAGAATATGCACTGCATGAGTTAAAAACAAGACATATAACACTTAAAAACTCGAAAGTAAAGTAAATTTACTCTATAGTTTTCATAACACACAGCGTTAACTTCCACGTAAAGATGCTTGTGACTTTTCAAATTGAGCATGCCAATTTCATCATTGATGATATGTGTACATCTACTAACATTTCCCCAAACCTCACGCAGATCAAGTCACGGCCAAAGCCAAAGCTTTCATCGGCATCACCTTGACGCTAATTATAAGATTATTACCCCAAAACTGTCAGCGATTGTATACTAAAGTGGCTGGCTGTTTCAATATCCTGGAGGGTGGGAGTCACATTATCCACCACATAGAGCCCATTTGAACCCTTTCATCGTTTGGCTTATCAAACACCTCTTCAAACCACAAAACGCTTTTGAGGAGCCGTAGAACATCTTTCCAGTTCGATATTCCGTGACTCTTTAAAGACATGCCTAAAGCGCAGAAAAACCAGGCCTCATCAGGCTCTCCCTGAAGACCAAATCCGGCCATATAAAGAACCCATATTTGCAGTATCCAGGCCTCGCCAATCCAGTCACCCATAAGATACTCATAGTTTTCCGTAAGGTGGTCCTTTAGTCTGCCGGCCACGATGCCAGTGTATGAGGGCATTATGCCTAGGAAACGCCGTACGTGATTCAGGTAGAGTAGCATTCCTAACCGGCAAGCCTCCTGCATAAGAGAACCTATACTCGCTAGATCGGCAGGTTGCCGCCGTGAGAGAAAGGTATGCACCACAGGATTCACCCAGGCACCACTCTTATCTCTGTTGCAAATATTCAAGTCTGGATTCCGATGCTGCGGTGGACTAAATGCGGAGAGAGAGAAGATGGCTACAATCTCGTATGCGTTGAGCCACTCTGAGTACTGGATCTGCGAAGAACCGTTCCAGATACGGGTTACATGATCTACATGAGTGCGTGCGTTTGTGGAAGACAGAGGCAACACAGTAAACTTCTCCCATTGCCGTGGAGATTGATAGCAAGGCGGGAGGTCAAACACGCACGCTCCACGAAGTTCACACCTACATTACTCAGTATAAAAACTAAAGCTGATAAGGAAAGTGTTCTGCTCACCAACTAATTGTAACTCTCAGCTCCTCATTTTGTTCAAGAGCATCAATGCCCCCTGCTCGGTTGACCAAGTGCTGAAGGCCTTGGTGATGCATAATCCACAAGTCTCTATTACCACACAGCTCCTACACCTGTACGGTCATCCTCAAAGCATCAAGACGCAAAAGAGGAACTTGATTAGCTTTCACATACCTCATATACCAACAGGCCGGTAATTGCACTTATAGCATATTCTAGATCCTTTTTTTCTGTGGCCTGCAGCGCTACTTGTAGAGAAGACAATGCTTTCACATGAAATCTCATAGAATCATAACTTTCAGCAGCTTTACGAGCTCCCGATCTCGTTATTGCCTCGTGTAAAGCAGAGTTGGCCAAAATCTGGAACATTGTTGACGCATATCGCAGTCCGAGAGTGAACCAGGCGTCTCGCAAGTGTACTTGGGCTCCGCCATTCTCGCCATCACGAAACACTGCCACCGCTTCAAGTAAGCCTACAATTAGCTACTCAAAATGCAAAGAGAGCTCACCATCTGAAAGAAGCTGACGCCCTCTCGCGTCGCTCTCGAGCTGCACCCCAAGTGGTAGCTTCACGTGAGATGAAAAAGTAGAGAGAGTTGCCCAGCGCCGAGGAAGCCACCATGTCGGCTGAATTTGGCGTTGTTCCTTGGCCAGGTCGAAACTGCTTTTCACCGTCGGTTTTCGGCGTGATTTACCTACATCTTTCATGGCATGCCGACGAATTACTCGTATCTGATCCGACGAATTTAGGTGGTAGCCGTTGGAAAAGTTGACAAATGCGAATTTGCTTCCATGTTCCATTCCCTCGCTGCGCATAGATGAAGCGCAACATGCCTCATCATCCCATATCATGGCATAAGACATAGAGGCATTTATCCACAAAAATGTCTAATATTAAAAGTGTCGGCGCCACGAAAGGGGGTTGAAAGCATACCAGTTGTTATTCCAGTTCAGTGGGAAAGCAAATGTCCCAACTTCAACCTCCTGTATTTTTTATCCCGAACCTCAGTTGCTTACTAATGAGAAGCTTTTTGGCAATGACAAATGCCAACCGCGTATTCTAGAGGAAACCAATGAGATGTTCTGATTTTGTTCATTATGCGCAGGGGCATGCCTGGTAGAGGTAAGGTGTTGTGGGGAATACCCCAAGAAGAAGTCCTTACTTTAGCTTCAAAAGTAGGGAAATGAATATCTAGCCCTACGAAGCAAATAAGAAAATGCGATGCTGCTACTGTGTGTATGTTGTATGAAGCGGCTGATGAGATTACTAACCTACTTACCTAGCTGACCAAGCTTAAGTCGCAGGTCAGACACGGGATCTTAGTTCATTTATGACTTACATGCAGCATAAAGCCCCGGCAATTACATCGTCACATGGCATATTTTTTTTTCCGATCTATTTTTCATTGGCACAATTACTACTTGATATATAACGTGCGAATAGAGTGGTGAAAGCATCTAAATAAGCGGAGGGAGCATATTCCAGTCTCGTAGTACACAAACTCTTCCAGGGACTAAGACTTATCTAGAAAGTCAGGCTAGCGAGGGTTGTCATTTGTTTTGAACCAGCCGGTGATTTGTCTCAAATTAGAAGGATGGATTGTGTGAATAATTTAACCTTCGATTTTCCCATGCGCGGTGGATTAACACCTCGTGCATTTCTCAGCAGAGACTAGGCGAGCCGATTCCTCGGTGAGAACGCCAATTGCTGCTATGTAATCATCCAGTTAGACAGATGACGTGAGCCGTGCTGTTGTCAGAAGCTAAAACCCCTTAAGTACAAGTCTTGCAGTCAGCTATTATCTTCATATTGCTATGCAAAGGTAGGCTGACATCTGGAATTGGTGTTATTTAAGTGCTTTTCACTGATTATTTCTGCACTCGTTTTCATGAACAAAAAGTCTCTTATTAAAGCATATTAACCCAATTCTAGATATCCGCGCTTTTAATACGTAACAAGCGTTATGACAGCCAGGAGCAATACCAAGCATGCCTATGGTACAATGGGACCATCAATCGGAATGGCCCTCCGCAGGCAGCCGGGGAAGGCGAAAAGGGCTATTTAGCAGTGAATACTGAGTTGCGCAGCTAAGAGCTTGTTGCAGAGGTGTAGTGCACCAGCAGTGTTGTTTTAAATTATGAGTATATCTAGATGAGAGGGCTGCCACTTGAAGGCTGCCGTTATATTAGTGGGACAACTGCACTACACATTACCGCTTCCAACTATGTCTTCAGAGGACTGTCCTTGGAACCGCAATATCCTCAGCTCACATATCTATATCCAATAGTTTGCAATTTCTCTCAAGTCGTGTAGAAGCGCTGGAGGATTATCGAGGCCCGGAAAGTGGCCACCAAAGTCATGATCTACATCGTCATTAGACACAGTCTCTGCCACTGACTTTAGGTAGGGGATTTACGTACTGTTATACATCACCAAATTGCCGACCTTTGCGACCACAGGTTCAGGCCAAAAACCGACATTGTACTTGAACGCACTAAAAAGTAGAGGCGCGTCCGTATGTGCTTTTGTATATGATGTTTTAAAACCGTCTGAATTTTGGTAGTAGATGTATACCGATGAAAGAAATGTTCGCGTCAAGTAGTACAAGGACACAGCCAACAGAATTTGGTCGTGGTCTAGGACAGACGGACTAGTGCCTGCCTTTGGATCTGACCCTGTATCGAAAGTCAATTTATTTGCGCGCAAAGCATAGGTACCTTAGCATTTGCGGTGTCACTTACATGAAATGTACTTTTCGCCAATCCACGCCAACTGGCCCATTGGATTGTCCAAAAGAGACAGACCGATTGTATTGGGCTAATAAACATCAGCGTTATGCCTTTTTCTTTAAGATGGCTTGCACGCTACCTTTGTAGTCTGCTCTATGAAGTAGCCGTTTCCGGAGGTAGCCCAGTCCCTGGACCTTTGCTCTTCAAATTGCTCCAATGGAGATGATAACGTGATATTCAGTGCGGCCAGTGCTGCCGCGGAGCTAGGGGCAGAAAATGGGAGGAATGCAAGATGAGCAGCTCGCGTTGATGTGTTAAAATTGTCATAGAGGCTATAGGCCGGCGAACAACCCCAGTCTGTTCCAAAGGTGGCAAACTCGTCATAACCCAGTACTTCGCGCATCAAAGTGTTGAATACACGTGCTGTGTCTTCTGTAGTCCAATTTGCAGGTGGCGGCGATGAGAAAGTAAATCCTGGCAGCGAAGGAATTACCACATGAAATGAGACAGGCTGCCCCTTGGACGTTTTATTTTTTTCTGTAAGGTTATTAACAATAGGCAAGAATTCTAAAAATGATCCTGGCCAGCCATGATTAAGCAGGAGGGGAATTGAGTTTTCGTCAGAGGCTCTCTGATGAATGTAGTGAATAGTTAATCCTTCGATTTCAACAGTGAAATGGTTGTATCTGATTTATATTAGCCGACCGCAACGACTGAAGCGTTATTACATTCTCACTTGTTCAGAACCGCTTCCTCATGATTCCAATTAAAACCTTCCAGCCACCGAGTACGTAAGCTCTCCAAGACATTGAGAGAAATGCCACTTGAATTGCCGAGTCCAGAGAATTCTGAAGCGGACGGTAGGCGTGTATCTCTAACCAGATCCATCATTCTCGGAACTCCAGCTGAGAGATTGATAGTGAATTTCTTAGGGGCAAAGCCATTGTGCACAAAACCACTACCCAGAACGATGCTTGCGCTGGCGAGGAGAAATGCAAAATATTTCTCCAACATTTTCGCTCGAATGATTCGTTTGCTTTCAAGGGGTTCTAAGAAGATGCGAGCAAGTCTTCGAAGGGTTTTGTATAATTAACAACGATATCATGCTCCATTTCTGTGGTCGGGTCGTCTCTACAATATATATAATGTTACATACATCCAGTCTGGAGTCTCTGGACTCGACCCGACCTGAGGTTGATTACAATATCTATCGTAATGTCACAGTTACAGGCTTCTTCATGCAACTTGAAGTGGGACTACACTGGGACCACATTCCTGGATCGGCTTAGAGCGATCTATCGCGCCTTTCCCGTTGCCTGGCCCACTAGGATGCTGATAAAGACCTAGGACTTCGCTGGGATACATAGCTCATTGCCACAACTACTACGTATGCCCGGAAGTGTTTAAACTAGTATTCTGGCATTTTATCAATTAGTAATAAACCTTGCGCCAGAGTAGGGAGGCGTAAACGGAACTTAATAGATGTCGGTAGCGATTTGCAGCAAACAGCGGCGAAGCCAAACGCATACTCGCCCGGAAAATCTCCATTTGCGCAAACACTGTTATCATGGTAATAACCTGCTACATTGTGACCAATTTTGAATCCCGTAGAATGTACTGTTCTAGTATCATTAATGTTAAAGCGTCGTATTTTGCAGGGCGCGTTCATGGATTACTATGCCTCGCTGCTTCATCACGATCTCTTAGCGATGTCCGCTTCCACAGTCCACACAACAATGCGAGGTGAAATCGTCTCTTTAAAATATTGTAAGACAAGTACTACCACTAACCCAAATCGCCACTTTCTATGCGGCTGCACACTGTTCGAAAATACTAAGTGCCATGTCGTTGCGTGGTTATTTGCAGTGTCTTCTGAAGTTGCGTACTTGATCCAATCGGTTTCTTCAAGTTAGTAATAATAAAACCGTCTCTTACCTATCTTACAGTCTTTCCAATCATACCGACTGTCATAACCATGACTTGTAATTGACAGCGACTGAAAGAGTTTGAAGATAACCCGAATCTAACAGCATTATTTACTACGGATACGTCAAATTTAGCATCTACAGATGCTTCACGTGGAAAGTTGACAGGTGGATCAAACGGCGTCGGAAAAGATGTATGACGAGGGGTTAGTATGAACGAGAAGGAGCCCACGCCAGCGCTAATATGGGCGTGGCTTATGTTGTAAAATAATAATCATGCACGGTTGATGCGGAAATACGGAGTCTAATATATCGCTTATAAATGTTAACGATAATTAGGGTCTAAGAATCTTCCTAATAGCTTCAGCCTTACCTTACTTAAATGACGACCCTGGCCTTCCCAACTGGCCGCCACCATGAAAGGCGGCTACCCCGAAGTACATGTATTCAGAGTCTTAGCTGTCACGTCATGATGACCATAGGTCTCAGTCTGGCCTGCTTTCCGCACCTAAAACTTATTCGTAACCCAGTAGGGCAAAGATACGGTGTCTGATCTTTTTCTTGAAAAATAGGATTTCTCATCCGAAGAGAGAGAAAAGGTGGCTCATTTGGCCAATCTCATTTGTCATGTATTGTGCTGTGTGAGTTTGGTCGATTTCAGAGTACAATAGGCAGGCTAACGATAAAAATAAACAGGTTCATTTGTACGGCAAAGGCAAAATAGTGAGTAAATTAGCGAACGGGATCGTACTAGAATTCGCGTAAACTATCTACCTACGTATTGATCCTTCGGAATGACAGAACAGTTGCCTGGTGGAATTCTGCTATCCGCCCATTTATAATGGTTCTTATCCCTATAATTCCGACGTTGAAAGAGCCGTATTGATGACAAATGAGTTCTTTTTTGCTGCCGCTCAGTAAACTCTGCTTCAAGAGACTATCCGCGCTGGTACTGCAGTTTATGCCTATGAATTCGCAGTTCCTCCAGCTATTCATGGAAGTGACATTCCATATACGTTTTTATAACGGCCCAACGCCGAATGTGGATGCCTCTGTTGCTACCATTATTCAGCATGCTATTGCGGGATTTGCAAAGAATGGTGTGCCGGGTACAAAGTCATTGAGCATAGGACCGTGGCCCCGCTATGGGAGCATCGCGACAACTTTGAAGCTAAATGTCAACTCGTCAGTTGTATATTCAGACATTACATGGAACAACAGAACAAAATGGTGGGCTGAAATTCTATAATCTCAGTACGATCTCGGAAAAAGAAGTGGTATACCGCTTTTCTTTGTGATTGGACTTTCAATTCTTCCTTGTAGACAAATCTTTATTTGGATTAGGTTCTTCATTAGTCAGTCTTGATTAGTATACTTTGCGACCTCACATTTGGAAATTAGAGCAACTTTATCCGTGTAAATATTAATCAGATGCCTAGAGCCTTTTTAAAATGTATTGGATTTATTATACAATGTGAGTTTGCCGCACAGACTAATGCACTATCGAGTATGATTTCAAATCTTTAGTTTAGGTAAACCCATATCAAGATTGAACTCCGCTGCAGTAAACCTCTATTAATAATGCTTCGCGATCTAAAGCTTCGAGTATCCACATCACTTTCAACAAGAGCTCAAGTATAAGTATAAAATGATTAGGCTGTGGCTAAACATAAAGCTACAAGACAAGTTCAGCTATTGCTCACAACATCAATTTGCCTTTTTCTACAAGAGACCCAGTGCAAAGCCAATTCCAAGTATGGCAAACACAATCCGGAACGTTATTGTGGTCGGGGTACGGCAGCTCAATATGGCTACTTGTTTTGTCTTTGCTAATGCATCACAGGCCGGCGGCACCATAGGCCCTGTTTTTATTTCTAAACTTCAAGATGCAGGGTTTAACGTTTCAGTCCTTGCTCGTGAGACCTCCAAAGCTATTTATGACTCTGATGTCACTGTCCATCGGACAGATCTCAGTCACTTATCCCTTGTAAAGGCTTTTCGGGGAATAGATGCTGTCGTCTCCGCAGTCGCAACTTTCAATGTCTCTGATCAAATCGCTATGATCGATGCCGCGGTTGAAGCCAAAGTGAAACGCTTTCTACCGAGTGAATATGGTGGAGACGCCTCGCTACCTGACCTTGAAAACATTGCTCCATTCGCAGTCCAGAAGCAGAATGTTGTTGAATACCTGAAAACAAAAGAGTCGCAGGGCCTTTCTTGGACTGCGATCAGCGTTGGAGCGTTTTTCGATTATGTAAGTACTTCATAAATTTCTAATCTCGTAGGATAATAAACATTTGCCTAATATGCGCTCTCAAGCTTTTCGGATATGGCCATGGCCTAATGGGTTTTTACTTTGATGACCCAAGAGTTCAGTTATTCGACAAGGGCGTAAGGCCTTTCGATGCCACTACGATGAATCAAGTCGGTTTAGCAGTCGCTGCAACCCTTCAACACCTTGAGGAGACGAAAAATAAGCGGATATATGTCAAGTCTTTCTCCGTTTCTCAGGCTCAAATTGTCGACACTTTTGAGAAACTTTCAGATAAATCGTTCGATAGAACTGATGGAAGTGCTATCGAGTTGATTGCCGTGGGTAAGAAGCATATAGAAGAAGGAAACTGGGATCTTGGATATCCAGAATCAGTCACTGCAGCCCTTTACTCAGACACGGGCTTCGGCTACTCTTCAGGGCGCGCATCTGAATGGAATAAAGTTCTAGGCCTGTCTGAAGAAAACTTAGAAATTTGTGCCAAGGAGATTTTACGAAGCAAAGGGTGGATATAGACTTGTGTAAGCTGAATTGAACTCGATTTTCGCTATTGAAAATGGTTGTGGAAAGATAGTATGGACAATGATACACTCCTCTTGAAAGTCGACCCAGCAATTGTCTCAGTAGTGGAAGCATGAGCTAATTAAGCATTGTTTACTGCTAACTCTACTGTTACAAATCTGGCTTAATTTACAACAGAACCAGATTGAAAGCTATGATAATGTATCTGCGCGCTCCTTCTCACCCCCGAAAACGAGAAGAAAAAGCTTCTCTATCCTCCTAACATTGCAACATTGTCCTAGATTCTCGCGCTCATTTACTGCTTGTTCTATCTTTTGGCCTTGATAAACGGTCTGTGGTACCTAAGGAGAGCCATTTAGAGGAGATAATATTCTAATGACTGTACACCGCCTGTATAAGTAAGGGGCATGGTGTAGTTGAAATCTTTACTGATGCCCTGATGCCAATACTACGCAGACACGAGGTCCTTGATTAGTTACTAGTTGCAAGCCTACTGCTGCGACTGCCGATTTGATTAGTATAAGTGCCGAAAGCCGGCGCTGATCTCAGCAAGAGTTCGTAGTTTGCCAACTTTCTACAGAATTCTTTTCACATGAGCATCACTGTCTGATCCCTATTTCTACTCTTAGTCGGGATCTATTTCATTTAATATTCTCCGTTAGCGCCGATCCATGTCTCTTTCAAAGTATTAAACAAATTCAGCAGGGATGTGCTTCATAGCTTCGTATTCTTCAACGCGCCCGAGTAAATTGCGTGAGACTGCCTGTGTGGTTTAGCACTATGCAGTGACGTCAAAAATAGGGGCGCATTGCGAATTCCGCATAATAACTGTTCTCCAAAATGCCCAAGCGCGGGCGATCTGCTCGTATCGGCGAAGGACTATAGATGTTTGACGAGGCTTGGTATAAGAAAGGCGCATTCCTTCTTTCTGGAAGCAACACAGGTACATCACTGCAACACATTCCAACAGCAAGATCCTTGTTGCGTTATGAAGTCTACCATTGTTACCATTGCGACGGCTGCGCTGACGTCTGCCCTCTCCGAACGGTCGACCGGCGCAAGTTCCCCACAAACTCTGGACCGTGTATGGTCCGGTGTTAAGCAGAGCGGTAGTGGCTTCACTTCGGTAACAGGCACATTCACCGTCCCAAAGGGAGGCAAAAGCTTTGGGCCTTCTATTTGGGTCGGAATAGATGGGTCCACAGAATGTCCTGGAGGTGGCCCATTGCAAACGGGTGTCAGGCTTACTGGCAATGGCACAGCATTCGGTTGGTTTGAATGGGTTCCCCTGAGCGCACCTGTGTTCAAAAACTTCGAAGTCAGCGAAGGAGACGATATCAGAATGACCATCAACGCCTTCGGACCTTCCAATGGCTCCGCTATCCTAGACAACCTCAGCACTGGGCAGAGCGTATCGCACACATTTACCAGCGCCGACGCACCACCAGACGCCCCACTGTGCCAAAAGAGTGTTGAGTGGATCGTCGAGGATTACAACAACTCTGGAGGCAACGATACCGGCATCGTGGCATCTCCCGACTACGGCACCATCACTATCCGAAACGCGTCGGCGCAAGGATCGGCGGGCAAAGTCATTCCCGAGGGCGGCGAACTGATTGAGTTGTTCGATACGAGAACTAGCACTGTCTTGTCACAGTGCTCTGCTGAAAATGAGGAGGTTACGTGCAAGTATGTTGGGCCACCAACTGACAACTAATGATGCCGATGAAGAGAGGATACATGCCACATAGAAGCGAACATCTCAAAAAGCGAATACCTTACAGCTAATACTTGTTTTCAAGAGAGAGTTGAAATAAAAGTTTTCTATTCATGATACTTTCAAACAATTAGTAGTATCAGAATAGAATAGTATTTACTAACCCATAGTCCGTCATATATGTACAATCCTATAAATAGCTTGAGTCTCATACTGCTAAATATTACAATTTTTCACTTCCCAAGGGCTTAGATAGTCTCCTCCGCAACTCGTCCTTGGCCTTCGCACACATCTCTTCTATATTGACATTAGCAATGATCCCATTCCTTTCGTTGATTTGATCCTGAATCTTAGTGAAGTCATTTCCGACCCCCTCTGCACGTAATTCATAGCAGTCGCCGACCCATCGACTGCTCTCCACCAGCCACTGTGCTCTTGATCGCCTCTCTGCATCATATGTAGCAAAAACTGCTTCCAGGTCATGCTGTGTCTTTACTTGTTCGTCTGCCAGCAGCTCTGCCAACATCGCGCTGTCCTCAATGCAGAATCCAGCCCCGGCGCCATGGTGTGGAGAAGTAGCGTGAGCGGCATCGCCTGAAATGCAAATGCGGCCTTTGTAAAAGGTTGGAACGGGGTGGCCGAGGTCAAATATCGCCCACTGCCTTGTTTAGTCATTGAAGATGAATGTTGGTTTTAGACGAGTTACTTACCACATCGAGTTTCGGGTTGACCAACTTCAACAGTTCGAGGGCTGCAGGCCCGTAGTCTTCAAAGTCATGTAAAAGTTGCTCCCGTTGGCCTGGCCTGGTCAATCTCTGGGTATCGGGCCAGTCCTCTGACGTAGTTCTGAATGCGACCAAGTTCATGGTCTTTCCGTGGTTCACAGGAAAGGTTAGGACATGTTTGTCATGCCCCATCTAACAATATTAGCTCAACCCATGACCGCGGGAGCGAGATGAGTACTCACATACATGCAAGCATTCTGAGCTCGCTCTTCACCAACCGCGGCACATGCATCCTCCATTGGAATTAGCCCACGGTAGGCGTATTTGTGTGTATAAACAGGCTTTGCGGATGGATGGTCGGCGCCAACGATGGCTTGACGAACCCGCGATTTAATTCCATCACAGCCAATGATCGCGTCAGCCTCTGCCAAGGTTCCATCATCGAATCGCATCACGAGTCTACCGTTGTGACCTTCTGTGATGCTTTGAAGTCGTTTACCAAACCTCGCAAGTTGTTTGGGTATGAGTTTAACCGCCTCGTCCAAAAACTGGGCGCGATGTACGCCGTTCTGACCGAGACTATTCGAAATTGTGAAAGCCGTATCAAGGGTACCATTGGATGTTACATCGCTGTATGCGTCCACATAATCGAACCAAACTTTTTGTTTCGAAGGTGATAAGTTTCTTGTACACACTTTCTCGAATGCTTCGTAGATGCCTTCGTGGCAAACTTTCATTGCCTGGACAGCATTGGGGCTGAAGGAGACACCCGCCCCAATCTCTGCAAACGATGACGCCTGCTCATAGATAGTGAAGGGAATTGACCGAGAGTTAAGAGCAATTGCCAATGATAACCCCGCAATTCCACCACCAACAATTGCTATGTCAAAATCCTTTACTGGCGACATTTAGAAGTGTGAGCCTGAAGCAGATGGGTACGAGAGGATTTGTTGACAAGGACGAGGATAGAAATATGAGAAGGGTTAGACGTGAAGTTATAGTTTTTGCGCACACTTGTCGATTGTTTATCCAGAGGCCTTGCCGGAGATCAGTCGCATTATATTGGAACTCGGCCAGGCCTTTTGTGTGTTTACATGGCGGGGTCTCGGCAAGACGTCACGGGAAAGAAAATCTCCGCATAGGCGATTCATGTCGTCTGGATCTTCTGGATCATGGGGTACGCCATCATCCAGAAGATTCAGAATCGGAATCGCAACACCATTGCGTTCCCGATATTACCGGCAAAGCTGTGTGTAAAACACACCCAGAGTTATCTCGTCAGCTTGTAGAACCAGTTTTCGGGACGCATCCCGATGCCGAAATTTGTTTCCGATACTCCACATCTAACGCTAGTAATCCCGATCCCTGCTCCCGACCTCACTCTGCTAGGACTAGCCTTAGATTCCAATAGTGCGGGGAATCCGGGGAACCCAAAGCGCGTTATGTAGACCGAGGTTAGGAATAAGGAACATAATGCTTAGAGGGCCTACTTGTTTGCTATCTCGATATTAGGGTAGCTATTCCCTAGCATGCCAAGGTTCGAAGGACACGGCAAACAACTGGTTGCGAAAGGACAAAGAACAGGCAGAGACGAAATATACCGCAACATACCAATGCATTTATTCTATCATGTCAGGCTCAGCGCATGCTTTGATGCTTCGCATATAGACCATAGCGACAGTTGTGAAAGGTACATTGCACAGATTCCTTCAGTGCTTTCAACTGTCGCCAAGCTTTTACAAACCGCCTACATACTATGCAGCAGCATAGAAAGGCCTAACATTAAAATGTTATCAAATACTGCTTGTATAAACAAACACACTTCAAACATGATAAAGGGTCAATATGGATGCAACGCCGCTTGGCCACGTTCAAAGCATTCTCAACCCATTTCTGAGGCATCTAAGTTGATGAGGTGCTGGCCGAACCAAGCATCATATAGATTATAACTTCCATAAGGATTGAACTGGCTGAAATCGAGTTGGTTGGTAAAGTCTAAAGACATATCTGGTTTCATTTGATCGTTGCTGATTGGCGCATCACCGACAGAACTCCGCGTATCAGTCTCTTTAAATGTCATTAGCTTTGGGATCTTGGTGAGAATACTACGGAGATTTTGACTCACCTTGGGGCTCTGTTCCATGGATCTGACATCTAAGAGCCTCCAAAACCTGTATCGCACGTGATGCAGTATGGATGCTCCCCTTATAATGATTCAATATTGATAAAGTGCGATTCCACGAGGTTTCAAATGTTATCGTAAACTCAACTCTGACTTCTGGTAGTCTCATTGAAGCGAGGAGAATGGTGGCAGCGGCGAAGGTAACTATAAGATATTAGCCTCTCCATGTATGGACACTTTCAGCAAGAACTACCGTACAATATACCGAGTGCCAACCAAAACTTTTGTAAGCGGTATCCAAATGCTCAAAAATTGTCTCAATCAGGCGATGCGCTGTGTGAGTGCAAAGATCGCAATAACGGCTGATGATATGATCGTCGAGTAAGGATAGATTCTCCTCTGTCGATGCCACTACGGCATCCTTTGGACCTCGCTTTGTCGCCAAGAGCAGCAAGGGACGTAAAGACAATAATTTAGTATATAGGAATCTACAAAGTTAGCGCTACATGGAATAAGAGGGCCTGGACATGTAAATCTTACCGACAGTAGAGAACTTGTTGCTGAAGATTTGTCCAGCTATTTCTCTCTGTCATAACCACCTGGGAACTTTGTGCTGTTCTAAGGTAGTCAGGTAGTGAAATGATAAAGTTGTCTAAGCGGCGATTGAAACTAAGCACTTCTGATACCATGTCTTGCAAGCGAGATTCAGAGACAGGGTCCGCAGAAGCGTCGACTGAATAGAACGTTGACAATATATCGTCTAAGATTTCGAAAAGCTTGCAGGAATACACGAATAGGCCCATTCGTGAGTTCGCTCCTTTTGGTTGGGCCCCATCGCCATCCGTGCGTAGATATTCATCATCAATTAGGGAAGGCATTGGAGTACCGTAAGATTTATTCACCATAGTTGGACGGCCGAAAGTCATGGCTAGCAGTCTTCTCATAGTTAGCAAGAACACATATTTACGTGTCATAAAGAGGAGAGAAACACACTTGTCCAGAACAACACAGGTATGCCAGATTCTGCGTCTCATTTCTCGGTTAAGCTGGCTTTCCGATCTTGAACTCGGGTGTTCCAAATGCAGTCCTAAACTTTGTGCAAGGCGAATAGCAAGTCCTATTGAGTTCCAGCAGTGGCTTGCATATTTTGTTGATTGGAGATATACACCGCTCAAAAGAAGCCACTGTACTACCGACACCGAGGTTGTGCCCAAAATATCATAGAGCAATACTTGTCGAGACATTTTATAAAATTGATTTGCGGTTGAAGCTCTGTTGTTTGCGGGAGCCAGGCTACTAAATTGGCAACCTAAAGCAAAGACAAGATTCAGATTACACATGAATACCAGATCTTCTTTGCCAGACCGCGAAGTGTCGTGAGGGAGCCACAGTCGGTTATACTGTGCGATAAATGAGTCTTTATGAAGGAGCGGAAACAGCGGATGAATAAACTCGAAATAGCAAAGCAGAAAATCGTCTGCATTGCTGCGAAGAGGGAGAATGGCAAGATTATCTCTATTCCCCAGAGATATGTCAAGCGGTGTAAGCACAGCGGGCGACTGCACCCGAGCGGATTCGTGAACAACCTGGCCACTTTGGTGTTTGTTCTGCGCCGCGGGACTATCCGACGGAGTCTTTTGAGTAAACTCTCGTACGAAGGCGATAGTAGAAGATTCGCCATAAACACAGCTGCCATTGTCGTCGGGAGAAACAGTGGCCAGTGCGTCAACTTGCTGATGAGCATGATCATGTGGAAAATCATCGTAGCCAGCGATACCACTCGCATTGCTAGGAGGTAAAGAATCATCATCTGCCAGGTTTACATCTGGGCCAAAGCGGGGAGACTGCAAACTTCGAATGTCCACTGGCCTCAATTCAGCTGACGAAAATAAAGGGAGGTGATATATCTCATTGAGAAAGATTGAGAAAAAGGTCTTCAAGGGGTCTCTACTCACACGACACGCTCGGCCGTTCACTGTTCTCGCCTTGCTCCAATCGTTGTAGTCGGCTTTCCAGATCCGCATACCTGGACATACATTTAGCAACATGGAAAGTATAGACGCGGTTCAATCACCTTTGTGAATGCGATGCCGGCTGTGGGCGCTCATAGACACATGTCATAGCTACACCGCGTCTCTCACAGGCGGCGCAGATAGGATATTGTCCATCACACTTCGTCTTCCGGCCCCGGCAATTGCTACATGCTTGTTGCGTCTTCCGTCGTTTGGCCCTAGGCAATGGAGGCGTTGACAAATCTCTGATAGGGGCCGCTTCAGTGCTCGATGAGAGTTGGTCTGCCATTATTTATAAAGGAGCCTAAGATTGAATATATGAGAATGGAACAAAGTCGCTGATCGTAAACAGGATATGACTGACGTCAAACTGCTAGGTAGGTAGGTAAATTATGTTGACTACCTACTTGGGTAGCATTCCTCCAGAAGCTCCGAAATTGTATTACTAAGAACCCCGCAGAAAGCTCTCACCGCCTTCTATATTCGGCGATACCTGCGCAAATAGAGCTGCCCAGATGCTCTCCTGTTATTCAGCGATAGCTTCAACACAGTCCGCCCGGCGCGATTCACCAGTAGTATCCTTATGACATTTACTATCTTAGGCACGAAATTATTATATACACTTAACCTTAGCTGGAGCGTTAGACAAATATCAAATGTCTGAAAACACACACGGCCCTAAGCTAGTATTGGCCTTCGACCAAAATTGCTCAATTGCAATGGCCATACATTGTTGCATGCACTTCAAGTCGCGCGACAATATAGACACGAAGCGGAAAAATTGCCACGCTCAATGCTTGAATGTGTAGCCATCAAAAACCAATACAAGAGATGCAGAGTAGGTACCGGCGCTGCGTGGCGGTCAGGGCGCCAAAATTATCTCTCGTGCAGAATGCTGTATTGCCTGTCACGCCCCACGCGCAGAAACTGGCGGTTCAACGGGCACGTCACTTTCTTCCACTCTTGGGTCAATGCGAGTATTAGGTAAGAACACAGCCTTCCCCTCTAGAGCTGCGAGCTGTCGGCTGGGCTGTTGTAGCTCTTGTAAATCTTACAGATACATCCGTGTTGAAAAGCTAGAAGCCAGAGAGGAATATTGCTAAGCGATGATCTGGCACCCCCGATTTATTTCAGTGGCACTCCGGGGACGCCTCAGGGCACCAGCGGGGTGCCGCCATATTGAAACGGGGGTGCCGGCAAGGCCGGGTAATCAACGTCCATACTTACCCTAAATTTCAAACATGTTTTCAAAACAATCTTCTCAGCAATTCCAACGATGCAATTCATTGTTTCCAAGTTTCTTTTCACATCAAATAAAGAAAACATACAATGCATCAGCCGCAACACAAGTGGTGTAGTGTGAGTGCCAGAGCTTTCAAAAGCGTTAATAGAGAAGATCTTAGCATGAAGACAATCGCGGCTGCAAACTTAGACGAGGCAAGTGCTTCGATAGGCTTCCTTCATCGTAAATATACGAACTGGATATTATATATGAAGATGATGGATTCTAACTCGCAAACAAATCACCTTTTCGCCGAACCTACGAGCCATTAAAATTACACGAGGTCATAGTCGGAAATCGATAGGCAGATACGTCGCATTAGTACCGCAACGATCCATTTGACGAATCAGCATCAACAAACCCGCTCAGCGGGATTTCACCACATTTTACATCTGACATACCAATCTCAAATATGTCTGCTCATTGATATGAATGCGAAAGCAGTACGATCAAAAATAATCCTACCCTTGACGCGTGTTCACTGTCACCGAATTTAGGCTGCTGAGATTGCTCTGAGGCGGATGATTGGTGGGCACAATTGATTGCAAATTTATCCGGTGGATTGCAAAGGCCACCTCTGTCATTGTCAAAGGAGGTTTATGTAAGGCCGCTGCTTTCTTACGATTACAGATGAACACGACAAGCCGTTGTGAATTATTGCTACCGACTATGAAAACGCAGCAATGATGAGTTCACAAAACAGCCAAGGGCACTGGGTGCACACATGGGCCAGTATGCCAATGCTAATATATAGCGATAACTTTCCACCTGATGATTTTGTAAGTAGGACAGCGTAAATTGGCAAAACTGTGAATTTACATCGCCTCGGGGTTGGGCGTCCATTTAAATACTCAGCTAGAACTCACAATGAAACTCCAATTGCAGATAAAAGAGGGTGTGGCCTTTCGCAATACCACTATCCGTCAAACCGTACGACTGTCGATTGGAACAGAAAAGTTCCTGCGAATCAGGCTGTCCAATGCATTTGGATCCGAGTCTCTTTCTATAGCACAATCAACGCTAGCACTGGCGACTGAGAATCAGTCAGGATCCCCAGAGATTCAGCTTCAAACCATGCAGACCGTCACTTTCGACGGGTGTGAATCTACTACTATTCCGGCTGGAGCGCTCATGGTTTCTGATGCCATAGATTTTGGGTCAATTTTACAGCCCCAGACAGTATTAAGTATCAGCATCTTCATTGAGAATGGCCATAATGCGCAATGTATCACAGCACATCCAGGAAGTCGCACCACATCGTACTTCATCAAGGGAAATCGCGTGTTTGAGGGGGATTTCAATCGTCTTATTGTCAAGCAGACTGATCACTGGTTCGTCAAAAATACTCTCTTTAATTACCTTCATTGCGATGTATTTTAACTTTTGCTATCATTTCTGTACAGCTTCTGACAGTAGCACAGGTATTATATCAATGGGATCGAGGTCTTTGCGCCACGAGATGCGCGAGCCTTTGCTATCATTGGAGATAGCATTACGGACGGCAGATGCAGCCTTACTAATGGCGACACCAGGTGCGTGGATATTGTCCAACCAAGACTAGCTAAATGCTAGCTGACTATACGTGAAGATGGCCAGATATTCTATCTAGGCGACTGCAAACCAGTACTTCCAAGGTACATCGTTCACTTTCCGTCGTGAACCAAGCGGCCGGAGGCAACCGCGTAATGGATCATGGACTTGGACCTAGCGTTTTGAGTAGGCTAGATAGGGATATTATATCTCTTTCCGGTGTTAGCTCTGTTCTGTTGTTTGAAGGTGTTAACGATATTGGCATGGCGCCTGCCGACTCTTACAGTCAAGAGATCTTGAGCAGCCGGCTAATTGCAGCGTATAAACAAGTTGCTAAGAGGCTAAGAGCGCATGGTGTTGCGGTCTTTGCAGCAACTCTAACACCGTTCAGCCTCCCAAAAATTGACATAAGAGAGCATGAGAACGCCTCCGCATCATCTTATTGTGATCCAGTTCGGGAATCTACGAGGCAGGTTATCAACAACTGGATTCGCACGAGCGGCATCTTTGACGCCGTGATTGACTTTGATGAGGTCTTGAGAGACCCAGCAGATCATTCGCTGCTGAAGAGAGAGTATGACTCAGGAGACGGACTGCATCCCAATCAAAGTGCATTCTATGCTATGGCAGACTATTTTCCTATTCATATTTTTGAGAATCTATTCTAGATATGCTAGATATACAATAATTCTGAGAGTGAGAGTTGGAGCTAGTCTAGTTGAGCTGTTTGGTTACATTTAGTCCACAACGCCTTGTGGCAACAATGAAACATAGTCTATCGGAGCGAACTCGTTGCTCTCTGGCCTGCCAACTATCTTGAGAGAATCGCCATTTCTCACTTCTACGCCATTGAAAGTGATTCGAGCCGCAGAATGGCCATCAATGCGGTCCGAGAAGTCATGACCTAGTTTATCTTGAAGATCCCCTGCCCAAGCACCAATAAGTCTTTCATTTAAGAAGACTTGATATTGTGACCTGCCACCCAGATGATCGTAGTAGTTTATGGCGATGTTATAAGTCCCAGAGGGAAAAGTAACAGTACATGTTGCGGTACCTACATCCGCGCCTGGGATTGTTGCGATGGCCTTTCCTCCTGATGCAGCCTCGAATGGCGTGACTGAAACCACTTTGTATCCTTCAAGTGCCATATCTTCAGCCTCGATTCTCCACGCATGATTACCAACGCGGTTATGTTCATCTTTAATTCCACATTTGGCGTAATAAAAATTGTTAACGGAGTCTCGCCAAACCAGAGCATGACCCGCTTGATACTGAAGACGAAACGCCACGTGATTAAATCGATCATCGTCTATCAATCCCTGTAGAGCTTCCCACTGCTGTGAAAATGTCTGAGCAACAAGAGCCCCGGCATAATGGGCGTCGTAGAAGTGCTGAATAACTGTCTTGCCTGATTTGAGACGATGAGTATATGGAACGTGGTGAAACCACAAAAGAAGCTCATCAGGAGTGGTTTCAATGCGTTCAAATCTATTGGCAACCACTTGAGGATATTGCCCTGCATTTCCTGTGCCTGTGGTAACAGTGCGATCCATTCCAATCGCATGTGCATCAGCTCGAGTCCACTGACCCCATCCGTTACCATCCTGCGCGGCTGGAGAGGGACCATAATGGCAATGTGTCACGATATCGCACAAAGTTTGAATGCCAAGATTGCCACTGTAATCTTCGTATGTAGGCCAAGAAGCCATGGAGATATCTTTTATAGTATCCACGACAGCTTTGTTTAGGCCAAAGGTCAATTGTGCCCAGCCTTGGATTATGTCCACCTCACTCTGCTGAGGGTCCCAAGTGCATAGTCCATATGCATATAGGTTGGCCATGGCGAGATGACTCCCTAGCCATGTCGGATCGTTTCCTACGTTAACAACTGCCGCATAGCCACTTCTGCTCCAATTGAACCGTTGGCCAGAGACTATGTCTCGGACCAGCGATTGCTCACCGTCTATATGGAGATCAAAATTGAAGATCGTTTTCCAAAGTGGCGGTAAGTATACGACATGATCCTGCTGACCAAGATATTCCTGTGTAACCTGTAGTTCGAGAATAATTGGCGTTTTCCGTAGGTGAGCAAGAAGAGGTGACGGCGGTTCCCGAACCTGAAAATCGATGGGGCCGTATTTGATCTGAATGATGACATTATCTTCGAATTGATTGTCCAGCCCATCAAAGTACTCAACAGCCGCGTTTGCTCTATCATTCTTCCAATTTGACTCATCGAGATGATGGTTGTAGACAAAGGCCCGATACACAACGACGCCATCACCGTGAGGTTGCAAGGCTCTTGCAAACATGTTTGCACCGTCGGCAAGAGTACGGCCATAGGTCAGTGGGCCCGGCTGTCCTTCAGAGTTTGCCTTGATCAGAAATCCCAACATGTCCGGGACATGACGATACAGCTGAGAAGTAATGTCCTCCCACCAAGTAATGACTTCGCGATCTAGAGGATCAGATGTCTGCAAACCTCCGAGGTCTTTTGGGGTATCGAAATACAAAGAAATACCAATTCGAACTCCCCATGGTCTCATGATGTCAGCAATCCGGGCCAGACCTTGCATATTAACGGGCTTGAGAAGATTGTAATTGGAGTTGACGTTATTAACAACCAGACCATTCAGTCCGACCGATGCCAGCAACCGCGCATATTGTTGGACACGGGTCAGGTCGTCGAGCACATACCCGTCCGCGAAAAAAATCGAAGGGCCGGCATATCCTCTTTCAATGCTGCCGTCGAGGTTATCCCACTGATTTACCCACCGAATTGGAGCACTGGGATTAGATATACGCATCTCAGGCAGTGGTTGGTTCTGCGACAAAAGTCTGAGGAACTCAAAAGCACCGTACAATGCCCCTCGGTCGTTTTGACCGATTATCTCTGCAGCCCTCCCAACCTTACAAACAAGACAGTATCCATCCTCTTTGAGAGACAGAGCACCATGAATATCTCGATCAGCAGATAGATATGTCTCGACAGTTCCTACAATAATAGAGGAGTTGGCTGCAGATCCCAAAAGCTTCGTCTCAAGACTAATATTCTGACTCAAAACCTTGGAGAGACCAAGTTGCAGCTCTCTCGCGGCAGTGAATATAGGACTGCGTTGATTGTCCACAAGAGAGATGATTGTCGAATATCGTGGGCGTAGGCTGGCAAACTCATCAGGAAGTGCAGCATATCGCAGCCAGCCATCGAGGCCTGTCTCATTAGGAAGCATACTCATGGAAACAGGTCCAAAAGTAACAGGACTAGAACTTTGGAATAATACAGCCTTAAGAAGCAAAGGGGAACAACAGGGTGAGCAATTGGTGAATCGATTCGGTGGTCACTCTTTGAGAGATGCGAAACACTAAAAAACCGTGTTACTTGCGACTACTTTCGGGATAGAGTTCCCATGTTTATCCAACGCACAATCGACAATACCGGTTGCCATCATACGGTAAATTCACTTCAGCCTGAGATACCCATCCTGCCAAGCTTTGTTTAATATGCGGGGTAATAAGAATGAAGAGAGGGAGGTAGTAGGAGTGGAGCAAACAATGTGTCCTGGAGAGAAAATATCGGGTTTGAAGGTCACTAACGATAGGCTCAAGTTACTATGCTAGGCTAAGTACTGGCTGGCTGGTATTCCGGTCATGGCCTTGGAGATGTGGCAGGCATTATGTCTTCTGAGAATCTTACTTCATTCAGAGCGACTCTTTAAACCAAGCCGAGGGAGAAATACTTAAAAAATTGGTCTTGAAGTAAGTCGATGTTATTTATGCTCAGTAAATTAAAGACAAATCATTTTTAGATAGTTCCTTGATATAGAAAAGATATGGAAGCATTCGCTGTTGCCGTTTTGGCTCGTGGCGTCCACTGCGCTAACAGCCTAAGCAACGAGCATTAAAATCAATGCCGCTACTGCTTATTAATGGCATTGGCTTCTTATAGGCACTTGGACATGCTTCTTTCTTTAACTCAGGCTGCAGAGCTTGACTTGCAGAAGGTGTTCAATTATCTTTTTCATCATTTTTTTTTTAAAAAGGCATATAGTTTATTCAAGCTATTGATGAAGCTATCGGTAGGTATTTCTTGGGCGGGGGGTTAATGACTAATGCATGAGCGACTTATATTAGTCACTTGACATAAACTGAACTAGGCATGTTGCTCCTTACTTTCTTACTTACCTTCGAACCTACTGCGAAGAAACTCTCGGCGCCGTCATGACTGACGAGTCAATACAATACACGACTGAATATGAAACTAGCAATCTTCAGTCTGGCGTAGTCCTCCATACCTGGCGGGTTAAACCACTTCGAGCTATCATTATTCTACAGCACGGATATGGCGAGCATGCAGAGCGCTATATAGATGGGCACTGTGCTCTGATCCAGGAGCTAGGCAAACACGGCCTTGAAGTCAGGGCATTCGACATGTGGGGTCATGGACGGTCACCTGGCGTCCGCGGCTCCGTGGACGTTGAGAAGGCCGTCCGCGACCATCTGGAGCTGCGGCAAGAGTCGAAGAAAGAGAACGTACCGCTTTTCTTGTTCGGCCACTCCTTAGGTGCTATAGTCACTGCAGGCAGCGTCATCGCGGATCCATCTCTGGTTGATGGAGTTATCCTGACCAGCCCTCCGTTTCCAGGTCCAGTATCGACCTTGGTAAGATGGGTGCTTGGTGCGGGTGCCACCATCGTGCCACACTGGTCACTTCCTATGCCGCGGTCACCCCCTTCTGCTTTATCACGCCGCCCTGAACTGCTGCAGCCGGCAGAGGCTGACCCGCTAATGGTGAAGAGACAGATACCTTTTCTCCTGGCTGCCTCTATTCTCCGCATAACGCAGGCTATAGACCAAGGACTCAAGGACTGGCATGTCCCTACGCTTGTAATGCACGGTACTGCTGATAAGAGTGCTGATCCTCAGGGAAGCGAGCATTTTGTTAAAGGTATTGGTTCTAAGGACAAGACGGTACGGCTTTTGGAATCCGGCCTTCACGAGCTCCTTAATGACTCGAACCGGGAGGATTGTCTCCAGCAGATTCTTGAGTGGCTTGATGCTCATATTAAATAAAGCCTATCTGCTGGCCTTTGGTTTATAGAATATTTTTTAATAGACGTCGAAGATTGGTTCACTAAGCAAACTTCTGGCTATTATGCTGAGAATACTTGTGTGGCTGTATGGAGCGCACTTGGTTATATGAAGTTCAACAAAATGAGTTCACACCAGGTGTTTCTGCTAATAGCTGCTTTCGGATGTCTTTGCGTAACAGCTAGCGACGCAACCAAGCGCGCGCAGTGAGAGTTTAACATTATGTGTTGCGATGTTGTTTGTTGAGATTCACGAGCTAATTATACCTATCAACTGTTTGGCTGAATGCACAGGTTTGGAGACGTTATATCTTCTCATAAACATTTAAGCGGTGTTACGCTGTCCCGGCCGACGTACCTGTCAAATTCTCCCACGGCAGCATGTAGGTATTGAGACTATTTAATTCTAAAGGTAAGATGATTGAGCTTCAACTATCGGTATGATGTTAGCAATCATGCAGCGCGATTTGCCGATGCTAGACTCTACGTATTTCTTCTGCGAAGGCTTTGAGGTCAATCAGGATTGACTTACAAGTCATTTTCTCAATTCTCTTGGAGACAATGCCTAGCTCTCCAGCGTTTATTATGCTTTCTTTCTCGTCCGAGCACTGATACCAGGTGTGGGATCTCCACGGTGATGTTTGCAGCGGCTGACGCTGATCCCCATTCCACTAGTTGTGCCGTTTCTCCGCAGGATGGTGAACCCTGAGGCACTTACTCCAAATTCTTTAACGAGGGTGTCGACGCTTGACAATAATGGTAGGTGGTTCTTTATCGTAAGAAAGAGCGGACCAATCTGCTAAATGATTGGCCGGGAAAATGCGTACAAAGGATAAATCCTTACATGTTTTCGCCACGTACAATGCTCTTTCGATTTGTGAAACTATGGAGTAGCAAGATTCTCCATAGTTTTTACAGAGCAAGCCGCAAGTCATTTGTATGCAGCGTGGGGTATACTAGTGAATTCCACGTTATATGTTGAATTGAATTGCTATATCTTCTTAAGCACTTCCATATATTATTGTTACGTTTTAGGTAGTGCTTCATTATGGCTTCAATCATGTGAGAAGCTACGTTGTTTTGCTAGTAAGACAATGGTATATTTAAATGATACAATTAGGTCTGTATATGGTTCAAATTTAACATAGCTCGGGATACTAGATACGCATCATACTAATCCATGGAATCTACTGCCAGTTCTGCGATTTGAGTAAAGGTACTAAACTGGAATGAATACTTTAGATTTGGTTCAAATACCAATGCTTTGGAAACGATTACAAGCTTCTAAACTATTCATCAGTATAAGACGCTGTAGTTGGAGTTGGAACAGCAGAAATGTAGTGTATTTAATTATAACTAATAATACAAGACGCTTCAAGGATAGCAAGAGCGCTGGAATTGCGTGAGCAAGTGAATTTATTGCTGTTTAGTAAATTCTGGCATATCCATGTCGTCTACAGATGCATCTTTGAACTCACGCGCTTTTAGGTTCTTGGAGAATAAGAGATCCAGCTCCTCGAACGTCCTGCCTTTGCTTTCGGGCAGGCGAAAATAACCCCAGAGCAAACAAAGTAGTGAGAAAGCGGCGGCCAAAAATGCAGTTTTGCCCTTGAGATTTCCCGCGGTGGGATTAAGGGTATAGGGAGCCACAGTGGCGCTGAACACATTCGCAACATTGTATGCGTTACGAGCCAGAGAAATACTCTTAGATCGAAGGCGGGTGGAAGATATCTCGCCAACAACGATGTAGGCAGTTGGACCAATCGTCAACTGGTAGATGACGTACCAGACGAGGTACATGATGGCCTGTCCGTAGCCCAGGCCCGTGGTCTGGCGAGCAAGTGCTAGGAATCCCAGAGTAAACATAGCACAAGACATGCCCGCGTACCCACAGAGCATGATACCACGGCGACCAAATCGTGCAGTCACAAATAGCGACAGCAAAGTGCACAAGAAGTGAATGCCTCCTTGTCCGATAGTCATTTTGTAAGCATTTGCCGCCGGCAACCCAGCTTGTTCGTAAAAGTAAGATGAGTAGTTGGCTATGGCAAATCCACAGAGGACCTGAGACGCCCAAGCGACACATCCGATTTCAGTACGCCACAGATTCGTTCCGCGGAAGCAATCGCTGTATGATGCACCTTCCGTCATGGCTGCCTCTAAATTTGTAGTTTGAACCATTAGAGCGACGGATTGCTTGCTGTTTTGCGATTTCTTAGAGGACAGTCGCTTCATAGAGTGCTCCGCTTTGTTGATACGGCCTTTGCGAACAAGCCACCATGGAGATTCAGGGGCAAATAAGAGCAGGGGAATAACAATAACAGGCCAAACCCACTGGACAGCTAGTGGGATTCGCCAAGACCATTCATCGGTGCGGTTGACCAAGCCGTAGAGAACGCCGTACGAAACAAACTGGCCAATTCCCCAGCAAAGGACAACGAAGGTCTCGAGGTATGCGCGAAGGGCTACTGGAGCAACCTCGGAGGCGTATGCTGGGGCCAAAGTGGTGAAAACGCCCCATGCCAAGCCGCACAGTAACTCGCCGGTAAAAAGCACCTCGATGGTCTTCGAAAAGAAGGGGATAAATAGAACACCAGTGAGAAACACAAGAGTTCCCAAGACGGCTTTCTTGTGGCCAAACCATTCCGTGATAAGTCCGTTGAGATAGATGCCAACAATATTACCTAGAGGACTAGCCAATCCTAAAGCCGTCTGCCACTTTGCCTCCAACTGGTATTTGCCATGCCCTTGAGAGTGCCCAAACTGCTGTTGAAAAGCGGGATACGCGAAAAGAGAGCCGATAAGAGCCGTGTCGTATCCATCCATAATGACAACGATGGAAACAACCATGGACCACAGGCACGCTTGCGGGTACATCTTGATTGCCTTGAAGAAAGTCAAGCTATGTTCTTCATCTGTCGCATTGCGAGCATCTTCAGCGAGACTGGCCCAATGATCCGCTGTTTCAGCTTGCGACGTATGATTGACCTGTACCTTCTCTTCTGCTTCTTGAGACATCTGAAAGGTTGAAAAGGAGACAGGTGCTTTGTTAGAGTAATTGGTCTGTGTAAATATGAACAAAAGGCAAATTCCAGCGGCGCTAGAACGTCAAATATAAGAGCTCAATTCTTATTTCTGCAAGCAATGCTCTTTACATTTATACCCCACACTATGCTACCCCAAATCAGATGTTTCTGGGGTTGCATTGCGAGAGCACTGCCATCCCACGTCTCGTTCGTTACCTATTTAGCCTGCGATACATGATTAGCTGCTGATTTAGCTGAGAAACTTTACCCTACCAATTGGATAAATCTCCCACTGACGGATAAATATTCCAGAAGCGAAATACTATTATCAACGGAGGGGTTGTCGAAATCCTTGTATCATGAGAACTGACCAATTAATGAAGTGGTCTTAGGGGTCGGTTCGCAAGCTGTAAGCTGGTTTCTCATGCATGGAATTATAGACTGACTAGATTATTCTTGGAATTACAATTACGACGATTAATGGTCTTTCTAAAAGATGGGACTATGGCTAGGCTGCAGACTTTGTGTTGAGATCTAATCACGGTAATAATCCATATTATTTGAACGAGCACGTATGCATACGGCAAGAGAAAAATACGGTCATTCATCATAGAATTAAGTACACACCCCCGCTTATATCCGAGGTGCTACACTTATCATTGTGAGTGGTCAACCTAGCGTTTGTCCTAGATTTGTAGTGTATTGCGTTTGACCGGCTAATAATTGGCGCTGTTGCATATCGACCTGTAGTCCTAAAAGAGAGTTGGGTCAGTTTTTCCGAGTAATAATATTCCCAATTGAGTGTTGGATAAATAAAGATGGGTCTGCATAGTTTCTAACACACGTTTTTTAGTGACTTTTTGTAGGATCGGTGACTGCATATTGGCTTTCACAGCCCCATAGGTATCTCGATTTACAAGGCGCTGCTGTAGTAGAGCTGAGGGTTAATCCAGTTTTTTATTAACGATGGCCAGATCTGTGTATATGGACGACTTGTCTGTTTAAAAACAAGCAAGAAAAGGGCTTTCCGATGGGGAAACGTGTTGAGCTGTTACTTTGCGGTTTTTTTTTGGTTTTCAGAACTGAGGCGCCTTTTTAGGGGCCTTGGATCGACTACAGTTGCTATATGAACACTGTTTCGCATGGAAATAAAATTTTCCTTCGGTACAAGAGGGAAAAGACGTTGAAACTCTTGCAATAACGCTGTATCATTGCTAATAGTTTGGGGATTAACAAATAGAGCACCTTCGAAGCTCGCATGTGAAGATAGGAGCTCTATGCCCTGAGTGAATGATCCTTCAAGTAACAGCTGGGTTGGTGGGCTGGGGATCAAGCCGCCGTCAACTGCGGGATTGAAGGCAAATTGATGGAGCAGCTCTGATTTGATTAGAATTGGCGGTAACGAGGACGCTTGATGGCAGTTGTCTGGCTTCTTGTAAGGAAGTGACATTCAAAATCGATAGAAACTCTTGAAAGTTGCTCTCTTGCTGAAAGGGGTCGGTTATTATGCTCAGCGGTATGGACTGCGTTATGGCTCTTTTAAACGGCACGGGCTGGCCCCCCTGAAAGATAAGATGGTACATGATAGAGCCTGCGCCGGCAGATTGTCCCATCACCGTGACATTTTCAGGATCTCTACCGAATTTAGCAATATATTCTTGAACCCATTGCAGGGCAAGGCGTTGGTCATGCAGGCCAGCATTAGCTGTGCCATTAGCCTGCAGCGAAGGGCCCGCAAGAAAGCCAAACACACCGAGGCGATAGTTCATGGCGACCCAGATGATTCCATCGCTACCATCTTCTTGAGACGCAGAGATGATCTCATTGGGGCTGCCCCAGGATTCTTTAGATCCGCTCACGTATCCACCCCCCTAATAGCTGATTAGTCTGTATGCACGTATGAAAAGCCAATTTTCCATAGTAACTAGCATAAATCCATACAATCACTGGAGCTTTTCTGACACTGGATTTCCGCTGAAATACAGCTTTTGGGACTATAACATCCAAGACTAAACAATCTTCTGTAGTCCGTGGATCTAGAGGCGGCTGTGGAGTGTTCTTTGAAACAATCTCAGCTTCGTTTAGGTTGAACGGAAGCTGTCCCGTCGCCCATGCAGTCACAAATTATGTTGCAATAAGAGTCCAGTCTGGTGACTGCTGTGGACAAATCTTTCCCACACGTCCATCCTGAACGCCACTTTGAACGTCTTTGGGTGAAACAGGAGCACTGAATCGCAGTGATCCTAACGGAGGTTCAGCGTATGGGATGTTCGTGAGATTATAGGTGTCAGTTGTTGCCTAGAATCTTCTTTTAGCTTGAGTGTATCCAAGGATTAAAAGGCCGACTGACATTATATGATATAGCACAGTGGACTTCATATCTCAAGTCAACGGTTGGCAGCGAGCGTTCGGTTGTAGCCTGAGCAATATACGCTAGTGTAGATAATAATAGCGCGCCGTTTTGAATCATTGTAGGATAGATATTGCATATAAAATTAAATTGATTGAAGAATTAATTACAGATTTAACACTCAAACTACAAGAGGCCTTATATATTCCTCTCCCCTATACGCTACGCAATACACTGGGTATGCTTTTTCTTGGATGACAGTATATTACCATATATAGCAATACATTAATGACCAATACAGATGCTGTTTTCTAAAAGTCCAGAAAAGGCACTTACATACCTACCTAGGATGACCTACTGCAGCTGCCCCACACCCTCAATCGCTGCTAAGCGTTTTACAAATGTCCTTCGTGTCTGGCTGTGCAGGATAAGAGGAATCACGTTAGTCTCGGTCAACAACTTTGACAAGGGTTAACGGTTTGGCGGCCCGGGAGATCTTTAGTGAACTTTGGAAGCCACATCTAGCTACCTGTCTTTCGTCACAGGGCGTAATAAAAGGTCCAATCATCCGTAGCCACTCGAAGTCCATTCAAATCTTCATTGCACCGAGTATGGCCGGTCTTTTGAGCGTGAAATTTTAGGCTCACAGTCGGAAATCTTGACATTCTGCGCATTTCAGGCCTTGATCAACAGATCTTGGACTCGAATACCATTTCTTTTCCTTATTTGAACTCCATCGCTGAGCAAATTAAATACTCCAAATTCTTACTTGACAAGATTTATAGCGCTATCTAATCAGCTGCTTACATACGCGTCGCGAATAGACTTAGTAAAGCATAGCCTACAACAGAAAACTTGTTGTATTTTATTATCGTGTCACTTTTCCTTGAGGGAAAGGTGATTAGAGGACGAAGGCCTCTCTAAGACATAGATCATCAACCCTTGATTTGGAAAGCCGTACGGAAAAGAATGAAATTGGTAGGGACATAAAGATAAAAATTGGGTATGTGATGTTTGGCAGAGCCGAAAAGGGAGTCTGTTTTAGTAGCGGTAGTGCCAGCGGGTAGCTGTACAAGCCCGGGCGGGTCGACGCCAGTAGGTCTCCAAGCCCTGGCGCTAAGAATAAGAACAAAAGAAAGGATATGCAAAGAGAGAGAAAGTCGGAGATGAATATACAATGGTTTTCGCATTGCGATTGCTACTGAGACACTGTGATACTGTTGACTTTGTCCTTTTCACCTTATTTATTCCAGACCACTGATAACAAGTCGTAATGTGTTGGCTGCTGCTTGTTTCAGCAACTATGAATAAAAGAAGCTTCAAATAGTTCAGGGGTGTTTGTTAGGTAATAATAACTAAAACAAGGGTACCATGTTCGCTGTGGCGAAATATAGTAACCATAGTCACATTGCCGCCTTTTGCAGCCAGTGACAGTAATGCAACATCGTGATTGTGCCTGGGTGCCACCAAACTATAACTCAATGGTCGCAAATACTAGTCAATAGCGCCATCTTAGCGTGAATTAGTTTGGTTGGGCCAGCAACTCAGCTCAGCCTCATTTCCGCTAGGTACCACATCTCCCGATTCACTTAATTTATCTCCCTTTACACGGCCCATTGGCGCTTCCTAGTACTATGCAGGGTCTTCTTAATGGGCACTGAAGCATTGGTTCACCTTAAAGACGAATAAAATTTCCCAAATTGCTTGACCAACCGTCCAACGTGCTTGGCTATTATTTCCAGCAGCTGCTATTTGATCGGCAACTTTGCTCATCGGCATGACCTAAAGGCGCTCCAAACAACACGGATTCTGGCTCTTGGAGAAAAAAGAAGAAGGAAAAATAACAGGATAGAAGTTATTCACGCGTTACTCTTACCACTGTATTCGACACTGATCATGACAATCATCACTCGTCCTACGATCTCACAGTCCAAGCCTAGAAGAGAAATATTAGTGACTGGCGGTGCAGGCTTCATTGGGTCAAACCTGGTCGAAGCCCTCTTAGCAAAAGGCTGCTGGAAGGTTATTGTTGTCGACAACTTTGATGACTTTTACTCTCCGGAGATTAAACGCGCCAACATTGCTGCACATCTTCGCAATCCCAACTTCAGACTGTACGAAATTGATATACGAGAGCCCATTTCTCTACGCGAAGTCTTCGCCGATAACAATATCTCTGTTATTGTGCACCTCGCTTCGCGGGCTGGCGTACGGCCGTCTCTTCAGCACCCAGCATCGTATATCGACACCAATGTCACCGGTACTTTGAATTTGCTTGACTGTTCCAGAGATTTCGGCGTGCGAAATTTTCTTTTTGGATCATCATCAAGCGTATATGGGCTCAACTCCAAGGTTCCTTTCTCCGAAGAACAGAAGACGTGTCAGCCAATTTCGCCGTATGCAGCATCCAAGGCAGCCGCCGAACTGCTTTGTCATACCTACTCCCACCTTTACGGGATTCGCTGTATTTGTCTAAGATTCTTCACCGTCTACGGCCCTCGCCAGCGCCCTGACCTTGCAATTTACAAATTTGCCAAGCTCATTTGCGACGGCAAGCCAATTCCTGTCTTTGGTGACGGGACCACTCGTCGAGATTATACTTATGTGGACGATATCATACAAGGTATTTGCGCTGCCATCGATTACGACGGTTCTCAGTACGAGGTGTTCAACCTTGGAGAGTCGCAGACAATTGAGCTGCGCGAATTGATAGGCCTGATTGAGAGGAGCCTAGAACGAACCGCAATTATTGACAGGCGCGAGGCACAACCAGGTGATATGTCAATCACGTTTGCAGACATCTCAAAAGCCAACAGGCTACTAGGGTACAAGCCCAAGACAAAAATTCACAATGGCATTCCAAAGTTTGTTCAATGGTTCTTGTCGCAGTATCACTGCATGGCATAAATAGTTGCAAGTTCGCTTAGTTTCGCAACATGTTTCCTTATTAATAACACAAGACGGCGAGCGATTCTAGATGAGAGAGACTGAATGGGTAGATCGTATACACGCGCCCTGTTTTATTCATATAGATATATACATTAATTTAGACAACTGGAAACATTTAACTAAACGGCCCTCCTGCATCGCGAAACACTTCATCCCACCAGTGGTCGCCCGGTAGACGAAGTGAGTCATCCGAATACTGACAAACATCTTGGAAACCAACCTTCTTCAACGGCGCTTGAGCCGAGTCGCCCATGAGTCGTGGTCTTCTATCCAACTTCTCCGCTGTCACAGCCCAGTATTTGGCGCCACCGTCCTCGGCTTCTATCGTTGCCAGTGGCTCTTCAGGTATCCTAGGCGCTAGATGGATAACAAGGAGCTTTCGCAAGTGCTGGTGGAACCAAGGCTTGTCCCACCAAGAGACTCGTCTCTCTTTGAACCCGTTGTGGTGAACTATGGCAGGGACAGATTCGGTGAAGAAGTCGGCGTACAGCTCCATCTCTCCCCAATCTGGTGATTCAATCACGCCAGCGAGTGGATTGCTTGCCAATTCGATATCCTCTGGAATACCATGGAGTCGCACAGGGGATATGCCCAATGCCTCAGAGTGTGCATCAATAACAGACTGGTTGTTTAGTAAAACAAAAGCTCCATCAAACAGCCCGTCCTGGGTATCTGTCCAATAGGTTTGGATGGAGAGCTCTTGATTATAGTCGAGCCCAAAGTGATACTCAAAGTCCCGATCCATTAGAAATTTTGCGTCACTGTCTTGGATGCCTTCTTTGCTTGCTCGCCGCCATTGCCGCCAGACCTCTTGCTCACCCAGCACTTCTCCAGGAATGCCTTGTTCACTGAACAAGTGGACACCTTGATTAAGGCCTGCCTCCATCTTTTGCGCAGCACGACGAAATAGTCGCCTCATGTCTCCTGCTGGACCAATGTAAACACCTCCGTTAATGTACTTTGGTCGGTGATCTCGGTGCTTGTTTGCATCCTTTTCTGTGTCTGGACCGTACAGGTCTGCTCTTAGTGGGCTATCAGGCAATCTTTCGCAGTGCATGTTGGAGCCCGAGTTTGGTTGTGGGTGACAATTCTTTCCAGACGCTGCGATGATGGTCTGCCGCATAGGAATAGGCTCATCTTTGTCCCATTGCTGTTGTAGCCTGATGTTTGCTCTCTTGTTTATCTCATGGTATCTTTTCAGGAGAATGTCTGCAGGGAGTTGAAACCAGACGTCGTAGGCATCAACCATAAGCACAAGATCGTCTTCCTCTAATTTCTCGTCCGGGTGGGCTGCCGGATGCATTGCCGCATCGAGATATTTCACGAATCCTGGGATTTTAGGGAGATTTTGGCCACCCTCCCACTTTGTTATCGCCCGATAGTCTATTCCCCAGTTGATGATTATCGGACTTGGATAGCCAAGAGCGAGCGCCGTTACTATTGTCTTGCATAGATCCGGACTTGGCGACGTAGCAGGTATTACCAAAACGAAGCGGCGGTCCTTTTGCCGCTCTTGTGGCGCCTCTGGTTTAGCGGCATGGCTATCTATAGGGTCTATAGGCCTTGTTGGCTCCGGTGCAGGAGTCGGCTCGGCGATTTCTGCAACAATAGACTCAGATGTGAGAGTTGGCATGGAAATCTTTGCAACAATAGACTCAAGTGGGAGAGTTGGCTTGAGAGCTTCTGTCACAACATCAAGGCGCACACTACTTGGCTCAGTAGTGCTTCTAGGAAGAGGATCCAGAGTCTGGCTGCTGGCGTGTTCGATTTGAATTGTTTGATTGCTGGAATGTTGCTGGGCGTCCAAAGTCTGATTGTGCGAAAGTTGTTCTATCTCCAATGTCTGGTTGCCTTGTAGGTACTCGAGGGCGTGGGGAGCGACGTGTGCTTTTGGGTACAGCAAAATAATAATGAGCGATAGACTCAACACGACGAATAGCATGGAGGCTCTTGACATTCTGCGAATGCCCAAAGCAATTGAAGATTTGAGCATCTGAAAATCCAATTCATAATGCCTTCTCACCCACTGGTCCATTTTGCCCGACATGCCACGGCTTGGAGTCATTGGTCTTGCTCACATTCCCTCAACACAAAAGGGAAAAAAAAGGATCGAGTCCAATATTTCCAATAGCGCCTATGAGAAAGGGGGCCCAGTCTTGGAGCTGATCGCTAAATGTGCTACCCACTTTAATATTGGCCTGGAGCTGAATCGATTACCGGCGCTATCGTTTTTGCGCTACAACATAGGTACCTGGCTTCCTTTCCTGGTTACCAACCTCTGCAATCAGTTTTGCCACTTGGGTGAAATTGAATGTCCATATATCCGCTACTCCCAATTCTAATATGCCATTTCTTTGGCAGAGGATGACCTTCCTTCCGTTGTAACCCCTAAAGGCAGTTCTTGATCGGTTTCTGCTTTGCATTATCTACTCTCTTCCCTCGTAAAAGTGGGAAGTGTACGAGCGCCATTCCTTCCCTTAGCAGTGACAGATGGACTAACAGTCAGCGCAGCAGCTTACCCCAGAACCTGCGTATGCCACATCTGTAGTGTGAATCCTTTATTAAGCCGGCGAGTGTTACAAATAGGTTTGTTTAAGAGAAAAAGCTTGCATATTTTCCTAGTTATCTAGTAAATTTATAACAATCATCTAACAGTTCAAAGACTTTACAATTACTGGAATGTCTTCCAGTAGACCTGGGCTTGTCGGATTCCATCCCAGTTGCTCCTTTGTCTTGGCACTCGAAGCTATGTTGTCGGCCGTGGCAAAGTCCCTGAATCCGCCGAAATAATCCTGTGCCGTCTCTAGTGGGATACTGACAACCGGAATATTCAGACTTTTGCCAAGCTGAGTCGCGATGTCCTTCAGTGGCACGCCTTCCTCAGCCACAGCATGAAACACGGATCCTGCCTTGGCCTTCTCTACAGCAAGCCGGTACAGCTTGGCTGCGTCGTCGCGGTGGCCGGCACACCAGCGATTTTGGCCATCGCCAGCGTACGCAGAGACGCCCTTCTGTATCGCAACGGGGATAAGCAGCGACATGAACCCCGAAGATCCAGGTCCGTGTGTTGTTGGCGGTAGGCGCACAACGCTGGCGCGCACACCCTGCTTGACGAAGTCGAGGCACAATGACTCTGAAGGACCACGGGCCGACGCTCCAGGGTTACTCATGTCAGGTGCATCGGCCTCGTTACCAATCCTGCCGCGCGACAGTAGCATGGTGCCTGAAGTGACTACTAGGGCGCGGTTGCCACCGGCAGCAGCCAGGGCAGAGCCCATGGCGGTGATGGCAGCTCGGTCTGTGGCACAAGATCCAACAAAATCGGCCATGTTGTGGACGAATGCCAGGTGAACGACTGCGTCACATTCTGAGGCGGCTTTCTTAAGGAGATCCAAGTCCTCGATAGTTCCACGAAGGACCTCGACACCTTGGGCTTTCAGCTGCTCGACCCCTTTGTCACTGCGAGTCAAGCCAAGCACTTGGTGTCCTGCTGAGACAAGCTCTTTGACAACCGCAGAGCCGATGAAACCGGTGGAGCCTGTGACAAAGATACGCATGTTGAAAGTTTTCAGTAATGAGGTTTCAGTAAACGAAATCAACGAATTGCAGTTTGGAGTTGAAGGTTTGGAATGGAAAGAGACCAGATTGCGAAGTTTGAGCCCTATATATATTGCTCCCTCACCGTAGGAAAGTCGCGGATGTGACGGTACGCTTGACGCGTGGCTCTCTCATTGACCTTTGCCATATGGTCGCTGCCTACATCAACAGATGTATTGAGTTGGAGTGTATCTCGACATGCGAACTTATACGACGTTCAATACAGAAATTCTGGCCAATCAGAGGGCTCGAACCCCGAGCAGAGGGAAAGCGTGGGTCAGTAGCATAACGAGTCGAGGTTTAGCGTCGCGGCCTGGGACAACCCCGATCACGCCAAGACTGATAAAGACGGTAAGGATTGAAATGCCCAAACTTCCCAAACTTGCTGGAGAATGATGTCTTGCAGCGTTGCTCAATTTGATTACACGCCCAGTCCTGACAGCAAGCCTTTCTACATTGACTACACTATTTCGGCCTTCTCTGTCCTTTGTCAGTAATTCATGGGCCCTCAAGTCTCGCCAGCAGGTCAAAAATGCAGGCCAAAGCGCAAGTCCTCGCGATTCGGCTGTCGAAACTGCAAACTAAGAAAATTGAAGGTAAGTTAAACCGTCCAATATCGCGCGCGAGAAGACTTTGTTAATGAATACCAACTTCATAGTGTGACGAGACAAGGCCATGCTGCTCGAAATGTCGGACATACGGGGTCAACTGCAACTTCGGCTTTAATGTTCCCGATCTCCAGCCCATCCACCAGAGTCAAACAAAGGCTGTAGTTAGCTTAGTTCATGTACCGCGCCCGCGATCCACTATCAGTAACGCTGTATGGGTCGGCGATGGATCGACCTATTTCACACTTGATCTGGAGGACCAAATACTTTTCAATCGGTTCCGGCATCGAGTCATTTACTCTCTCGGTGGTTCTGGGGTGGTACATATATGGGAGAGTCACATGCTTCAATTCTGTTTTACTGTGAGTGCAAGTCGAGAAGAAACTCATCTGCTCTTGAGGTGCACCCTGCGAGAGTCTTGCTCACTCATTTGTGCTCTTCAGTGTCCGTTCCTGATGCATGGGACATTGGCGATGGCAGCTGTTCATGAGCGCTATTTTGAGATGGCATCGACACATCGTCGCTCATTACGAGAATCTTATCATATATCCCAATTCACAACCTTGTTCAACAAGCAACTAAGCCAACCCATCAGAGAAGAACACAAGGACCCCCTCTGGGCTGCTGCAGGCGCTGTTGCTATTCTGACGTTTTCCGCCCTTAATGCGTCCTCTCCCGATGAGGCATGGCCGCTTGGAGCACCTGACTCTTCCGACCTTGGTTGGCTTCGCCTGGGGTTTGGTAAGATGAAACTATGGCATTTAGTAAACCCGCTGCGACCAGGAAGTGTGTACCACATAATTTCTGAATCATTTGCAAAACTACATCAATCAGTGCCAACACGAGGCGCCAATGGCGTCTCAATCGAATTAGCGCAACTATGCAGGCTTGACGAGTCATCGACTCGAGAGAACAACCCTTTCTTCACAGCCGCGCATGGTCTCTCTCAGCTATTAGAGGTACCAAAGGGCAGAGTCTCGCTGGGCAGTGCTATGAAGGTATGGAGCCATATGGATAATAGGTTTTTGGTTCTATTGGAAATGAAGGACCCAGTGGCGCTTTTGTTGCTTTGCCTATGGTATTCTAGAGCCAGTGAAACTAGATGGTGGATTAGCATCCGAGCCAAACATGAGCTTCCGGCTATTTGCACTTACTTGAAGAGATACCATGAGAACAATATTGTTGTCCAAGCCCTTATTCCATCTGTATAATACACAAAGGCCGGAACCTTTTGTCATAAGGTCATTTATTATTTAGGTAGTAAATGCAATAACTAAAAATTGAACAATACTAAAAACGCTACTGCTAGATACCCTTTTTAATCATCATTTATTGGTATTATATGACAGGAACTATTTAAAGCAAGAGCCTAGTTACTTGAACACCAGTCTGATGTCGGGTATCCTAATATATCCAAAGTTCTTCTATATACTTAAACACAGTTATATCTTTTCTGCCGGTCTTCGCTTATACGGCTTCAGTGGCTTGCTTTTTCTTCTTATTCCACTGTTCATAATCTGGTGCCATGAATATTTTACCCTCTACGATCTTGCGTATTGTGAGAATAGCAACCATAATCCATAGTAGCGTTACTATAATCGCAACAATCTGTATCCATACATATTAGCTTCTTTATACGAAATGCGCCAATAACTGACTGTTATTGGTGTAGGGGGCGTTAAGTAAGAAAGTTGCAACTTACAGTTCCTAAAATATCGAAGAACTTAGACGGCATTTCTTGGCCAATTGCTATTGTTGCACCAGCCCAGACACCAATAGGAAACGTGAATCCCCACCAGCCAATATTGAACGCAAATTTGCGACGAGTCAGGCTCGCTAAAGCGAAGAACATCCACGCCAAACCATTTGCCCACATAATGAAGCCAAGCATCCAACCCGTAACATATAGGATCTCTCCAGTGTTGGCTCCCTTTTCCCCGAGGACGCCGGTTTGGGGAAAAACTTTGGCTGCAACTTTGCCGAGCTGCATAATCGCATATCCGCCTTGGCCAAGGGGCGCAACTGGCAAAAACATGGATACTATAGCTTCCGGAGGTGGTAAGCTGTGCATTGACAGACGGTGATACAAAATGACTAAGCAACTTAGAGAGAGCGGCATGGCTGTTCCCCAGAGGAAGTATGAAGTCATAAGAGTCCAAAGAGCATGCTGCTCGTTCTCTATGACTTCAGCTAGAACTCCGCCGATAGCGGACGCGACGATTGCAGAAGCTATAGGAAGAAGCCAAGTTGCCGAAAGTGTTTCTAATTTCACATCGTGAACGTGCATACTGGAAATTATGTTTAGTCCTGTTAACTGAAGAAATAAGCTGATGCTCATCACTTACATGACAAATGGTATCCAGTAGCAGATTATAATCGATATCGCAGCATCAATCCACCAAAGTGTCCATGCCTAAAGCAAAAAAGTAAGCTTGTGTTCAAGTTTCATCAAGTCTCGTTTCAGCTTACCAAGGTAATTGCCCATCTACCCCACGCGGGCACACACACCAAAACAATCATCTCAACAATTGTAGCGAGACCAATCGGAAATGCTCCCAACAAGAGGGGTACGCCAGGATGTCTTATCATAGTCATAAATAATCCTGGATTAATGAGATACCGAAGTGCAGATATGAATGTGAAAAGAATGAAAAGAAAGAGGTTCAGACAGAAAAAGATGACCGAGATCCAATACAACCAAGCTCCATTATAAGGGAGGTTGTGAAGGAGGATAGAAACAATGCCAGTGCCCATGTTGACGGTGAACCACCTTGAAAAAAATATTTAGAATTATCAAATGTTATATACGACAGAGGCGTGATTGAAGATACCCTCTCCGACAGACAACATCAAGCGAGGAATCCGAGATGCCCACTTACGCTGGAACGAAAGTGTGGACAACAGTCCAAATATTTGTCTTGCGTTTTTGGGAAGAGGCAAGGTCGTCATCTAGCTTCTCCATATCGGCTTGCGGAATATTGGGCCCGGAATGTACTGTAAGGTTGCCGTTCGAAGATGTCGAAGATGTAGCCATGGCTCTATTTTCTAGCCTTGGGCCAGCTAGAGAACTTCTATGAATAAAAGGAGATACTTGTGTCAGAGAGCCGTCCATTGCGCAAACGTTTCCAACAAACATAGACGTTCGCTCGGGTGATGGAGTCAGGTTCGAAACACCGAGAGAAGGCATAGATGATGAATAATAAATTTATATTATTTCAGGTGTCATTATCCATATATATAGCATTTAATATCGTCTAAAAGCCGCAGCATGTTCCTGATTAAGTGGGACATCGACGCGGACCAGACTCAGCACAATTCTCTTGATATAAGCAAGATTATTCAGGAATCCGCCCCATCAACAATCAACTCGTGCTCCACAGCAGACTGCAGAATTTATATATCGTATAGGAACTTCCCGGCGGCCAATTCCAGGAGCCAATGAGGAGCGCGTTTGGACCACCAGAGCAAACGCCGAGTATGGTCAATCCCCGGCCCGCATCGACTAAGTGCTATATAGTAATAAGCTCCGCAAGCAGGATCTCCGCGTAAGGCGCTTCCAACATAGAAACAGCGGGTTATAACCTTCTTATTCCCGCAACCTTTCTGCGACAGCGTCTTTTTGCCACTGCTATTAGTCAGTCGGTCTACTATAGCCAAAAGTCAGATCCCGCGGCGTTTGTATATCAGACGAGACGCGAACAGCAGGGATATGTTCCAGCCGCACTTCTCAGCTTGGCAGTTCCCACTAGATGAATACATTTTCGATTGGCGCGTGTTTACAGCATTTTGTGACAAAGAAAGTGCTTCACATTCTCCTTATTAATTGACCCAAATACCACACACCATGTCTCAGAGAAAGGTTACAGAGAGGCATTTTCCGATGCCACCGGCGAAGGTCGCATGCTTGCATTGGTACACATCTTTTCTTCCTCCCTTCAATATTCATTTCTAACAGAATATAGTCGGTCAGCGAGAACGCGCTGCGATGGCCAATAACCGTGCTATGGCGTAAGTAACAGGAAGAAGAGCATAATCATTGTGCAGATTAGTATCTGATTATTCCATTGCAGTGTAAGATAAGAGATCGGATTTGCTCCTACATCCCCAGCAAAAGGGGCGGTTCACGAAAGAAGCGCGTTCAAAAGGAGTACGTAGCCGAGGATGAAATATCAAGGTCACCTCCAACTCAACGTCTGTTATCTTCGCCAGACTATTGTTACGAAAAAGATTGCTAAAACTCATCCTAGAAGTTCTCACTCTTGAGAGTATTGAACACCTTACCATTCCGGGAGCCGGCCTAAAGCGACCAGAAACAATTGAACAACAGGGACAATCCAAGGAAGACAAAAACCTTTCAGTAGCCAGCCTAGCCGGACACCATGGAGCTAGAGTATATGAAAAGGAACAGGAAATGTAAGTGTGGCTGTATCATATTCAAAACATAACTGTCTCTCTTGGACTGGGCTAATGTATAGAAAAAGATTAAACGCTTATTACATCTTCATTCATCCTTATTTCCCATTACTTCCTCCGCCGAAACGTCGCTCAACACCCGATTGCCCTATTCTTTGGCCGCTGGCGGAAACAAAGAAGGCTCTTCCGAGTTTATCAGAATCACCTCTTAGTCTCGCCCTTTCTGCCATACTTGCTCTTATTCCCTTGCCACAAGAGGCGCGCTGTGCCTCGGCAGCATGCGTTACTTTTCGAAAATCTCTAGCTCAAAGATTTGTACAAGCGGCACTGCAGCGCGTCGACGCTGACTCGGAATTCCTTGATTTCATTTCAGATCTTCATATGGGCCCAGCCGCCGTCGCTGGGAAAGTCTCAATACCTCGTGACCCTATTTATCCACAAACACCAGTGGAGCTGGAAAGTATCTTAGCACTACTTCTCTTGAGCAACTATGAGCACACTGAACGAGCCAATCTGCTGAAAATGACAGCCCGAGCAAGTCAAGCGCTGATAATAGCAAAGAACATGTCTCTCCATAGATTGGGACTCGACAACGACAATTTTTCAGAAGCAAGGAGAAGGGCTTGGTGGATGACTTACTTTTGCGCGCATCTGTGCTCCTTGGTTCGACAAAGCGTGAGTTCATACATGCAACGTCAGCCTTGCAGGCTGTAGACACATGCTAATTTAGATTCATTCCCATTAGGCTTGTTTAAATATCGATGACGACAGCCAATTTACAACACCGTATCCACGATTAGAATGCGATCCGGAAGTTAGTTGATATTCAGTTTATTAGTATATGCATCAGGCTCTAACGCCTCCAGGCATGGTTAATCTTTCTCGACGCTCTACGAATCGGAGTAGCAAGCGTCAAGTTCACGTCAACCTATAACGAACAATTGCATTCACACGCGGAACTGTCCGCTATCAATGAACAGATGAAATTACTCGACAGATGGATTCTACAAGTCTCTAATCGCGCAGAGAACTATGTGCCTGTTTCAGCATCCGTGGAACTTGATCCTGTATACGAGTCTGCTACTGCGCAAGTGATGCGACGACTTTCACGAATTAGATTATCCAGGTCTTTTATCATTCCAATCCCACGCCGTAACAGGATTCAGACTAATTTTTCTTCACATACAACAGCACGAGAATTCGCCTCCATCGATTTCAAGCCTTTTCAGATACCCCCCTCTTCAGCGCGAATCACTGTGATCTCAAGACAACAAATAGCTTCAATACCTCCACCAACATCTCAAATGAGACGAATATTGCTCCATACGACATACTCCAATCACCTGCTTTTACTTATGATCAGTCGACCGATATTTGTGTGTCATCTGCCTTAATAATCGCAAGACAGTTACAAAGACTACCTTTTCCTAGCACATCCATCGGGATAACCAGTCCTCGGGCAATGCCTACATGCACATGCTGTGCTATGCAAGCTAGTTACGTCTTACTTATGCAATTCTATAAACTTCACGCCGCCCATGCTCAGCCAATACTATCAGGGGACCTGTCCCAAGATACAGAGCGCACCGTTGACGAACTTCGGCATGGTTTAGCAGACATTATTTCTTCAATGAACAATTTTGCAACTGCATTTGAAGCAATTGCAGGAATGAGAGGTTAGTTAAATTATTCACCGCGAGCCTTCCACTGATATTATAATATTGAGGTTTGTACTTATTACTAACAACACCACCATATTATATTAGACGAAATTGAGATTGCCTTTCGTATTGCTTTTCCATACGCCCCAACTATTCCAAGGTAATACAAGATAGCTTTTATAGCTCTAATAAACTAAAATGGCAAAAATTGTCCAAAAAGAACAAATTGTAATATCGATTATTTAATAGCTGTGCAATAAACTATATACTGCATGGTTGGTATAAGGTAGATTCCTAAGGAATGAACCTAGCCTTTAGTTTTTACTTTATACCTAAAGTCAAGTCCTCTTCCAATTCGCCGCCTTTAACATGAATCTTTTCAATCGGTTGGAAAACAAAGAAAATGCGTAATATACCGCTGTTATCATCTTGTTGAGTGAGATTGCGCCAAGCATGAGCAGTTCCTCGTTGAACAAAAACGTCTCCCTTTTTAAGAATCTTTTTCTCTCCTGAGTCAAGTACTAGCTCAGTAGTTCCATCAACAATAACACCATAATCCAGACTAACTGTTCGATGCATAGCAATATCGTTTCCATAGGGAACTTCAACTATAGTGCATGCTGTGCCACCCGCTGGGTTCAGTGGCGAAGTATTTTGCAAACTGGCTTTGTACTGTTTGATATCTAAGTTGGCCCGGGATTCAGCTATATCCGATGTTTGAGGAGAAAGGCCTTGGACTGGGAATGTTGTAGTTGAATATGCAAGAGCATAGTCTGACGTTGGGGGTTTGCCCGTAGGAACAGGAAATTTTTTGAATTCAATGTTACTTTCCATGTTTTCGTCGAATACTGCATGACCGCTTTCTGGGTCATGAGTTGTAATAACCCTCATGAACGGAACCGGATAATGAGCCATAACGAATAATATTGTAATGTTTTCGACTAATGATGTTGTACATAAAAGCTTGATAGTATTTAATCAGCATGCTAATAGTCTCATACCAGAGGGGAAATCCTTGTCCCAAGCTGAACTTATATAATTCATGAAGCGCTAATTGCAATGTTCCAGACTACAATACAAAAGACTTATCATGATGATATCACTCTATTGAATCAAAAAGTATCTATATGACGTGTTTGTTTGCTAATACCTGAAATAAAGTTTCACTTTCAATAATAAGGAGATCAGCAACCACTACCAATAAGATTTTGCTATATGAGTTGCTTAGTAATAGTGGAAGTCTTTCTTGATAGCTCTTCGGAACAGGGGATTATTTGGATGGTAACAGTATACGCTACATGAATCAGGGGTGATGTCCCTGTGCTTTAAGCCACCAGACTCATTAGGGAGATCAGCGATGGCTTGTGAACTTACTACTTCTTTCATTCTTTATTAAATTTCTTTTGACTTCTTTCCTACCATATAATCTAGCCTTATAGGCCTATATAGGCATCGATTTATAACGACGATTGTACAGGACTGCACTTTGTAAGAGGGTCGCATGTTATAATTCAGCACTTATTGAAGGGCCTAAAGCGTTCACTAGGAAGCAAAGCACCATATATTTTCACTAACTCAAGTTATCAACTATCAGAATTTTTCAGTGCAATTTTTTAAGGGCCTAATTCCACCGAGTTAAAGTGCTGTAAGTGTAGGAGTGCCAGGCGCGGCAGGCGACGAATATTTCGTCTCCACAAATATCTTCTGCATACCATCTGCACGATGGTTGAACAAATCATATACCTTCTCCATGTCTTCAAGCCTGAATCGATGAGTGACCATATTCAATGGCCGAATTTTTCCCTGTTGGATAAGCAGCAAAAGATGCTCCCAATACTTTTGAACAGGCGCCTGTCCATTTCCAATAAGACGGATACCGGTTTCCATTAAAGAACCAATGTTGAATCCGTTACACTAGATTGGTTAGCCAGATCAGCGGCTATAAAAGATGATCTTCACTTACATAACCTGTGTAAATTCCTGTTACACCACAGCTTCCAAAACCCCTGACTGACTCAATCATCTCATTTACTAACTCTGGCGTGTCATTTTCCAATCCAACTGCCCTTTGAAGAGTGTGACCCAATGTTTTGGAGTACTCGCCAGCTGCACACTCAATTGCAATGTCAGGGCCACGTCCATCACACATCTTCTTTAAAGTAGAGACAACAGTTTCCCCCTTTGGTAGTGATGTATAGTCAATTGTTTCGAGTTGTGGAACCTTGGATTTTACGAAATCCAGGCGCCAACGTCCCTGACCACCGTCGATTAGTATAACTCTCTTTGCGCCATTAAAAACGGCGAATTCAACCGCCATTTGCCCAACGGGACCACCACCCCACACAGCAACTGTATCTCCAGGTTGAACACCTGTGTCGACAACGGCATTCCAAGAGGTGGCTAGCACATCCGACAAGTAGAGTCCTACTTCATCAGGAACATCATCTGGTAGAGATAGAAGGTTCACATCGCCATAGGGTACGCGGACAAATTCCGCTTGTCCACCGGCAAACCCTCCTGTAAAGTGGGAATACCCAAACATGCCTGGATATATTAGCAGTGGACAATTACAAGAGAAAACTCAGCAAGTCGAATCAAGCAAACATACCTGCCGTTCGACGCCCATAGAGGGCATGCTCACTAATGCTACCGTTCGTCCGTTCACACAGCGAGGAGAGTTTTTTTTGGCAATAAAAGCACTCTCCACACGCAATCTGGAAGGAAGCTACCACTCGATCACCCACTACACGGTTCTTGACTCCCGGCCCGATCTTCTCAACAATGCCGCAGAATTCATGGCCTAAGATGTCATTTTTGTGTAGTTCCGGAATAGCCGCTGTGAATGGGAATTAGTATATTTCTCATGGAAAATGAGGAATTGCGTACAATGGAGAAGATGGAGATCGCTGCCACAGATGGTACTTCCAGTGATTTTGACAATCACATCCCCATCGTCAACAATGGTCGGCATAGCCGTCTCCACTAATCGTTCTGTTAATCACTACCCATGGTAACAAAACCACCGTGCGGCGTACAAAGTTTTACTTTATTTGGCGCTTGCCAAGTCAGAGCTTTCATTTTATGAACAGGGTCTCCATAGCCGGTTTCCTCATAGTTGCTAATGCCGGTTGTAATAGAAGGCGGAATTGGAGTCATTGTCAAATATTATTTCCTTGCATATAGCTGTAGCCAATTTATCAAGGGTAAAAATAGTTGTTAAGAAGACAAATAATAGAATGTAAAGGAGGGGCACATATTATAAGACATTAATAGACACTTTATTTCGAGAAGTTGTGATATACTTTTTGTTTCAGCTTTAGCTCGAGCATAGTATGATCGAATAATGAGAAAAGATTACGTATTATACTACCACATGATATCCACAATATGATCTCACTATGACAATACTAATAGTCGACGACAGTGGACAATTATAGGCAATCATAAACATTAGACTTTCCTTGTCACTAGGCTCCCCTATTAAAGCCACTGATTGCACTATACAACATATACGTATAGAATCTCCTCAATCAATTAATCTAAGCCCAAGCTGGTAAATCTTTAAATTCTTACTTTTGCGGTATCAGGCTATTAAATTTTAGTATAGCTTAACCTAATAGAGTTGGAACAAAGCCCCCCTCTTTGTTGTAATTGGGTTACGCAGCTGTCATGCATGTCTGCGGCTATCGCCTCTAATACGGGGGCCAGTTTCCAACAATCCAGCGTCGGCGGGTTTGCCTTTTTGACCAGCGACTATTGACAACTGCCTTTGATGTACCATGTATAGAGGCAGTAGAGAAACCACACCGAAGCGCATCCGCCTGGATTGTCTAAACTACCGGCTGAATCTTACCACTACTTAACTGTCCTAAGCTTTTGACTTTGCAATAACAATAATACTTACCCTGACCATAGCTACAAAAACTGCGATGTCCTAGAGAACGACCTGAGCAAGACAAGACTTGGTGGCTGCTATTGACTCTTCTCCGTCCACTTGCGTCATTAGCGGCGAGCTTGATGCCTTGGAAAAATATCTTGCAGATATGAACACTCAAGGTATAAGAGCCGTTCGTGTCAAAACTGATATTGCATTCCATAGCCCTATGCTTAACCGGATAGTTGGCCCTCTTGAGGAGACTTTAACAGATGCTCTGCAACCCCGCCAACCCATCTTGCCCATCTACTCAACCTCAAACTGCAACGCTCGGACAAAAAGTCTTCGAGGCGTTAAATACTGGACTAACAACACGACTGGCCCGGTCTTTCTCAAATCGGCAGTCAACGCTGCAGCTGAAGATGGCTACCGCGTTTTCGTTGAGGTTTCGACACATCCTATTGTTCTCTTCTCGGTCAACGAGACGCTCCTAGATCGAGGGCTTGACTACGGCGACATGGCCACCCTCGCCACTATGAAGCGAGATACTTCTTTGGATGCTACAATCATGGAACTTACCGCAGAGCTATACATCAAAGGTGTAAGCATTAACTTCGAGGCGGCCCGCAGCCACACACAGACTTGGTGTCCATCTGTCCCGGGAACTTCATGGGTACATAAGCCCTTCTATAGACATGTCGAGACAGGCTTTGCTAAGAAGGAGAGTTTGGATGTCAAAAATATCATTGACACGACACCGGATGATATGGAAATAACTGATGACAGGAAACATGTGCTTCTTGGCCAGCGCATTATCGATACAAACACCAACAGAGTGCGTTACACCGCAAGGTTAAGCAACGTTACGAAGCCTTTTCCTGGTAAACATCCATTAGACGGTACCGAGATCAGCCCGGCCGCTGTCTATTTAAATACTTTTCTCCAAGCCACAGGCGCATTACTGTTATCCAACGTCAAATTCGACGTACCACTACCGTTAGGTAGCGATGAACAAATTGTGAGCGTTATTCTGGACGGCGGGCAACTCTCGGTTCTTTCAGCTCAACCCTCTCCGCTTGAGGTTATCGACCATGAGAACTGGGTTATGCATAGCTCGTGCTCATGTTCTAAAATTGCTATACCTGAAATGGCGGTACAAACTAAAGCCATTGACGTCTCCATAGTTCAAAAACGCATTGGGACGATCTTACCTAGCAGCGCTGCTACAGATTATTTGGCTAGAATTGGCGTTGAGGGCATTGCATTTCCTTGGGAAGTCACTGAACACTATGGGAATGACTGTGAAATGATAGCCAAAGTTGACATGGATCCATCGGTCGATGTCCTTTGGTGGGATCAAAACTCGTGGGCGCCTATTCTTGACGCTGCAACTTCCATCGGTTCCACCATCTTCTTTAAAGACCCGAGGATGCGCATAGTGTCAAAGATGGACCATCTATATTTATATTCGTCGAAGTCTCCCCCCAAAATCGGATATATCTATGTTCAAAAGCACATCAATGCTAAAGATCATGCAGCGGATATTCGCGTTCTTGATCAACAAGGCAATCTTCTGGCAATGATTCTAGGAATGAGGCTATCAGATCTTATTAATCATGCGGTCGATGACAGTAGGAGCCTTGTCCATCAGCTCGTTTGGGTGCCGCCAGCATTCAAAGAACAGCCACGAGTTCTAAAGCACGTTATAGTGATATCCAGCGATCTGATACTGCTCGAAGCTTATAGCACACAGCTCAAAAATAGAGTGGGGAAAGTTACATGCCGCAATAGAGCAATAGAACTCTCCGATCTTTCAGCTGCCCTTAGCGAGAAGGGAACCATAGTCGTCTATGCTCCTCCAGCAATCGAATCAATGGCACATGTTTCAGAGGCTACAGAGGAATTTGTCTGGGAAACTGCTTGCATTGTCAAAGCTCTAGTGAATATTGGCCAATCTGTGCTGGCTAAATTCTTTGTGCTCACCAATCGTGTATTCTCTGGAGAATCTGTTACAGGACTTGCTCATGGAGCGCTTTACGGGCTGGCACGAATCGTCGCCTCGGAGCACCCAGATATCTGGGGAGGGTTAATAGACAGCGAGTCGCCAAACGATTTTCCAATGCTAGCCATTAGATATGTCGATGAGTATGATATACTTCGGATCGACGATGGTCTTCCCAGGCGAGCTATAATGCGGCCTTTGTTGGAAAGCCAGAAGCATGCACCCGGCGTAACTAAGACATTGGTGCCGAAACCAGAAGGTACATACATCGTCACCGGGGGGTTGGGCGACTTCGGTTTAGAGACCTGTAATTTTTTGGTTGGGAAGGGGGCGCGCAGTATTGTGATTGTTTCTCGCCGCAGTCTACCACCTCGCAACTACCAGTCAATTCTTGCCGCTGACGATGCTAAACTTGACGCTGTGGTCAATTGCATCCGAGCTCTTGAAGCTCAGGGGGCTGCTATACACGCTCTAGCACTCGACATCTCTCTGCCGGACGCCACTGATCTTTTGCTAGAAGCAATCAGAGCACTCAACGTTCCTCCTATACTAGGAGTAGTTCACGCCGCTGGTGTTCTTGAGGCTAGCTCTCTCGTTGAAACAACTCGCGACTCATTTGCACGTGTTCTGGCTCCAAAGATCAATGGCGCAATCGCGCTTCATAATGCCTTTCCACCTGGGTCGCTGGACTTCTTCGTCATGTATTCGTCTATCGGACAGCTTGTTGGCACGGTTGGCCAAGCGTCGTATGGATCTAGCAACGCTTTCCTTGACGGCTTGGCAAGATATAGACGCGCACGAGGTGATAATGCCGTCGCGTTTCAGTTCACAGCCATCCGTGGTGTTGGTATGGCCACTAGCACTAATCTTCTCATGACAGAGCTGCGCAGCAAGGGTATTACTGATATTACATCGATTGAAGCTTTCCGAGCTTGGGAACATCTCAGTCAGTATGATGTCGGGAGCGCTGTTGTCACGCGCTGCTTGCCTCTGCTTGAGGGAGAACCTGCTGCTATACCACTACTAGAGGATATTGTGGTGCGGCGGCCCAGGATAAAGGTCAGCTCGCAAACAGCGGTCAACATGGCTACAGTTACTGCCAATAACGATACTGTTAAGGACGGAACTGTGCCGATTCAACCACTAGAGAGAGAGAAATGGGTTGACAAACAAGTTCGCGAATGCATTGCGGGAGTTTTGATGATGGATGACATTAACGACATTGGCTTACAGACTAGACTTTCAGATCTGGGATTGGATAGCGTTATGACAGTGGCGCTGCGACAGGCTTTTCAGGCTGCATTTAGAATCAAAGTGCCGCTTACTTTGACGTGGAGCCACCCTACACTAAAACACCTCGTCCCTTGGTTCTTATCCCGACTAAGCGAATAGAAAACGATTAAATGACTTGTCTACAATTTATGATATAAACTTAATTAACTACATAGAAATTGATAAATTGCTTGTATTACGTTTTACTTTACGTTTTGGTCATTCGATGGCGAAGTGCCTTTTCTGCGTATCTTAGATGCGCTCTCATAGCCGCTTCCTAAATATCGGGTCGACCTTATTAAAACGTAAAAATATTTTACTCATTAATCATTCTAATGACGTAGCGCTACTCGTTTTTTTCTTCTTCAAATAATTGTCTACTAATTTTAAATTCTCTGATTGTCTCAATTTTTGGAATGTTGCAAATACTATAGGTAGTTGTATAATGCGTCCCTATCCTAGTGGCGGAATCTCAAAGGGTCAGCTAAAACGTCACCCGTGCTGTGCTACGTAGCAGGTGTTTACTCGGTAATTTAGTGAGACATTACAAGCATGATGTCTAAGCTCAGTTTGAATCAATGCGACAAAAAGAACCGTGTATATTGCAAACAAGATAAACAATTATTTAGTGTAGTTTTCTCTATATCATCTCTGCCGTCTTAGTCAAGCTGGTACTCCTTCGGAATATTTTCTGGCCATGCATCCACGCCGTCCATAATAACAATGCCCATTCCACCCATCAAATGAAGCTCAATGTGGCAATGGAACAGGAAAGGGCCGGGATTATCCACATAGTATCTGAAAACATTCCAGTAAGCCTCCCCTGTTACAGAGAACGCTGTGAGCCACGTATCGCGCAAGCCGGGGGTCTCCAAGTTAAAATCCTTGGGCCGTTCCTTAATTGCCTCTTCAACGCTAGTATAGTTCCAAACACCAGTTCCAAAGCCAATTCTCCACGTTTTGCTGCCGTGTTTATGGATGAAATGTTCAAAAGCTGACGTGTCGCCAGGCAGGGTAGAAACCTGCAAGATGAGGTCAACCCAAGATCCATTCTTTGTACGAATCACTAGGTTCTCATTCTCGGTTCCCATGGTTGCATTGGGATAGAACAGTAAAGGATCGTTGTTTTGGAAGTCGACGGGTAATAGGTATTTGGTGTTCATGGTGTAGTTGTATGGTGCGCCAACACGGCCAATCGCGAGCAGATGCTCCTCGTCCGCGTTACCGGGTCGAGGCTTATTCGGAGGCCACGGTTCCATGTGGTCCGAGTCTAGCTGCCATGGAAAGTAGGAGTTTTTCTCAACCTCAGGCGAGATCGGGTTGCCTCCGAATGACAAGTATGGCTTGTTTGATCTCTCGTCTTGCTCATGTCCAGCATATACCATTTCGGCATATCCTCCCAGCACTTGCGAAACGCCAGAGTTGGGAATGCGCATCGTGTACTTCCCTGGCGTTTTATCGAGCTTGACCATAATCGAAAATGTCTCTCCAGCAGACATTACCATGCTGACAAACTTCTTTGGATTAACGTAGTTTCCGTCAACTTCGTACAGCCAAAATTCGTGGTCATCGATAGAAAAGGCAATTTGAGCAATAGTTGCGGCGGCAACGACGTGCATGCTAACCCAGCCATTGTTCCTTTTCGGGTCAACAGTTATTGTTGCATTCTCATGCTTGGATGGGACACAGCCTGACTGAACACGTGGTGGTATGAGATCTGGGCGTTTAGTGACGTTCCAAGGGCCGCCTTGGATTTGATCAAGCTGTGCTGGGAAGCATCTGGCAAAACTCAAGTCAGTAATGCGATACAGGGCAGAAGATAAGACAGTGTGTGCTATATTGCTCACCCTTTATCTGAGACCTGCGTGCCAGGGGGGAAAGCATCGTCAACCAGACCTGGAGCAAGCTCTGATTGGAGAAACTTTTGGCCTGGACAATAAAGTTCTCCTTTTCCGTTGACTAGAATACTGTCGAGGCAGCTGTTATAACGGTTAGTCACCATATGAAAGATGAAATCAAATAAGCAAACACCGGTCATCAACATACAAGACAAGCATGCCTGAGTCAGTGGATATCTTCCAGTACTCGTCGGAAGTATACTGGCTCCAATCAGATACGACTAGATATTCTGGATCACGAGCGGCTTTCTCCATAGCTTCAATATCTTTATAATCGCCGACGATTTGGCTCCAAAGGCCCGTACGATCTTGTTTTGGCCTATTTGTTCGTTAGTTGGCTCTTACAACGTTGCAGAGAATTGGATTTCTCCGATACTAACCTGATGTGAATTGCGCCATAAAGTCCGTCAACCAGAGACATTTTCTCGTGAGAGTGATACCAGTGATTTCCTGGAGGCGATGCCTTAAATTTGTACACAAACTCTTTTCCGGGCTGGATCGGGCGTTGTGTAAGGCCAGGAGTGCCATCAGACCAGATAGAGTTCTTTTGGCTAATCACAGACACTCTGGGTCAGTTACTATTCCCAGCAAATAGATGGAAGGTGTTGATCATACTCAAGGCCATGCCAATGCACAGTCACATTTTTAGCCATGTCGTTAATGACGGTTATCTATTTGGCGCTCGCGTTAGTACCTTACAATACGTGTTAACGCAGCGGGAGTAACTGCTCACCTCAACATCGTCTCCTTCGTCCCAAACAAGCGTTGGGCTAGGAAACTGCCCATTGGTGTGGATAAGTTCTCTGCTCTGCCCGTTCGGAGCCCCCTCTTCCCAAGTAATGCGCAGAGTCTCATAGACAGTCTTTGCCCAAGCGGTAGAGTAAAAAAGATGCGCTAACAAAAGCACCCAATGAAAGCGAATCATGATGAACGCCGTTGCTGAATGCTTGACTCTATAATGAATACGATTGAATCATCTACTGAAGAAAAAGAATTTTATAATGATCTATTGCAATGCCGTTCTTATATAGAAAGTAGACGCGTTTTAGGGAATGACTTAGTGCCCAAATACATACCTCATAGAAAACATAGCGAAATAGCATGGCACAACGGTCGATCTCAGCTGAATAGCGCGAATCGTAGGGTAGGTTGACGCTTTCGTACAGCCTGATGTTTCCGAAAGCTGCGCCTTGCCTATCGATTTGTACGGAGTGCGCATTCAATCATTTCCGATCCAAATTTCGGAAATGTACAATCGCTTTCATGATTTTACGAGGGCGGACAATATGGAACGTCAAGCGTTATTCGACGGGACCAAATGAAAACGTGCATAGTACAGTAGGCCAGCCATACATTCACCCTGTGACGGATTTACAAGCTCGCCCTTGATCCGATCGAATCAAGTTTAGCTCACTTTATCCTAGCTGCCTTTTGCCGCTGGTAAGAAATTCCGACTTGGGCAGTTTGCTAATCGTTTGCTAATAGCGGTCGCTTGGCAACGTCTGGAATGCAAATTATAAATAGAGGCACAGTGATCGCCGATTATTCACCGAAAATCCATCCGCATGCCTATAAATGAACTATTTACAATGCCGATCAGTAGGCTAAAGAATCAGTCAATTATGATGAGTTCAGAATTGTTTTCCTGCGCGCAGAATCAGCCAATGAATGCAGAATTGGCCAATGAATGCAGGGCTAGCCAATGAATGCAGAGCTATTAATGACGAATGCAGAGTTGACTTTGATGAACGCGGTATTGTTTACATTTGTAAACCAAGTTCCAGATTCTCTCATCACATAAGCGCATGTTTGATTGTAATGTCATTTTACTTTCAGAGATTCATTTACACTGAACCTATAATAATCACATCACCAGCTTTCTTACACAGTTGTGTTCTTTTCATCGTAAAATTTTTAGCGCCTAAGAAGATCCAATGGCTATCACAGACTCGGTTCCCCAACCCCAGCAGTTGTTATGTCTCACCATCACTGCTTTTCGCAAGCCCGGACTTAGTGAATCCGAGTACCGAGAGTACATGACTAAGGTTCATGCTCCCTTAGTCGTCGGCCTTATGAAGGAATACGGAATTGTTCGGTATAACATGGTAAGCTGTTTAGTCCTTTCTGGCAATCATGCTGAGTACAGCCTCTTACACTTTGCTAGACCCATAACGATAGCCAAAGTCGACCATTGCTTTTCAAACTCTATGACCCTGAGTTCTCGAAATTGTCCGACTATGACTGTATCGTGCAATTTGTATTCCGCAACATGGAAGATTTTCTACGCATGAAAGCTGATCCACGCTTCATGGAGAGAGTCGCTCCTGACCACAAAAACTTTGCTGATACTCAAAGGTCAACGTAAGTGATCCGCTATATAAGACTGAACATTGTGAAAATACGATATTGACGATACTCCCATCGTTAGAATGACTATCGGCTATTTTGAAGAGTTTCTGGACAACAATGAGATTGTATCGAAATAAACATTACGTGTGACTACAGGCACTCAGTGGTTGAATTGAACTTATTTCATAGGACAAACTTAGGCCGAGTTTGCTGATGTAGAGCTTTGTGAAACACATTGTATCCAGTATTGGTTAAGAAAGCTATTGAGATAATACAAAAAATAGAAAAGAATTTCTCGACATTGGAATCTTATACTTTATTATGCCTCCGCGGTGTCAAACTCTTCAGTTATAGAAAGATATGAAGGATATATATGTAGTGCCAGTTCAATGAAAAAGGCATCATGCTAGCTGTGAGACTGATAGTCAAACGTACCCAGTGAGACGAGTATCAATGAACAATAAAAGAGTAAACAGCTTACAAAGAAATCGCGAAGTGTACGTATATTTTTAGAAGTTTTAATGTTAGAGATTTTTGAACTTGGAGTGTACCTTTGCTGTGTTGTTGGGCGCTATACTAATGCTGATGAAATTTGATGGGTATGTCAATGTAACGTGGTATCAGATTATTTCTGAAGATTTGGATTTGTCATTGAAGAAGGGGTGCATATGCATAAATATACGATCCAGATGTTCGCTATTGACTCCGATGGCAGAACAGATGCTTGCGTCAATGGATATCTTCATACCTAAGTACCGTTTGTGGCGGAATGCATCCCTATATAACTTTATTCTAGCCTATAGAAATGGACCGAATGCTCGTATAGATGCCGCTTTCGGCGGGGCCATAATAATATGCGGCCTGGCTATATCGGGCACTGGATTTCTCGATCGATACAGCAACTCTCGATGTCCAAACCGCATTGACTTTTTGTTATTGTCTCGCTCTTAGCAAAGAACCCAAAGATCTCAACGGCGACATAATCGCATCTCAGCTGGATACTGTTTAAATGGAGCTAAATGTCCGCTTCTACTGAGACATCTTTCCCTTGATGCCAACAAACGATCCTGGTTTCCAAAATCGAGTCATTCCTGTACGCACTTAGCCTATGTCTCACCGAATAAAGCATAAGTTTAGATAGCGCGCCATGCCCAAATATGTGTTACGCCGTTCGCGTTGGTAAAAGTGTCACAATGCATACTCTTGTGACCTCCTGATTCTGAAACCGTATGTGGCTGGTCGGAGCGGTTGCTGATGAGATCATACTAGAGATATTCTTATCACTAATGCAGTCAAATACTTCCCTTTTGTATTACTTAAGCTAAGCGTGAAAGAAGTTAATAGAGGACTGCTTGTGCTATATGTTTGTCGTTTGTTTTGGGCTCTTCACTCATCATTTCATCCTCGTATGCTAGACTTGACTGCCATCATGGAGCATTTGACAATTGGCAAGTCCAGCAGCGAGGCTGATTCCCTTCGAATTTTTGTTTTTGGGGATCAAAGTAGCTTCAGCCTGTCGAATTTACAGCTGCTACTTCTTAAAAAGAATAATCCCTACTTAACGTTGTTCACCGATCGAGTGAATGTCGCGCTCAGGAAAGAGATAGCTCAGCTTCCAATCGCAGAGCGCCAATGGTTTCCAGCTTTCTCCAGCATACAGCATCTTGTTGCTCGAGGGCTTAAGAAAGAGAAGAATGCAGCGCTTGACAGCACTTTGACGACAATATACCAGATTGGTTCTTTTATCAAGTAGGATATCTTCGCTCCTACAATTACTATGCATAGGCTAACAATATTGTATAGCTACTTCGGAGACTGCGATGAGATATACCCATCGGCCCCAAACAACTACGTCTCAGGATTATGCATTGGAACAATAGCAGCGGCCGCAGTCGGCTCCTCAAAGTCGCTGGGCGAGCTGGTGCAAGCTGGTGTTGATGCTGTACGCGTGTCACTAAAAATAGGCCTCTTGGCTGCTCGAACTGCCGCTTTGTTTGGTCACCAAAGATCCAATGGTCCCTCCTACTGGTCATATGTGGTTGCTGAATCACAATATCCGCTGGCACTTGCTGAAAAGGCCATCGCATCCTACAGGGACAGCAGCGTAAGTAACATTATTGCATCTTTCTACAAGCCAATATTTACCAAGTGTCCAGATGATCCCACCTTTGTCGTCGCCGTACGTCAGCGCAAAAGGCCAGAATTCTTGGACTGTCAGTGGCCCCCCGGAAACCGTACAAAAGTTTTTAGAGTCCTCGCAGTTTTTAGAAACGCCAAAATCCATGCCAATCTCTGTGCATGCGCCATACCATGCGCCGCATATTTTCTCTGTCACTGATGTTGAGCAAATTCTTCAAGATGTTGGATCGGTTAGCGACCTGTCAAGCAAGATTCCTTTCATTTCTAGCTCATCGAGTGGCAGCACGCTGGACAACAATTGTTTCCGAGACTTATTGTACCATGCCATTGAAAGTATTCTCGTTCTACCCCTGGATATACGCGATGCTGCTGCGAACGTACAGAAAACTCTGAAAGGAGCAAGCTCTACGGGCCAATACATCCTGTGTCCAGTCGCAACCAATGTCTGTCCCAGTTTCAAGGCGTCGTTCTCGCCGGAGTCGTCTAAGCGAGTGGCGATCGTGGATAAGATCATGGAGAGTATAGCTGCTAACGCTGGATCAAAATCTTCCAGTGCAGTCAAGCCAAGCGATGCCAAGATAGCAATCGTTGGAATGTCTGGAAGATTTCCAGAAGCCGCGGACGTGGAAGAATTCTGGAACCTGCTTTACCAAGGGCTAGATGTCCATCGGCGTGTCCCAGAAGACAGATATAATGCAGAGAAATACTATGATCCAACCGGCAAGACCAAGAATACGAGCAAGATTTTGCATGGATGTTGGATTAACGAGCCGGGGCTGTTTGATGCAAAATTCTTCAACATCTCTCCGAAAGAGGCTGAACAGTCTGACCCTGGCCAGCGTATGGCCCTGACAACGGCCTATGAGGCTCTTGAAATGGCAGGTATCGTTGCAGATAGGACACCATCAACTCAACGAGACCGCGTTGGAGTATTCTACGGCATGACTAGTGACGACTACAGAGAGGTTAGCTGCGGCCAAAACGTCGACACTTATTTTATTCCAGGTGAGGACTCTGTTCAAGATATACACATTTATTCAATTACTAACTTAAAAAAGGTGGGAATCGAGCCTTTACTCCAGGCAAGGTGAACTATTTCTTTAAATATTGCGGCCCATCAGTGAGCGTCGACACCGCTTGGTAAGCTTCCACATGCTGTTTGTTTAAGAGGCTTTCAACTAACATTCTGTCTCTCATCAGCTCGTCCAGTCTTGCAGCTATCCACCTTGCTTGTAACGCGATCTGGCGCAATGAATGTGACACAGCCGTCGCTGGTGGTACAAATGTCATGTCAAATCCTGATAGTTTTGTGGGATTAGATCGTGGGCATTTCCTTGCTAGAGAAGGTATGTATATCCACTCGGTATTTGCGAGGCTATAAGCTAATGATATCTTTTTAGGCAACTGCAAAACGTTCGATGATGCAGCTGATGGCTATTGTCGTGCAGACGCGGTTGGTACGATTGTGTTGAAGAGACTCGACGATGCAATCGCAGACCATGACCCTATCCTTGGAGTCATTTTGGGCGCGCACACCAACCATTCTGCGGAGTCTGTTTCAATTACTAGGCCACATTGCGGAGCTCAAGAGGAGATCTTCTCCAAGCTCCTCACTGAGACTGGTGTTCCTCCCAATCAAGTCAGCTACATAGAAATGCACGGCACAGGCACACAGGCTGGCGATGCTACTGAGATGGCATCGGTCCTCAGCTGTTTTGCTCCATCCTATTCGCGACTGCCACATGAAAGCCTTCACTTGGGATCAACAAAAGCAAATGTTGGGCATTCTGAATCTGCATCTGGAGTTACAGCTTTGATCAAGGTCTTATTAATGATGGAAAAGAACCTCATCCCGCCTCACTGTGGTATAAAAGGCAAAATCAATCACAAATTCCCCACGGATTTGGATAAACGCAATGTGCATATCGCCATGTCTGCCACGCGGTGGGAGCGAAAGCGTGAGTTGAACAACATTCGCCGCGCCTTTGTCAACAATTTTTCTGCTGCCGGTGGCAACACCGCGCTGATCATGGAAGACTATCCGGAGCTCACGATGAACTCATCGCAGCCTGATCCTCGCACTTCTCACGTTGTGACAGTGTCTGCCAAGTCAATTTCATCTCTCAAAGGGAATTTGGAAAAGCTGAAAAACTTTGTTCAGCAGCAAACAGGTTCAGATGACTTCTTGCGCAAGCTGTCCTATACAACTACGGCTCGACGGATGCATCACCCGTTCCGTGTTGCCATCCCAGCTGCAAATAGCGAGCAGTTGCTGAGTGCCTTGAATGACATGTCTAAACGAGACACTCATAGGCGCTCCGAAGAAACACCAGTCGCTTTTGCATTCAGCGGTCAGGGGGCACAATATAGCGCTATAGGACAGCATTTATCGCAGTACGCAACGTTCCGCAAGGAAATCGAATCCTACGACATTCTTGCTCGACGGCATGGATTCCCCTCATTTATTCCACTTGTCGATGGATCTGTCGCGATTGATGATCTTGAACCGCTGATTGTTCAACTCGGTACTACTTGCATTCAAATGGCTCTCGCGAGCTTCTGGATGGCATTGGGCATGAAGCCAGCCTACGTGGTCGGTCACAGTCTAGGCCACTACGCAGCGCTCAAAGTCGCCGGTGTGCTTACAGCCAGCGATACAATCTACCTTGTTGGAATGAGGGCACGTCTCCTCCAAGAAAAATGCACTATAGGAAGTCATGAGATGCTGGCAGTCCGAAGCAACGTGGAGGAGATTCAGAAATATCTGGATGCAAGCATTCACGACGTTTCTTGCATCAATGGTCCACAAGACACCGTTGTCAGTGGCCGTGTGGCCGACATCGAGAATCTGTCTCAAAAGCTTGCGGCCAACAACATCAAAGCGACAAGGGTCAATGTCCCTTTTGCATTCCATTCGGCCCAGGTGGATCCCATTCTGGACCAGCTTGAATCCATTGCATCTAATGTCACCTTCCACTCTCCGAGCATTCCAGTTGGCTGCCCTCTGCTGGGTACGACTTTCCAGGTCGGTGAAACACCGTCTCTCGAAGCCAAGCATATCAGAGGCCACTGCAGAGAAGCCGTCAATTTCCACGGGGTCTTACAGTCTGCCAAAGACGATGGGCTCATCTCCGCGAAAACAGCTTGGATTGAGCTAGGGCCACACTCGGTGTGCTCAACGCTCTTGAAAGCCAATCTCGGGCAGGATATTACCGCCGTTCCTTCTTTGCTTCGCAATAAAGACGGATGGCAAGTTTTGGCTTCGAGTCTTGAGACATTGTATTGCAAGGGAGTGTCCATTAACTGGGATGCGTATCACGAGGACTTTGAAGCTTGCAAAGAGGTACTGAGGCTTCCTGCCTACAGCTGGGACAACAAGAAGTACTGGATTGATTATGTGTATGATTGGCTACTCACGCGAGGTGATCCTCCCCCGCAACTAGTTGCTGCAGCGCCAGCGCCTGTTTCTACCTTCTCAACGGCCTCTGTGCATCGAATCGTCGATGAGATCACAAATAAGGAGAAGCTCAGCCTTACGGCAGAATGCGAATTTACAAGCGAAAAATTGCATGAGGTGGTATACGGTCATGTTGTTAATGGAAATCGCGTTTGCACATCGGTAAGTTGTCCTTATTTTGCCTATCGAGTTTGTTTGCTAACACTATTTTAGTCATTGTACTCCGATTTTGGGTTGACTTTGGGCAAGTATGTCATTGAAAAGTACCGACCGGATCTCGAGGGTTATTCAGTAGACATCCAGGATATGACTATCCATAAACCTCTCGTTCACAAGGACGGCCCAGCCATGCTTTTGAGGATCAACATCGAGCACGAGATGACTAATAGCAGAGCGGCAAAGATGTCTATATACAGTGTAGATGGCAAAGGAAAAAAGACTGTCGATCACGCTCAATGCAGACTTCATTTCGAACGGCCCAAAGTCTGGCAGGAAAATTGGGACAGTACTCTATACTATGTTGAACGAAGTATTGAGTGGCTCAAACAAAAAGCTGATCAAGGTCACTACAGCCGTCTCTCTTCCGGAGTGATATACAAACTGTTTTCCAGCTTGGTCGACTACAGTAACGCCTACAAGGGTATCCAAGAAGCCATTGTTAATGCGGAAGACTATGAAGCGACCGGCTTGGTCCAGTTCCAAGTTGATGAGGGAAGCTTTCAGTGCAACCCTATGTGGATAGACAGCTGTGGGCAGCTTGCCGGGTTCTTGATGAACGGTCATGCGAAGACTCCCAAGGATCAAGTCTTCATTAACCATGGCTGGAAGTCTTTTAGAGCCGTCAGGAAATTCTGCAAAGACAAGACGTATCGCACTTACGTCAGGATGCGGCCAATGGAAGGCACCATTTATGGCGGAGACGTTTACATCTTTGATGATGAAGGCGTTGTGGCAGTCTGTGGTGACATTAAAGTGAGTTGAGCCATCCGACCCTTCTAATCTTTTACGATCTTATTAATGATTTTATAGTTCCAAGGTATTTCCCGAAAGGTGTTGAACAACGCCATGCCGCCACCGAAATCTACAAACGAGGCCCAACCCCGTCCTCGTCCTACAGCAGCTAAAGAATTTCCCGTGAAAAGTACAACCTCTGTCTCATTGACTCAGCTCTCTTGTCATACTGAAGTTGAACCTCTAAAGCTTGATGCGGCTCTAAAGTCGGCGTCTACTGCGTCTGCTGCCAGAAATCCCATGCATCCCATTATCGCCATTTTGTCTGATGAGGTTGGCATTCCCTCGGCCAGTGTCCAAGATGACTTTGTCTTTGCAGATAATGGAGTTGACTCGCTTTTGTCCCTCAAAATCGCTGGAAGATTGCGCGAAGAACTCGGTCTGGAGCTTGAATCGTCGGTATTCGAAACCTGCACAACGGTTGCTGATCTTGTTGCCCACCTTGGCTACAGTACTTTCTCATCAGATCAATCTACTGAACATCTGAGTGAGACTGAAGCCTTCTCTTCAAGCAGCGAGCCTTTCACGACTCTGACCAGCAGCGCGACTACGCCTTTGCGAGAATCTGTCTCTTCTACCCTGTTGAAAGACGTGTGTGCTATTCTGGCAGATGAGATCGGTGTTTCTACGAGCGAAATCATGAACGACGTTAATCTTGGTGAACTGGGTATGGACTCACTGATGTCACTTACCGTGCTCGGGCGTCTACGCGAGGAGCTAGAAGTTGAGCTCGACGATGATTTCTTCGTTTCTTATCCCGACTTTAGCTCTTTCAAGCACATGTTCCAGTCAGCCGCCACTCCACAGGAATCTGAGCCAGATATGTCCGAAGAGTTGCACAAATATCGGGCATCGTCAATTCTCCTTCAAGGCAATCCCAAGACTGCGCTCTATACACTGTTCCTTCTCCCAGACGGTTCCGGAGCTGCAGTTTCATACGGGCCCATTGACGCTGTTGGAAAAGATGTCTGTGTATACGGGCTTAATTGCCCCTGGCTTAAAACTGCTGACAAGCTGGTACGGTTTGGTCTCAAAGGCCTGGCTACACTCTATGCTGAAGAGATTAAACGAAGGGTGCCACAAGGGCCTTATAACCTAGGCGGGTGGTCCGCGGGAGGCATCTGTGCTTATGAAGCAGCAATTCAGATGACACGACAAGGAGACACTGTTGATCGTCTCATTTTCCTTGACTCTCCCAACCCGATCGGTCTGGAGAAGCTACCTGCACGACTCTTTGACTTTATCAATGGCCTGGGTCTTTTTGGAGATGGCAAAGCACCGGACTGGCTATTGGCGCACTTCCTCGCGTTTATCGATGCGCTTGACGAGTGGAAGCCAGTGCCCTGGGATGAAGCTTTGAACAACAAAGCGCCAGCACCACGCTCATTCATCTTATGGGCTGAAGATGGTGTCTGCAAGGGCACCGATGAACGCCCAGAATACAGAGATGATGACCCGCGTGAAATGCGGTGGTTGCTTGAGAACCGGACTAACTTTGGCGGCAACAACTGGGACGTTTTACTTGGCGAGAAAAATCTTTCAATTTCACGCATCAAGGATGCGAATCATTTTACAATGTTACACAAGGGCAAGAACACGGAGCGCGTTGCGGCTTTTATCAAGAAAGCGTTCGCATAGAAGGCAATTATTCATATTACACGGAATATAAGTAGAGTGTGGGCGGTTTGCGATGAATGATTCATTACGGAATCTCTCTTAATTCTTAATATTGATTTAGATCTAATTAATATACGGTATACGTTTTGGCTTTCAATCTTCTTCAAAACTCTCCTCTATATAAATCCAACCGATGGCTGTTATGTATTGTTTAGTTAAGTTGTACGATGTTATCATTTCGCATGCTTTAAATACTTGGCTATCTCATTGTTGTCGGCATGTTTCATCACACAATAATACTTTACTTCCCGTTATCGGCCTTGAGCTAAAGTTCAATTGGTTTCTTATGTGCGTTGTTTGGCGGGGCTTGCGTTGTGGGCTTGCGTTAGCTGGCTAAGCAATTCCTTTTAGTGGCCAATACTGGAACTAAGTTGGAGAATGAACGAGCCTCTTACTAATTGATCTGTCATTCCGCCCTAGAATGCCGACGCATAGCGCTCAGCATCTCTTTCCGTTGCTTGGATAACCTAGAAGCTTCGGCATATAAGAGATTGTGCCGTGCGAGGCCGAATACTGAAGCCGGAAAAGCTACGAAAGAGTAGGTAGGTAAACAACTGAACCGAAATCAAGGAATTTCAGGAGTCTAAATTGGTCTATGCAGACTGATTCGGCGACGTGTATTCGTATATTCGTGTATGGATATTTGGAATATATTATGCGGAACACCACGGCATTAGTATGCACGATTAGCAGTGGGCATCCGCGCGCCCTTTTCCCCGCGCTGTATTCACACAACAGCCACTGTGGATCTTACCGAGGCGAGGGGTAAGACCGATATATATAGACTCTGAATAGCGTAAAATCGTATATGCAACTTCTAGATACGGCCACTCGTCTCAATTTCCAGATACGGCCACTCGTCTCAAGTTGAAGAATTTAATAGCCGCATCATTTCTGAGCTCTGCAGCATCTTCTTTTCTTGCTTTAACGAATAACTTCTTTTCTCTTCTTCAATCATGGCTCCTGTAAAGCTTGCACACTACCTCTTCACTCGTTTACGCCAGCTCGGCGTCGAGTCTATCCATGGCGTTCCTGGAGATTTCAACCTGACGATGCTGGACCATGTGGAACCCGCAGGCCTCAACTGGGTTGGCAACGCCAACGAGCTCAATGCTGCCTATGCTGCCGATGGATATTCCAGGATAAAAGGACTTGGTGCCATTGTGACAACCTTTGGCGTTGGAGAGTTATCAGCGATCAATGCCATCGCAGGCGCCTACGCTGAATTTGCACCCGTTGTGCATATCGTGGGAACTCCAGCCCGACAGATCCAGGAGGAACGACTCGCGGTGCATCACACTCTGAACGATGGCGAGTTCAAAAGATTCTCACAAATGCACGCACATGTCACCGTCGCGCAGACCCGACTTTGGAATCCATTGACCAGCGCCGAGCAAGTCGACAACCTCTTGATTCAGTGCCTCTTACACTGTCGACCGGTGTACCTGGAACTTCCTGTCGATATGGTAGATGCCTTTGTTTCTGGAGACCGATTACAAACACCAATTTCAATCCCGGAGCCGCAGCCTACTCCAAACTTGGATGAGGTACTTCTCAAGATTATCAGCAAAGTCGAAGCCGCTAAGCGGCCTGTCATTTATATGGATGGTGAGAGCAGGCCTCTTCGCATCGTAGAAGAGGCACAGCATTTCGTATCAATGACGAAGTGGCCAACTCTAGCGTCTCCTTTTGGCAAAGGACTGCTGGACGAAACACAGCCCAATTTCATCGGTGTCTACCAAGGAAAGTTTGGGGCCAAAGCTGTGCACGACTTCGTGATGGAGACTGACTTGGCACTCTGTTTTGGTCCCCACTACAGTGGCACCAATACTTATATGTGGAACAGTATTCCGCAGAGCAAGGAGACCATTGAGTTCACCACTTCAGGAGTCAAGATAGGTCCAGAGTTTTACCGAGACGTATCTCCCAAGCTGGTCCTTTCTCGCCTCCTCAAAGAGCTTGATATGTCAAAGATCACAGCGAGTAGCTCAATGCCCGATTTACCCAGATACCAGCTTCTTGCACCATCATCAACCCCAGCGGACGATATTATCACGCAAGATAGAGTATGGAAAGTTTTAGGAAATCTCATCCAGCCTGGCGATATTGTCATGGGTGAAACAGGCACACCTGGTTTCGGCGTCCGCGAGATGCCAATGCAACAACACTGCCGGGTATTCAGCCATGTCACTTGGCTATCTATCGGTTACATGCTTCCGGCCGCTCAGGGCGCTGCCCTTGCCCAAAAGGAGCTTATTGCTGCTTCAAAATGGCATAACATTAACACAGCCAAAACTATACTGTTCATTGGGGATGGCAGTTTCCAGATGACAGTTCAGGAGATGTCAACTATGGTCAAGCACAATCTTGGCGTAGTCATTGTGTTGATTAATAACGATGGATACTCTATTGAGAGATTCATCCATGGGAGAAAACAAGGATACAATGACGTTGCAAGGTGGCGCTACCTTGAGGCCCCAAGCTTCTTTGGTGCGCCCAAAGATACATATACCGCTTCTGCCAAAACATGGTCTGAGCTGAATACTATCCTTGAGAGGTACAAAACCGAAAATAACAGAGGATTGTCCATGTTTGAGGTGGTTATGGAAAGAGAAGATGCCCCTCTCGGACAACTACAGAAAGTGTTGGAGATGCAGATTGAGCGGGAGCTGAAGAACTGAATCTAAGTCAAGAAAATACAAATACATTTTACGCCAAGGGTAGATATAATAGACATCAATGCTTATCTTTGAAAGGGCAGGCATCCTTTAATATACAGTGTGAGACGTGCGACAGCACTAATCGGAATGTTGAAGTTCCACATCCAGCTCCTTGGCTCGTTGAATAGCACCGACGCCCTATGCGCTGACTAGCGAGTACATATTGTGGAGAAGATGTAATAGCGTAAATAGCCCAAATGCCAGCCAAGCGCCAGCCAAAAGAGAGGTGACTTGTCCAAATTATTTATCCATGTTTTGAGCTTGAGCAGTGAATTTTGCAAAAGGCAAGACGTTGTAACTCTAGCCCAGAATGTCACAGACGAACGAAATATGCCTTACGAAGCTAAGTGGCTCAGAATTGCCATCTCCAGCTGACACAATATACCCTGGGCCGATGGAGGAAGCAGCCAGGGTTGAAGTCATCTCAATGCTGCCCACAGTTGTAGAAAGGCCGGCCCATGTTTTATCAAGACAACGAACTATAACTGCTATTGCGACGCTTTCAGCAGTGAGTTTCTTAAGTAGCCTAAGTACTGGCCTCTTAACCATTGGCCTTCCACGCATGGCAGTGGAGATTGGGTTGCCCGATTATCTGATCGCATGGTAAGAAGAATACAGCCTCTGAAACTGTCAATTCGTTTTTAACAACGAAATTTGGGCTAATTTTGGTCACTCTGCTGACACTTTTGCCAGGCCATCATCTGTATACACGTAAGTTGTCCAGCCTTCCAGTGCACAGACTTTTGAGTGCGTAAATAAATGTACTAAATATATTAAATCACAGATTGGCGAGCGGATCTTGTCTAATCATCGCTGGATCAGTTGCGGACGTTGTGGGGAACCGCATAGTCAATACAATAGGCTGTTTCTTGGTCGGCTGCTTCATCATAGCATGCGCTGTTGCTAGAACTGGCATCGAGTTGATCATGTTCCGTGCCTTTCAAGGCGTGGCTGTGTCACTTTGTCTCCCTACTTCTGTTGCCATTGTTGCTAGCATTACAACCAGTGGGCGCCAGCGAAACATTGGCTTTTCTTGCTTGGGTTTCGTGCAGCCCATTGGTTTTTCTCTTGGCTTGGTACTGGGCGGAGTGCTTCAGGATACAGCGGGGTGGAGAGTGGGATGGTATATATGCGGTGGGTTAACAATGGCTCTTTTCTTCATCAGCTTATGGGCATTGCCCGCGGATGAAAGGACTGAAGGTACAGTCTTATTAAGACTGCGGAGGGATGTTGATTGGATTGGTGCAATCCTATCTTCCGCTTCTTTAGCACTCCTCTCATATGTTCTTGGGTAAGTCTCGTCTATTCAGACAAGTTGGCCAGCCTAATGACATTATTTAGGGTGATGTCAAGCGGAGTGCACAACATTGCAATCCCAGGAAATATCGCAGCGCTCACGGTCGGTGTATTGCTCATCCCATCTTTTATCTTTTGGCAGCGACGACAAGAAAAGCGGCAAAAACCAACATTGATTCCCAATTCGCTGTGGAATAATAGAACATTCACAACTGTCTGCCTATTGGTCATTTTCTCTTACGCTGTTGTCAACGCCATGGAGTTTTTTTGCAGTCTGTTGTAGGTTTTCTCGTTCACAGAAGGAACATGTGGTCATTGAGTCTCTACTGATCGTTTGCAGCTTTCAAAATGTCCAGCAACTCTCTGCACTTCAGGCGTCCTTACGCATCCTCCCGAGTCTCATCGTAGGGGCGCTTGTACAAGTATCAACTGGGTTACTAATTCACAGAGTTCCTGCTTTCTACCTTCTCCTCGTATCCATGATACTGAGCGCTGGGGCACCGCTATTGATGGCAACCATAAGAATACAACAGCCATATTGGTTCAACGCATTCTTCGCCCAGCTGGTTTCTCCAGTCAGCGCAGATATCCTCTTCACTGTCGGTTTACTTGTTGTCTCTGAGGTGTTTCCAGCCCGCATGCAGGCATTAGCAGGAGCTGTTTTCAACACTGTTGCCCAATTCGGCACTTCAGTTGGTCTGACTATCATGGCTGTCATTGCAGCTTCAATCACGAATGGCTCTAAATTACAAGACAAGAACTCCCCAGATGCCCTCATGTCCGGATATCGTGCGAGCTTTTGGGCTGCTTTTACCTGGATGGGCTTGGCGTGCTTGATTGGTGCCTGCGGGCTGCGGAAGATTGGAATGGTTGGGCTAAAAAGAGACTAATCCCGCTATATATAGGTATGTATCCTCGTATCACCTAAAATCGACGTTGATACAGACATACCTATCTCAATAATTATTGAATGTATTGGTGGTTGAATGAGGCTAGGGACTGTCATTTACGCTATGAGCCAAAAAAATATTGATGATTTGTTTGGTTCGAGGTGCTCGTATCACGAAAGCAAAGGGTCCGTTAAATTTCTCTACTATCAAGTACCAGGGTAGCATTCTCCATCATTATCCCAGCACGCCACCTGCTTAGCCCAGGCCAGAAATTTTTATTCTTGGGAGATAACATTTTATCATCCTCGCGGCATTGCTTCATGTCGAAAGTCATGAAGCTTACAGCTTTCCCGCTAAAAGTTGGTGTAAAGGCACACCAAGACTTCGTGCCCGGAAGCTCGCGCTGGCTACCTTGGCCCTCGGGGAGCGGTGGATGAACAGATTCAAGATCAACTCCGATATGCCTAAGCCAAGTAGTCGAGAATGAGAATGAAGGTATCAGCGGAACTCTCTTCATCGTTGCCTGGAAAAATGGCGTAGGACTGGCCGTCGCTTCGGTCCTATCACCAAAGGTGTCGTGAGGATACACTCGTACGGTAAGCGATTTGTCAGGCGCTTCTTCCCAGTCGAATCGAGCCAAATGTTTTGGTATATTCCAGTCTAATCCGTTCTGGTTAGTGATTTAAATTCCCTTGGCTTGTGTAATCACATAGACTGTTGCTTTATGCAGCTGCCAATATGAACACTTCTTCTACAATCAACTCACTGATTCTACCGTTAAAACAGGTATGCTTCTGTGAGACGTATAATCGAGTTGCTTTGTAAGAATGGCCGCTCATATACTCATCATTGAAATCTTGTTTGGTCCATTCGAATTTCCCTGGGATGATGACGAGCTCATCATACGGGCCAACCGGAGTTTCCTTGTACCTAATGACTTGAATTCCGCCAAATCCTCCGATAGGACGGCTGCTCTCAAGATCAGCAAATTGAGATGATAGCTCAAGCGGCGAGTAAGCAACGTCAAATGGGAAATTTCGAACTTGAGAAGCAGAGATCCAGAAGGGTACCGTATAGACATCTACTTTCAAGGTCCATGGCGGGGGTGCAATTATGATTGGCTCGTCCTTGAGTTGTTGTGACATAGGTGGTTAAATTTCTTTTCTTTCCTTTTTAAAAAAGAAGACTTTTACGCTGATACAGATATTATATATAACATCAAGAGTGAGAGTTCGAGCATATGACTAATTATGATGCTTCGTGGCGTATTTATTGCAGGAATTGGCTTCCGCTAGCAGGCGGCCATGCAACATTTATATCTCACTCTAAGGGTATAAATCTTACATCCATGCTGTTTGTTTTCCTGAAGGATCTCTCTTGTGTTGTATTTTTCTATTGTTAGCTGCCTGTTCGGGTCAAAAATTGGAGCACAGGCCGTGTGTACAATATCTTACTTCGTGCAACCCGGCTTGGATCGACACCAACTTACTGAATGCGTCACGATGCGCTACCAGTTTTTGGAATCTCGCTTAAGCAATCAAAAAACTTCTTCTTGACCAGCCCGATGGGAATGTCATTGCTATCTTCTCTCTAACTGAAATACTCTCTAATTAAAATAATATCTCTGTGACGTTGGTCGTTGTGATAGAGCTACGGTGGACACTCTAAAAATGCCAGCCCCAGGTTACTGCAAAGGGATTTTTAATTATTGTACTCCATATACCCGGTTAATACCCCCCAGACGCGGTAAATTGCCTTGGATCACACGTTCCTTGATTAGGCAAAAGGATTTGCCACCATCGAGGTTACATTGGACTGACTTACTTGATATATAAGCGACACGTAGGCCGCCTATCCTTTTACTTTGTTACATCATTTGTCAACCCTTGTGTGAAGGAAGAAGTTTCTACTGAATGGTAATTTCTTTTATTTACGATCAAGCATGTCGAGTTAAAATGTATACAGCTTGTAATAAACATATGGCGCCGATCTGGTTGCGCTTTTGTTCCATTGTATCTTGGAGAACAGTTAGTTTCCTTCTACGTACGTACCTGCGGCTAGACGCTTTTCGAAGGAAAAGTCTATGTTACAGATACTCTAGTATTTCAAAGTCAAAGGCAGATTCAGTTATCATAATGAGAGAAATTTCTATTCATCATACCCATCCAACGATATCATTCTTTGTCGCTTGCCAATATTTTCCCTTGGAAAGATAGTCTCCATTGCACCATTTTAATTTCAATACGCGGTTTATGTTTTGAGTCTTGGCCTACACGTTAAGAACGAATGATGCAAAATAATTCGATTTTCTTCATGAAATAGTTCTGTCGGTATCGGCTGGCATACTGGGCTACAAATGATATCACGTGGAAAAGCCCAATCGTCTGCATTTGTGACGAGTCGGTTCTTGGTGCATGTCTATCTCCACAGCGCCTATACAGCATCGCCAATCGGTACAAGTAAGAGTGGTACTACAACGACCGCATTCACCAATCCGGCAATCCAGAACTTTTCTCCCAGCGAGTTATAACCCCGGGGATGAACTTCGGATGGAGAAAGACGAGTACCTGGCCTATATTTGAATATTAGCGTGTAAAACAGACCGCCTATGTTGCCGCTAGCTCCAACAATGCCAGCAACAACGCCGATGTTTTTTGGCCGCCAGTGCCCATAGATCGAGTAACAGGCACCGTTTGCTGAGAAACCAGTAATTGCAATCACGACGATGAAGCCAATAACACCGCCTATGGTTGCGTGATTCTTGTTTATGTAGATTCCCAAGCCAATCATGGCGATTCCTTGAGATGCAGCGGTGGCTAAGAGCCAGTACATTTTAGCACGCAGTCCAAATCGAGCGTAAAGAATGTCTGACATGATGCCTCCGAGTGGCCGAGCAAACAAGTTCATAAGGCCGTATGTGGATGCAGCATAGGCGGCATCCACGGATCCAAATGACTCGCTGGCAAACAGGGTATTGATCAAACCGGGAAGTGCTGCATCCAGCGCTGTCTCAAGGCCAAAGGTTAGTAGATAGCATAGAGCACACGACCAGACACGGAGGTCAGAAAGGATCTCCAGTAATGCCGCTAAGGTCGGTGGTTCCGACTGTGCAGTATCCACATTTGTGACCGGAGACGGCTCACTGAAGCTCGTACCCTCTGATTTGGAGTTCTTGGATCTTCGAGCAAATGCATTTTCGGAATCTTGAAACATATTTTGCTGTTGTACACCACCTTCATCGACGATTTGACCTTTCCTTGTGGTTGAGTCGTGGAGTCGGTGGCGAGCTGACCACTTCCCACCGGGGTGATCTCGGCCAAACAGTAAAATTATGACAGCGATAAGCAGCAGGCATGGGACAGGCACTGTGGCAAAGCACAGACGCCACGCAATGTGAGGGCTAAAGCCAGCCTTGATATAACGTTGGTATAGCCCGATCATCACAGCAACTGTCGCTCCACCCCCCAAGTTACCCCAGCCGCCCGAGAAGGCATTAGCAGTGCCAACAATTGACTTGTCAAAGAACGTGGTGGTATAGGCCTGGGTTGGAACAAAGCTGCCCCCAAGAATGGAGATGAAAAACCGCACCGTCTCTAACCCCTCAATATTGACTACCAGCGCCGCTAAGCCAGACGGGATAGCCCCCAGAATGAGTAGAGAAGCCAAAACCTTTCGTGGCCCAAATTTATCGCATGCAGGACCAGCAACAAGGCGTACCAGAGCTGTGCCACCAAGAGAGGCTAGGTTGGAATTGGTGACTTGATCTTGAGTAAGGTTGAGATCCGCTTTCACTACCTCCGGTACCAGTGGAGAAAAGGCAAACCAAGAAAAGAAAGCAACAAAAAACCCAAGCGTGGCTAGCCAAAAGGCTATGCAGTAAAAATCGTCCCAAATTCGGAATAGAGGAAATGTAAGGCTTTTCCCATTGAGAGGGTTGACTTCGGCTCGCCGCCACAGTGAAGATAGTCGAAATGTGTGATTCCCTGTAGGGTTGTCCTCCTCTTTACTATGATGTTCATTTATTATGTCGGCGTTTAAATCGCCCTGTCGAATGAAATATATCGTCTGATTCGATCCACTGCTGATAGAAGGCGAGGAGTTATTAACGACCTCTTTAGACTCTTTAAATGACTTTATATCATCTTGAGTGGCAGATTTCGACGTGCTGGAAACCATGTTTTCCTCCACGCTCAGATTCCGTTTCTTGTTCTATGTAACGGTTGATGACGATTCTGAGGCGAGATTCTGTAAGATGGTATATACCAGAGGTTCTTAGGGACCGTATCGAGGACGTGTAATGTTTGCACAGAAGTAGATACTCTACCATGCAGAAAAGGTTAATTGGTTATCAGGATGAGAAACAAGCACTGAAACTAACATTACTTGCTGATATATGGTATCATATAGAAGAATACAATCCTCAATCACGTTTCTGGAAGTAATGAGAAGGTATGAAATTGGATGCTAGAATGTAAGCAGTTGTGTGACATGTTTGAGATATACTGCGTCATACATTTATTTCACTGCATTCTAAACTTATACTGCTCTTCTGGTCAATCAAGAACCATAACACTATTAACATTTTGTTGCACCTCTACACCTAATTCAACCATGATAGAAAGTGTAGTCGATAACAAAATGATATCAACAGTGTGAGCTTATCACTCGAGGTTGATACAGAGATAGCACAACCGGAGATGCAAATTTCAAAGTCGACACTCTTCAGCTCTACCATGTGTACAGATAAAAACGCATTTACTGAGATGGGGAAAGATTAATCTGATGTATTCTGCCTATATGGCTGCATAAGCTCTGCTGCCCTAAGAGGCTCCTAAAGCGTAAGGGAACAATTCTCTCTACAGCTTCTCTACAGGATGATTTTGCATTCTCCGAGGAGAGAGGTGAAAGGACATTAGTAGCATTGCTGATAAGGAAAACCGATTTGATAGGCTGGCGAGGAGGTGAAGTAAGAAAATAAAGCTGGCTTAGAGCGAGAGCTAGAGCCCAATGGCGGTAGCGGATTCTTAGTATCGACAAGTGTCATTTTATACATGGCAGGGGAGAGTGAGAGATAAGGAGACCAGCGGCTACTGAAATAGGAGATAGCTCTGATAAATGTACGAAGGAACTATGGATGACCAATCATAAGATTTATCAATACACAAGGCAGTGGCAGTTGACAGCAAGGACTATAAATAAGATAATACGATGGAAATGAATCTCGATTGTTGGTTTATTAATAGTAGTGTTTTTAATAAGAATATTTGTATTTTGCTTCATTGCGTATTAGGTAGTTTATTACGATCATTATCTGTTACAGCTAAGAAGACAAAGAAGTTGGTTAAAATGGATCTATACGAGCAACGGCATTTCTGATCTGTTGGCTACTTTCACCAGTCAAGTGCACTGTTGCCTCCACATGTCTGACGAGAGGCCAAGTGTGGTGGCTGTCCCTTCATCTTGTTAAGAGGCAATGGTTCTGTAATCTCTATTGCTGGCTCTGCATCCTTTGCGAGCGCTCTCAGCTCTTCGTCTGCTTTCCGTAACATCCATTTTGTTGTTGAAAGTACAGCGTCAAGTGCTTCCGTAGGGGGAAGATAGATGAGTATCTCATTGTTTGTCTCATCTGCCTTGACCTCAAAAGTCATAATTGAGTAGCTTGTGTCTGAGCAGCTTCCACCTCCCTCAGCCGCGTTGGGGTTCAGCAGAAAATTCCGCTTATGTAGTGGACAGGACACATATTCTCTGCCTTGTTCATCTTCGCCTACTAGGCCATCTGCTAGCACAAAAGCTTTCTTATGAGGGCACATGTTTTGTGATGCGCGCAAGCCACGACCCGGAATATTCCAAACAGCCAACTGAACTTCGCCATATTTGACAGCGACCGATGTTGGTGCATCACTCTGGCGGTTCAATTCTGAAAGTTTACAAACAGATCGCCATGCCCATTTCGCGTCTTTTGCGACGTCTAACAAATTGAAGTGAAGCGGGGAGCTGTCTTCAGGCCAATCCGCGGGACGCCTTTGATCCCGCTCCATGATGTGTTCTGATGATGTCTGCGTCTCATTTGTATTGGCAAACTGCTTGAAATCTTTACGGCGCTCCGGATTATTGACAACATTTGTCCATTCGCAGTGATAGAGGCCAACAAGTACCTCCATCTCTCTTTCAAGGTCGGCGCATATGCCAAGTCGGTCATCAACGATGACCTCTTTGATGCCTTTGAGACCGCCCGGATATCTTTCAATCCAGCGAGCTGTTCGTTCAAGTTTGTCTGCTGATTGGATGTAGAACATAAGAAATCGGTCCAAGATCTTGATTGCTTGACGTCGTGACACATCCTCAGCAAGCAATTCAGCATGGCGAGGCTTTGCGCCCCCGTTTCCTCCCACAAAGACATTCCAACCTTTGGGCGTGGCGATGAGACCGAAATCTTTGCCTTGTGCCTCGGCACACTCTCTTACACATCCAGATACGCCACCCTTGAATTTGTGAGGAGCTCGAAGGCCCTTATACCGGTTCTCGATTTCCACCGCGAGACCAACTGAGTCACCAACCCCGAATCGACACCAAGTATTGCCGACACATGACTTGACTGTGCGCAGTGCCTTGCCATAGGCATGGCCGCTTTCAAAGCCAGCATCGATGAGTAGCTCCCAGATTTGTGGAAGATCCTGCTTCTTGGCGCCAAACATGTCGATACGTTGGCCGCCTGTGATCTTTGTGTATAGTCCAAACTTGTCTGCTACTTCTCCAATGACTTTCAGCCCCATTGGAGTAATTTCGCCCGCAGGAAGTCGTGGAACAACCGAATAAGTGCCGTCTCGCTGCACATTGGCAAGATAGCGATCATTTGTATCTTGTGTCTGGCGCAGTGAAGGCTTCATAATATTCTCGTTGTATAATGAGCTCAAGATAGAACCGATTGCTGGCTTGCAGACTTCGCAGCCAAGACTATCGGGCTTCTTGCCCACGACACGCATCACTGCCACAAAGTCCTTGAGCTTTCTGAATTTGGCGATTTGGTATAATTCTTGGCGCGAGTAGGCGAAATCCTTGCAAATATGGTTGGAGATCTCGACACCAGCGTCTTTGAGGGCTCGGTTGAAAATGCTAGTGGCCAATGGCACGCAGCCTCCGCAGCCCATGCCGCACTTTGTCGAGGATTTCATCTCTCCAAAAGAACGAATACCGCCGGACTTGACGCACTCCACAATGTCACTCTTACTGACATTGTGGCAACTGCAGACTTGAGCATCATGAGGCAAATCATCGCCTTCCTCCTCGCCCTCTTTTGCAGCTCCAATGATGAATTCGGCTGGGGGCTTGTCGATGGGCTTGCTTGCATTGCAGAGGGCGACGAGCTTGACGTAGTCTTTGACATCCCCAACCATCATGCCTCCTAAGATGTATTTGCCATCTGCGGTGAAAATGTACTTCTTGTATATATCTGAGAATGGATCTCGATAGATGAGCGCTTTGACTTTTTTCTTTATCTCCTCCGGCGTGGTAGGTGTTGTTTGAGCCTTGCGAGCCGCATGGGCACTGGCAGCTCCTGGCAATGGTTTGCTGATCTTTCCTTGATCTGCAAAGAAATCGCCAAATGAGGCAACATCCACGCCCATAAGCTTGAGCTTTGTACTGATGTTGGGAGATTTCATCTCTCTCTTGCTGTGGTAAGGCCCTTCCGTCAGGTTGAACGCAAGAATATCAGCCATTTCAACACCAGGAGCTATAAGACCAAATGTTTCTCCTAGAAAATTGGCGCACTCCCCAATAGCGTATATATGGGGTATGTTTGTACGGAGCTGGTTGTCGACAATGAACCCGCCACCCTGGCTGGCTATGTCTATGGAAGTGCCTTTGGCGAGATCGTCTCGAGGTTTAATCCCAACGGCAAACACAACCATGTCGACGTCGTATTGCTGATCGGGCAGCCCATCTTGTCCTTGAAGGAGTAGGCCAACGAGTCTTTCTTCGCTGTCCCATACGAGATTCTGAACTCGAGCCTGGATTAAAACTTCAACGCCAAGAGACTTAATCTTCTCCAGTACTAGCGAGCCGCCTTCCTGGTCAAGCTGACGACTGAGAACCCAGCGATTTCTCTCGACTAAGACGACTTGATCGACTTCTTCAAGATCCAGAAGAGCCTTGGCAGCTTCTAAGCCGAGAAGGCCGCCACCAATTACAGCCGCCTTGCGTATGCGGCGCCCAATAACGGCGGGGGCAGTGATGGCGTAGCCGATAATAGTGTCGAGGTCCTTTATTGTTCTGTAAACAAAACAACCCTTTGCTGTTCGGAATTGTTGCGGTGAGAGATAGGGTGGTAAGGCAGCGTCAGAGCCTGTAGCCAGGATGCACTCATCATAATGGAACTGTCGCCCACTGGCTGTTTTGAGATATTTTGCGCGAGGATCAATTGAAGTAACAAGATCCGATGTATGATATGTAAGCTTTCCCTTGGAATGTGATGAATACCACTCCAGAGGGTTAAGATATAGACTTTCAGTTGAGCGATTGGTAAAGTATTGCGTGAGGCCAACTCGATTATACGCGATATACGGCTCCTCGCCAAAAACAGTAACCTCCCATGCGTCGCGTCCACTATCCAAGTCGTATTTCAAGAGCTTTTCGATGAAAGAAATACCAACCATACCAAGGCCGATAACGGCAGCACGCTTTTTATGCCTTGGCTGGATGCTCTTTGTCTCTGGGCGCATATCGACAGCGGCAGTATCCATCATGTGCTTCAACTTTGAGAATATTCAAACGGATGAGACTTCAAAGAGCGCAGAAATCTAACCAACTTTAATCTATTCATGCCATCATGAAAGCAACGCTTAAGGTTTTTCCACCACTAAGTAGCAAACATCCTTAGATGCTAAAAGGCACAACAGGATCACATTGACGCTCCGAGGACTTACACACAACAGAATAATTCATTATTCTGGAGCAACGTTTGATAACATTATCATATTAATCTTTTCCTCGGAGAAGTTTAAAACGAAATCCAGCGTTACACCTACAGCTTACAAGAGTGGTAGGGAGATGTCATCCCACAAGATATGTACTGCGCCAGAGAAGATAGCTGATTGCCTAAATCTCAGCGATATCCGTAATACACGTATAGCAGTATTTTCAGATAAGAGATGATAAACATCGTATCAAGAAAACAACGCCCCTAGTCTGTTCATGGATGCTTGTACCGTTATCAGTCTCCAGGACCTATCTGGCATATTAAATCTCCGAGCCATCGCGCTAACATCTCCGCGGAGAAGTACAATCGAGATAGCGATTTAAGGAGCAAATATCAGGTACCTACCTAGTATACTTGCGCGCACTCCAAACAAACAAGAAAAAAGGACTCCATATGTATGTACGGTATCAGACCTGGTCGTTGATAAAGAACAGGAAAATTAGAAGCTACGAGAATAAGCAAGCAACTAGCTAGGACGTTATCGCTGGGCATTTATTGGCCATGGAGTTTTTAGCGTATTAAGCGCCCCCATGCATTAGTCGAAGCCCCTTGGGCGTCCTTAGGCTAAACTTTGGGGTTGAAACTGGTGTAGCGAATCGGGTATTGTAGATTCGGTAACAGCATGAGGGCGTTGGAGATATTTTTGTCTACATGGATGTAAAGCGGCTCGTATGCTATGTAGAAACTTCCCTGAGATGAGCCGTAAGTCATTCGAGAATTTTCCTGAGCGGCATGAAATAACATCTCCGGCTTTTGAGATAGCCATTGATGGGCCTGCGCATCCTCTTCCCACTTGTCTGTCTTAAAGGTTGGGTGCATGAGTGATACCTCCTAGACGCCATCATGCCGGTGTGCTGTCTTTCTTTATAACTGTGTCATTATTGAGAGTGATTGACCTTTTGTTTCTGGCCGAGTAATTTCCATCCACCTGTTCGATACAACACACGCATAATGTCTCCAAGTCAATTGGCATCAGACACCGGCTCCGAGAGTGGAGATGAGTGGCCTTCTTCGTTTCCATCTTCGCTTCCATCATCACCTGAGCTATCATCCCCAGGAACGCCAGAATCATGCAGTCCTAGATTGAAGGCAAAGCCAGAGTCACTTCAAAAAGTGTGTGAGGATTCATTGGAACCTTCTGGATCATGCCATGACATTTCTTCACTCCCTCCCGTTCCGAAGACCGAAGCTGTGCAGCCATTGTCCACCGACTCTCAAACTCCAGATCATTGGATTCCACGAGACAGCCGCATGATTCGACTTACGGGGAAGCATCCATGCAACGTAGAGGCCCCCTTATCCGCGTTGTTCAATGCCGGATTCCTTACTCCACAAAATCTCTTCTATGTTCGCAGCCATGGAGATACTCCACGTGTCAGTATCAAACAAGCGCAGGAATGGAAGCTGCGGATCCATGGCCTTGTTGAAAAAGAGATTGAGTTTTCGATTCAAGAGCTCAAAGATAGATTCCGAGTTGTCACGCTGCCTGTCACTTTGGTGTGTGCTGGTAACCGTCGCAAGGAGCAGAATATGGTTCTCAAGGGGCTTGGGTTCAACTGGGGTGCAGCGGGAGTGTCTACGGGTCTCTTTACAGGCGTCTATCTGGCTGATATTCTGGATTATTGCAAGCCTCAAAATCCTCTTCTATCCTCATATCCCTCCGGCGATCAACATATTCCTGGACGTGCGCGTCATGTCATCTTCGAAGGCGCAGACGAGCTTCCCAAAGGAAAATATGGCACATCACAGAGGCTAAGCTGGGCATTGGATCGAAGCAAGGGTATGCTCATATCTTGGGGCCTCAATGGCGAAGACCTTCTACCCGATCACGGCTATCCTCTCAGACTAGTGGTACCGGGCCAGATCGGTGGGCGAATGGTAAAATGGCTCCAACGAATCGAGGTGTCGGACCGCGAAAGTCAGCATCATTTGCATTTTTTCGACAACAAGCTTCTCCCCACCACAGTGACGGCCGACCAGGCGAGAAAAGAAGACAAGTGGTGGTACGACCCAAAATATATTATCAACGAACTCAATGTCAATGCGGCTATTTGTTCGCCATCCCACAACGACGCCATTCAGCTAGCATCGGATGCGTCTGCGGCGCAGGTTTTAGCCATAGAAGGATACGCATATACTGGCGGTGGGCGACGTATAACTCGCGTCGAGGTGACACTAGACGATGGAGAGACTTGGAATCTCTGTGAGATAAAATACCCAGAGGATCTCTACCGCATGTATCCTATAGGGAATCACCCTTACTACGGGTCTCTTGATTTGACCATGACCGATATGAGCTTTTCTTGGTGTTTTTGGAAGCTTGAAGTCGACATCAAGTCACTGCTAGTAGATCGTGATGCTGGGTTCATTGCCGTGCGCGCAATGGATGAAGCTCTGAGCATTATGCCGCGGGACATGTATTGGAACGCCACGTCGATGATGAATTCCTGGTGGTTTCGCGTCGCTTTATACAAGGAGAATAGCGGTCAGACTCTTCGATTCGAACATCCAACTGTACCAGGCAACGCCAGCGGCGGCTGGATGCAGCGGATGAATGAGGCCGGAGCAGACCCGAGGCACCCCTGTCTCAAGGAGAATAATCTGTTTACTGGCTCATCTTCAAGTCCCGCTATGGCGACTACGGCTATTTCTCAGAAAGATAAAGCGGATGAAGATACCAAGAGTGTGATGATCAATCCGGACAAAGTAGCAACAATCGTTACGACATCTCAGTTTGCCGAGCATGCTGACGGAGAGGGCCCGTCTCCTTGGTTCATCGTTGAAGGCCATGTATATGATGGGACAGGTTTCCTCGCGTCTCATCCGGGTGGAGAGCAATCCATTCGTTTAGCCGCTGGCGAGGATGCTACCGAAGACTTTCTAGCTATCCACTCCATGGATGCTAAGAAGTTGTTAAAAAACTATCATATTGGAAAGCTGGAACAACTCGCATCGCCGTCCAGGAGTCTGTCACCAAAACCTGATAATCAAGACGATTCATCTAAACCGTTTCTTGATTCAAAGGTATGGAAGAAGATTCGCCTAGTACAAAAGAGAGAGGTTTCTCACGATTCACGAATCTTTTGTTTCGCCTTGCCTCACAAAGGCCAGATTCTCGGCTTACCAGTGGGCCACCATATTTACTTGCGCGTAAAGAAAGTTGACAGAGCAACTGGAAATGTCATAACTGTACAGCGAGCATACACTCCGTATAGCTGCAGTACTCAACGTGGTTTTATCGAGCTCCTAATCAAGGTGTATTTTCCGTCCATGAAGTTGATGCAAACTGAAACTGCATTTTCTGGGGGTCGAATGACCATGTTGCTCGAGAATATGGCAATTGATATGGAGACGGATACGCTGACAGTCGAAATGAAAGGACCTATAGGTCATTTTACATATATCGGCGATGGGCGAGTTCAATGCAAGCCTGACAATCGTATTCGTGGCATTAATAAGCTTGCCTTGATTGCAGGCGGCAGCGGAATCACTCCAATCTGGTCCACTCTCAAAGCCATAGCAGATGAATACTCAGCATCTTCAGCTTCTAACCATACCAAGTTAATAGAAGTATGGCTCATCTATGGTAATCGTGAGGAGAAAGACATTCTGATTCGCGAAGAGCTAGACGAACTCGCACGTTATATGGAAGGGAAGTTGCATATATGGCATGTTTTGAGTTCCAATGAGGTAAGAAAGGACTGGACGATGGGGAGAGGACATGTTGATCTAGAGTGCCTCCAGAATCATCTTCCGCCAGCACCTTCTGCTTTGGCCGGTGCAGGTCTCAATGATACGTTAGCGTTAGTTTGTGGTCCCCCCGCGATGGAAGCAGGTGTTTCTGCAGGTTTAAAAAAGCTTGGGTGGAACGTTGAGGAAGATGTGATAACTTTTTAATATTTAAATGAAACACCACTTGCGTGACGCCATGTATTATATTGCTATACGTCGAAAATAAACTGTGCATTACGGCTTAAACTGCTGCCAAGTTAAAAATATAGTAAATCCAATGGCTACAAATATCCCAAGCCAAGCTGTGGCTGCTTTTTGCAGTATTTTCCGAGTGAACCTGTCTCTTGCTGCAGCCTCATTGACATGCGGAAATGGCTGATCTGGGACTCTCTTATCCAGGAACTTGCATAGTGGCTCCCATCCAGATCCCAGCTCCACCTCGAGTAAGCGGTCCTTTGGAACTGTTTTACGCACATATTCGTTGTGTTGCTCAATCAAAAGTGGGTTGAGTTTGGATCCGGTCCTCTCTTCCGCTCTATAAGACCATTAGCGCATTAAGTAAAAGCGCCTGCTACGATAGTAGGTAGTGAAGAAAGGCATCTCACGCTTCAAAGAATCCTCGCGCTGTATCAACAAACCAACGGACGCCAGGCAGTGGCATGGTGATATAGCCCATTACTTTGCTGCCTGCGTTGTCGGACACCGCCTGGAAACTCTTCCACCAAGCTGCCGAAGGGCGTGTGACAAGCACGAATTTGGCATCTGGATATAGCTCCATGAGCTCTGGAATAAAGTCAAAGGCGGTTACATCGGTTGCGCCAACAAAGCCCGAAAAAGCATCTTCCAGTGCTTCAAGAAGCTGAGCACGCTTCCCTGTACGCCGATATCGATATATTTGATTCCATTTCTTGCAGTAGGCTAGACCATGTTAGCCCATCCACATAAATTTCAGGTGGAAGCGTAAATTGGTCTCACAATCCTCTCGATTAAAAAGCTGAGTCGCTGTATGGTGTACTGGACCGTCGAGAAGAATTTCAAGGGCGTATGCATAAGACAATGTTCCAGTTCTGGAGAGTCCGACATCTATTACTTTCAATCTTCGGCTCTTATCCGTCGGTACAGATGCTACTTGTCCCATTATTGATATGAAGCTTAGAGAGTAGCTAAAAAGTCGCTATCGCAGCAACTATAGGAATTATGGTGGATTTCGCGCAATATATGTAGCGCATCTATTATTCGTTTACTCTTCTTGACTTATTTTCAGACGCACGCGAGGACAGATCAGGGCACTTTTTGAGTTGCTCTAGTGAAAATGTGGGAAATTTAGTCGTATATGGTTTACTACCATTGGAGAGATGGCGGTCTTACCTCGTAAGCGCTAACAAAACCTATGCTAGTGTACTGTTTCTCCAGCGAATGCAGAGCGCTGATTTTCAGACCTCCATGTTAAATGCCTTTGACTGTACAGATTATGGCTTTGGGCGGCTTATACAATGTCCACTGTGGCGCCAATTTGTCTAGGTGTTGCGCTGATATTATTTCACAAGATGGGGAAAAGAAATCGATCCTTTTACAGATGTGGATAATAAATATCCCATCCGTTCTTCGCCAAATTTATATCTGCGAAATGCATGATCGAAGTATTCATGTTCTTCTCTGACCATTGCATGCCTAGTAGGTATCGAATGAATTAAAGCATAGGTAATGTATATAATTTCTCCCAGTATAGGATAGATGTAGGTTAGCCTAGTTGAACACATATCCCACTAACTTTACATAGGTAAGAAACGTTTGTCACCGCTAAAGTGATGAGCGAAAAACTGATGGTCATAGAGGTACGAATTGAATAGCCTATGGATAAATGTCGCATTGAAATATGTCAGCCTTATATATGTTCGAGGCTCGTGGGCGGCTGACAAGGCACAGTCAGAATAGTAGCAGGCGTAGTCACTACCGCTAATGATGTGGCTGCGGGCCATCGTCAAAAATCATCCCAGTCTTGCAACTGATCCTCATCAAGGGCATCCCATGAAGCAGGTGACGAACGACCATGCCATTGACTTTGCTCGTTTCATGTGTCAAGAATCTTTTTTTTTTTTTTTTTTTTTTTTTTTGGAAGTCCAAGAGCTTCGTACCTTATGAGGGTCATTAGGTAGATATTCAGACCTCTGAGATGCAAAAAGTCGATTTTGTGACATCTTCGCTACTAATTGATATCATAGATGTATCCTATATCTGTATTTCTTTCATATAAGACAGCCAGACATTGTAGGTCGCCGGCGCAGTATGCTATATTTTTGTTAGAGAGCGGCTGTGTATTAAAAACGCTGTCTGGTCCTTCTTCATCGGTTCTAGTCTCTATGCAAAGCTTCCACTGGCCTCTATTGCACCAATGAGAACTGATTCGACGCACTTAGAAAGACCAAACGAAATCTCGAGACTGTGTGCTCTGTCGATTAGCGTTTTCCATCATCTGGATATTCTTGACGCCACTCAACTCAACGCCGTAATGGGCGTATAGTGCATCTGAATCATTTCTGATACCCAAGAACGCTATTCAGATTTCTAGCGTCTCCAAGATACTTTTGGATATCTAAATTATGCTTATAATACCTAGGACTATGTAGATGTATTTTCCTAGGTAAAAGTACTTCTGCTTGTTATTCGTAAAGGCTTATCCACCCCCATCTTTCTTCCAATCTTCGTTATAGCCAGCGCCAACTTTAATTAATCAGCAGCTCCTCAATGATCGGCTCCTCGTTGCGTTTTCTAAAGCAAAAAGTATGTCCATATAATAGCTTCCTTTGATCCATGTTTGCGGAATAGCGCCCAACATAGCTCTGCCTTCTTTCAAGACCAGGGCCGGGCCTTCGGGGCTACAAATATCACCAACCCCACTTACGAGGGCGCTCATTCTTGAAGTCTGACTTGAGCTCACAAATAATTGTACCATTTCGTCGTCATTAGGCCGATCTAGACGGATGAATGAGAGGCCACGATCTCTCGAGTATGCTTGCTGCGTGAGCGGCGACGCCGTGCTTGATTCCAGGCGATCGCAAGCCAATTCTTCCTCCCCGGAGACAGTGTCTTCTACATTAGAGACAATTCTTTGTGGGGAACTAGTCGGTCCATGCCCCAAAAGACCTCTTTTTTTGGGCGTGTAGAATCCATATGCCCAGAGTGCCAAGGTTGCATAGAAAACAGAAAGAGGATCGTAAAACGTTGCTCTTGAATATCGTCGGATGTGCCAAAAGAGGCAACCGCCATGAATAATCGCTAATCTGGCCTTAGACTGATAGTGATACTTCAATTAGTAGGGTTTAACTGGGGATTAATTCGAGGTTTAAGACTTACACTGTCTCTTTGTGTCCACTCACGGATGAGATGCTCGGCTTCTTCTACAGCTTTTTGAGAATGATTACGCCGGACACTGGCCTCATTATCACTTGACACTGGTAACACCGATTCCGCAATTGTCATTAATGCCACGCGCGGCACGAGGAGCACTATTCGAGAGTAGTGAAGGTGTAGAACCATTGGATGCTCCGCTCCAGAAAGTGATGCTATCTTTGCGTTTGCGGCCCAGTGTAGAACGTCGACACAATCAAGGGCGGCATTTCTCCAATCGGATATGGCATTCGAATATTGTATGGAATGGCCCAAGACTGTGAGTTTTCGAATGCCCGGATTCAACGATTTGGATGAAGATACCGGGAATACACTTCTACTTTCGGAGGTTGGAGTCCACGATGCCAGCTGACGACTGTGAAATGTAGCTATTTTCGCAATCTCATTGTATACTTCATGTAGGATGATACAATGCGAGAATTCACCGAGATTGGGACGAATTGATTTGTCTTGAAATAGTTCATTTGTAGCTTCGGAGAGCGATGGGTTGCCTGAATCTTCATTAGTTGTCGACTCAAAAGTACGAGTAGATATTTTGGTAGAATACAACGTACGCTTTGATTTTCTAAATAATTCAGTCCAGTCGTCATGAGTTTGGGCCTGCCATAAAATTTCTTGGGGCAGATCAAATTCGATAGCCGCCCCACCACTTTGATCAATATCACAGTTGAAATGATAGACCATCATAGTGTGTAGAACCTGTCGTATTGCCTTAGTAATTGCGATTATACATAGGATACTAGGGGCGCTCATACTCGGGCCGTAAAATACAAACGGCGCCAGCTTTCAGCCTCCACCCATTGGTTCCAATCATGAGGCTTCAGTACTCCATTATTACCATGCACCGGTGAATTTTTACGGCTTTGCGAATGTATTAGTGACAAGGTAAAGCTCCAAGTACTCATCACTAAAGAGCCGGGATTCTTAGACTCGGAATAACAGAGCCCAATGTGATTCAATACTCGAGCCTGTAGCATTGGCAAATCGGTCATCCCTTCTTCAGAGCACTCAGACTTTTGCTGTAACGAAGTCTTGCAAAATTCATGAAGCAGCGAAAAGTACGCTTTTAGTTCGTGTGATCGAAAATAGCGTGAGCCAACCGCAGCGATTGCGATTGCCAACACCCAAGATCTATTGATATCCATTGACGGTAAATGAATGAACGGGAAGATCGGGTCGAAGCATTTGAAGTATAGTTTTACAAAAAGATTCAACAGAGACAATGACGGAAAGTTTTGCGTTTTAAAACCAGGCAAATGCGACTGCATTTGAGGAGAGAAATTATTAAAGCGTTGAAGAATAGTGTTATATGTGAGGTCGGAAATCGCCATCGAAGGATTGCAGATGCCATCATCGACTGCGCCCGGCCGTTCAATATCTGGAAATATGTCATCGCGCTTCGCACGAGTTGAACAAGCATTTCGCGCACCGTTGGAGCTTGTTGCATATAAATCTCCCCGTTTATAATTCGAAGAATATGAGGTTCTTGGCGGGGAGGTGTCGCCTATGAGCGCAATTGTTGAAGCATCATTGGAATTCTTGTCATTGGCATCTGCCAGAGGAGAGATTTGCAGATTCCATGATTGCCCTTCCAACAATCCATTTGCTGTAGTGCTGGTATTGGCGGAAAGCCATTGCGCATCGTTAAAAGGCGAAAGAAGGACACTTTCGTCCAGTGTAGGTCCTAAACTCAAGTCAATGGACTCGTCAAAGGGCAGCCAATTAATTTGTTGGTTTAAGACCTCCACGCCTGTTTGAAGCCCATCATTTCGGAATTGCCACAGAGCAGATGCAGAATCATCGGAGGCTAAGCTGGACGAAAGTTGATGATCAGAAGTTAGACAGCCGGCAATTGGTGCCCATGAAGCGCTCTGGCCTCCGGTGGTATACCGCCTGGTTGACGAATCTAAAGATTTATCTGACTGATTATGGATTTGATCAAGCATAAGGGCGGTCAGATCATGGGCATTGCCGCTGATATCGTCCAAATTGTCTTGTAACGTGCTAGAGGATACTGGGCCGGTGGCAGAAATATTATCAGCGGGCGCTTCTGACGCGCTGTTGTTTTCTCTGATGGAGTGATAGTCGAAATTATCTTGTTGTTGACCTCCCGGGTATACACAATCCAGGCACCGTCGAGAACATCGCATGCATGGCAGTCCTTTGGTGCACTTTTCTCTCGCTTTTGCGCAAGCATAGCAGGCTCGGGATTTGCGTGGTGCAGAACCATTAGATAGAGGCTGAACAGGCACCTCTAATGGGTCGGCATCATGCGCTGACCGGTGCTTGGATAAAATATCACTGAAAGCAATATCATCAGCACACCAACATGTTCAATAGACCAAAACTACTGGAGCAAGAAAGAGAGAACCTTCTGGCGAATTGTTTGTTACAAATTTGACAAACGTATCGCTTCGAGGCATCATGATTCCGAAGATGTCGCCGCATGTGCTCCGGTCGGATGAAGCGACGATAACATTGTGGGCACTGAAGTTTTCTACCATCAATATTCAAGGTGCAATCGACTGTAGAGTCTTGCATTGTCTTGATAATGTGGTATCCCAAGACCTTTGACAAAAGAGTTTCACAATTTGTTGTTGAGATGCAGATTAGAAGACAAGTGGTGCTTGTCAGTAGAAATGATGATACAAATAGCCGCTTTAGCATAAAATCCGGGGATTGGCATTTCCCCACACGCTATTTTATGGAACGCCACGAAGCAGCTCAGTGTTTACATGCGCGCCAATCACGTTCACCGTCGCCTCCAAACTTGGCGAAATTGGTCTCTATTGTAGATATATAATTGTAATTTGATCTCGAGTTTTCCTTGTGCTACACAGTTTGGGACCTATGAAGGTCGGCTCGGCTCAGACCAACTGTGAACTCACTTGGTAGCCAGCAGCTGACAATGCTCCAAGTGTTCGAAGCAGAATTGCCTGTAAGCTTCTTGTAATCATTGCATTTCCTTGCCTGTAACATTGGCTTTCTCGCAATCAAGCGAAAACTCATTCTTCGCTTCGGCTCAATAACACCCTCATCTCTCCATTACCGCCTCTGTTGGCTCTTAAAAAGTAAGGTATGAAAATTGCGCTCTTTTCCACTTTATCGCCGCCAATTGAAGCATCAAACATTGGCCCGCCATTGCGCGCAGATATCTCCTCATTCGTCAGCCAGCATTTTGTACGTAGCTCAAGATAATCCTCCTTATTCGTCATGGACTTTGCTTCCTCGGAGATGGGCTCGCTTTTCTTAAGAGCAACGTCACGGAAGTGATTCTGCTGCCACGGGTTATCAACGTCTTCCATACAATAGACAATCGGGCCTCGTGCAATGCCAAGAACGTTCTGAGCAGTGTACGGATGCGGCGAGATGTAACGCGGCTCAAAACCTCCGATGGTAATGGAAAGCTTTCGATTTACATCGGTATAGCTAGGACGCAAAGTCAAATAGCCTTTGTCGATTGAAAAGTCATCTGAAGTAGGATTAGGCGTCATTTCAAATTGTCCGTGGCTCCACGATGGCAAACGAAGTCGAATGGTAACACTCCGAGACTGCGAAGACAGCTCTAGAGCTACACGGCCATCCCACGGCCAGTTCGAAAGCTGCTGCAGAGTGACAGTTTCCAATGATGCCGTTGTGTATGACAGACTAGCACTCGTGTAGAGATGGATATTTATCGCAACCTCTGCTTCGCTTTCTTGGATGTGCCAGATGTAGCCCCCAAGACTGCCAAAAAGTCTAGTCAAATTTGGCGGACAGCATGCGCACCAGAACCAGTCCTTGCGTATGCTCTTATCGGTATCAGAGCTTGCCAACTGGTTAACGTAGGTGAATTGTTTTCCATCAAGGCTCATTGCGTTCATTATATTGTTGTAGAGACACAATTCCATGACGTCTGAGTATTTTGAGTCGAGGTCAAAAGAGAGTAGCCTCTCGGCCAGCATCATCACACCAATTGAGGCGCATGTCTCTGCGTAACAACCGCCTTCATTAGTGCCGGTGGGTAGAAAATAGTCACATCCAAAGCCTTCCCATTGTTTAATCGCGCCGATCCCCCCAGTCACGTACATTTTCTTTTTCACCATGTTGGTCCACAATCGGGACACGGCTTCCGCCCACGCAACGGAGTTGCTCAAAACCTCATCACCTTTATGATGCAGTCGGACCATGTCTGCCACAGCTGTGAGTAAATACACCGCACGCACAGAGTGACCTTCGATTGATTCCTGCTCCAAAATAGGCTTGTGAGCTTGGCAGTACCAGTGAGAATCTCTTTCAGGGTACGTGTTGGGTCGAGTATACGGATTTTCCTTTCTTTGTTGAGCTTCCCAGTCAAAGTAATGCATCCCATGCTGGCCAGATGGATTTCCTCGCTCTTGAAGAAAGTATTGCGCTAATTTGTAGGCTTCTTGAGATTTGGTGACAGAATAAAGTCTGAGCAGAGCCAACTCAATCTCTGGATGGCCGGGATATGCATGTAATTGATCCTGGCTACTTCCAAAAGTGCGGTGAATCAAGGACACATATTTGAGGACGGGGTCTAATAAGTGATTGTTTTGATAGTATTTGTGGTGCGCGAGGGATGCTTCAATGAGATGCCCTGCATTGTACCTATCTATCGGATTAGCTCGTGCAGGTCGGCCATTTGGAGAGTACTAACAATTCATGCATGTCGCGAAGATTCGACCACCTTTTTTGGGGCTCAACAACTGTATAGTGCACGTTGATATATCCGTCAGGTTGCTGAGCGCCGCGTATCATGTCAACTAACTCCTGGACGGCCAGGTCAATATTGGCATCATATTCTCTTTGGAGAAAGTAACAGGCGCTCTCAATCCATTTTGCAACGTCACTATCCCAGAATAGATGATAGGGAACCGGCCACATGGACTTGTCATCATAAATTGGATGCCATTTGAGCTTAAAGCAGTCATATCTTCCCGTCTGCTTAAGCTGTTCTAATTGAGCGTGCAATGTGACGCTGGCAATTAGATGTCTTCGTCGTGAAAGAATGGTCTCTTCGAAGAATAAAGTGTTATCGAATGTAAACTGAGGATGTGACATGTTGACGAGTCTGGGGATCCGAATTGAAGCTTCAATATTTGGGCAGGTTGAAGCCGATAGGGCACTCGATATGCTTTGATGAACAGCCGCAGCTTTTGAAAACGCAGCTAGAAAGTTTGCTTCCACTATTTTAGGCCTGTGTTAACAAACATTGCATCATCAGTTCGGGTTATTTACTTCCGGGCTGCTTTCATTTTTCTCCCCTCTTCTGATTTGGTATCTCGCCTTGAAATTCCACCGCCAAGCCTGTTCAAAAGCATGATTATGGCAGGCTTAAGCATATGCCGTTTACAACTCCGGTGGACCCCTGCTTAATAGCCTGGGGAATGTTGGTGATCCATGCGATAGCTCCGGTGGATCGTGGGGACACCTGATGCCACGCCTAGCGTCTGTTGTCTCTAGGCTATATAGCGTTAAGATTTGTGCCTGAATTGAGTAAGGCTATGTCATAAACAAGCATTTCCGGCACTTGATTACACTGGACATAGCCCACTGTTACGTTCACTGTGCCCACTTGCCTTCTCAACGGCAGTGCTACACCAAATACCGGTATCTCAATGTTAGCCACTATGAATACCTGTATTCTTCAATAGCTGGAAAAAATCCCAAGTCACTACAACAGCGTGACTCAACAGTGTTGTTACGTTTTATGCAATAACACTTTTTATCTTTATTTCACCACAATAAGGACACCAGCATATACGATATCTTTACGCATAAATGAAATAGCGGATTCACCGCTCCACGGGGATCTATTAGCAAAATGCAGTATTTCTAGTACGGCGCATATGACTTTACTTTATAAATTCAAACTGCTATTTAAAGTTATATCAAAGATCAAACTCGAAAGCCCAACCCGTAGTAGTGTCAGTTTGATATATGGGAAAAGTTAAAGATCCGGCACTATACGAGTGTGCGACCGTATTGCGAAAGCTAGGAGCCGCTTGAACTGAAAGCGGATTACTCCCATCAAACCCCCATGTACTGATAGAGAGAGATCCGGACGCTGGTTTCCCCACAGATGTCAACCCATTAAGCGTAACATACCAAGTTCCGCTCTGAAGCTTTGTACCAACCATGAGTCGCACGCGGTCCTGTCCAATGGTGGCATATACATCCAGGTGCGTATCACCGGATCTCTCAATGGTGGCTCGGTTGCCAGTCATGTTAGTAGCATAATAGCGGTAGACCCAGTAGCCTGGCGCTGGTGCGTAGTCTGTAGCTGTGTAGTTCTTAGGATTGGCTTTCTTCGCTGCAGGTTCTCATTAGCATACTACTCTTTTCATATAGCAAGTCATTTTCATGCAAGAGTGTCTTACTAATGAGATCAGCAAAAAGATCATGCAAAACAGTTCCGCTCTGCCAGTTTCCTAGCAAACCGATGAAGTCGAAGCGTTCCAGTCCGGCAATCCACCAAATGTATGATCCGGGAACCATTTCCTTGTATTGAGCGTACTCGTTGACATTGACCTGTCTCTGCGGAGTATTATATGTCTTGAGGAGTGCAGAGAGGCTTGCATTGGTGAAGCTTGGGTCATTGGTGGTATCGGTCTCACTCCCTTCTAGATGATACGTATACTGGTCAGGAATCGTGTTATCGCCAGTCACTTGGCGCAGCCATTCTGTCCACCACACATTCGTCGCTTGCGGGCGATTGGCTAAGCTGGGACCAACAATTTTCATATTGTTGAACCTCGAATCTGAACGAATGATCTTGTGAGTACGGACATAGAGGTCAATCCATTGCTGCATACCCCCCTTGCCTTTCCAAAATATACTGATGTCAGGCTCATTCCATATCTCGTAGTTTGTGCCGTTGATGGCATTGTTCGTATAGAGATCATTCAAAAGTTGGTTGACAAAATTGTCGTAGTCATCCCATTTTCCGTTATCACCAGGCCAAACACTGCTGGCATTCGTATTGTCTGTTCCCCAGATATCGTGTGCCAACCAGCTTACTTCAGCATTATACGTACGACAGGCGTGATAGTTGGAGAGCGAAGATTGAAATCGCCCGCGATACTCTCCTAGTCCCCATGTCCAACCGCGATTGGGAGCCCCAAGTTGAGCCCCTCCAGTGCGGCAACCGCGTATATCAAGGTCAGTCCAACTGGCATTCAAGATGGTTAGTCACAGAACAAATACTATTTTCATGCAAGGAAGGAAGTAACTAACAAGTGGGATGGTATTTGCCCGCTATTATCTGGAATACCATAGATAAAGCCAGACGCAGCATGTTTTGAAGGTCCGCGGGGCGCTGCAAGGTTCACAATTGCCGTATTATCTGCTCGCTGCTCTAGTACTGGTGAAGCATTGGCAGAGACCAGGCTCAAGGCAAGCCACAGAATTGACATCATGATGGTAGATATTTGTCTTCAACGCGATACTGTGGCAGATACTAAAGTTGAAATCATGATAGTCTTTATGATCCCGTTGCAATCTCGACACTTTAGGTTTTTGGATGGCATCTGTATTATATACAGATACGCAGTAAACGATTTCAAGAAAAGCATACTGCATCTCTCAGCCTAAAGAATACTTAAAGCCGCTTTTTGGGTGTTCCTCTCAACCAATCATCGCTTTTCTGCATCCCACCGGGGACAGTTTCTGCATCTGGTCGGAGCTGTGGAGATCGGAGAGCACCACCCGGACTCTTCCCCGCGCGACACGAATCAAGCAATGGTGGAGAGCTCAGACTACTCTGGGGTACTGCCAAGAATAGTAATAAAGATGTAAACCCACCTCTGATAGACATCTAGAGAATTGTTTTGTGTTTATTTGGTAGTATTCATATATCACTAACATCCGCTGAACAAGTGTGGTTATCGACAACAACACAAAAAGCGCCAATGATCTGGAATAAACGATGGGCTTCTTGAAGGTAAGCCATTGTCAATGTAAATGAGAAATGCGATAGCCAGCTAATATCTCTTTCTAGACGTTTCTTCCACCGGGAGATCGCTATGCGGCACTCTTGCTTTACGGCATGGTACTGTCGACATGTTTTAATGGATACGATGCAGGTATCATGACTGTTATTCTTGCAGATAGCCAATTTATCAAGTACTATAACGTCGATGCCAATCGCTCTGGTATCATCGCTTCTATACCCTGGGCAGCCACTGGTGCGTTCTCTTACCACTATAGTCTTTTTGCCGGTCAGATTGAGGCGATTGAACAGCCTACTAAACTCTCTCTGGTCAGGCGTTGCGCAACTCTTCCTTGGAGGTACCCTCGCAGGCTTCTTAGGACGTCTATGGGCGCTCCGCATATCAATAGTCATCATGATTGTTGGTGTCGTAGTACAATCAGTACCGAACACATTCGGGGTCCTCATCCTCGGGCGGCTACTAAGCGGCCTTGGCTTTGGGTGTGTTTACATAGCAACGAGTCTATATGGTAAGACCCTATCGCCAACTACCATCGATTCAGTATATAATTCTAGAGGCTCATTGAAACTCGCAGTTGCGGAATGCTCACCAAAAGCGCTGAGAGGAAGTTTTGTCGGCACAGTCACGCAATTTGGCTACCAGCTGGGAACCCTAGTTGCGTTTTGGGCAGGCTACGGCATGTCCTTCCACGATCATCCATTCAACATTGCCTGGCGTGTTTCAAACCTGATTCAAATTCCAATTGGTCTCTCTTTTATCTTCATATCCTTCTGGTATCCCGAATCGCCGCGATGGGTACTTGAAAAGCACCCAGAAGACACAGATCGCGTGATGAACATTTTATGCAAACTTCGCATGGGAGCTCCAGACTCTCCTCATGTGCAAGAAGAGTACCACGAGCTCATGGCATCATATCTCTATCGTCAACGCTTCAAATCTGGCTATATCCGAATCTTCACCTCGGCAGCTCTGAGAAAACGCCTCTTATACGGTTTTTATGCTACCGCGCTTCAGCAAGCGGGAGGCATTGCCGCATTAACAATGTATGCCGCAATAGTATGTTTCTAACTTAATCCAAATAGTGATTGACTAAACTTGGAGCCCTGACTCACTAAACTTGACAGATTTATAAATCGCTAGGCTGGGATCAAGGACACCAGGCGCTGGCCATCAACGGCATTCAGGCAGTTTTGCAACTCTTTATCGTGCTTATTAACACCGTAACTGTAGACAGATTTGGTAGGAAGGCACTATTGATAGCGGGATTCTCGATTCAAGTCCTGGCTTTACTCATCATGTCCAGCCTAACGACTGCATTCCCTCACAACGATAATAAGCCGGCGGCAGTCATGGAAGTTGTCTGTCTCTTCATTGTTGGCATGACGTATTGTTGGTCAAATGGTCCAATTGCCCCTGCCATCGCGTCGGAGATTTTTCCGCAGGAAGTTCGAGATAAGGCGTTTGGCATTTCTCTGCTTGGACAGACCGCATGTCTTCTGGCAATCACCCAGCCCTGGCCTAAATTTAATGAGGAAGTCGGTGGGAGAAGTTACTGGCTCTTGCTAGGACTAAACACTCTTTGTCTGGTATGGAAGCAGGACCACATCCTTCCTCTTCTTCAGATTTTCCATAGCTAACCTACATGCACAGCTGAGCGTGATTTTTATTCTCCCGGAAACCAAAGGAGTATCTCTGGAGCGCATGGATGCAATATTTGGCGAAGTTGATGCTGTCGAAGCTGGAGAGGAGGCTCATAGGGATAAAATGGAAATGGTAGATGTAAAGCAAGAAGAAGTGAATCTGGAGATTGAAACGAAAGGAGAGAGAGAACACTGAGCACTGTAACTACCTAGTTTTCTTTGAGGGTTGGATTTGAAGCTCCCGTTGAAGGTTGCTCACTACCCACGAGAGATTAGGTGAGTGATTAAAGAGCAGGGAGCCTGCAAATATCCTTTAATATAATATTCTGCATTAATTGTTTGTAAGTCATATCAAAATACTTGTTGTTTAGCGTCTATTGTTAGAAAAGAGTTATCAATGTCTTTAATCTGTGTAGACAACTATTTAAAACATTTGAAGAGCCTCAGTATAGGAAGATCTAGCGTTGTGGGCGCTATTGTGTTATGAAGCAGAACTGACTGCCACTGTTCGAGTTAGTATCCGGCTATCAACTAGTGTACTCATGCTTTTGCAGAGAAGAGCTTCTCAATTCTCATGCTCGCTGCGGCTAATACAAGCACACCTCCACCAACAACGCGAGAACAAAAGTGCGCTGAATAGCGTCTGTGATAGCATTCGTTGCCCCTGCCTTCAATACTCCGTGGAGTTCAGAGAACAAGGTACTTTGAGCGCCAGCAACAGCTCCCCGAATCTCGTCAGCGGCAAATCCTTGCCCTGCCAACACTCTTTCAAGATTAGCTATAGCACAGCTCTGAAAGATTTGACCCGCTATTACTAGTGTGATAGTTGAGCCCCCCAGGCGGCAGACGTTCTGTAAGCTAATGGCCCGTCCAACATGTGAAGGGCCAGCCTTAATACTGGCTATAGAAAACCCGAGAGAAAAGGTCATGCCTGTGCCGACGCCAATAATAATCATAAGACCATATATAACCCCTTGCTGGGTCGATGGCCTCAGATACACCATGAATAAGGCGCTACCGATAACGGTGAAAAATCCACTTATCAGATAGATCGGCATGTAGTATTGAATTTGGGGCAGGAAACGACCTGTTGCCAGATTTGTGGAGACATTAACTGCTATATATGGCAAAAGTCGTACAGCTGCCATGAGAGCTTTATCTCCATGAACGAATTGAAAATAGATCGGGATGAAATAGATCATGCAGAATGCTGCCGCAGCATTTGCGGCCGTGGCAACGCAAAGAGATAGTTGGGTGCGTGATTTCAGTAGATGAACAGGGAAACTGCGATCCTGAGGTGTTGTAAAAACGCAAAACCATTGTTGAAGAATGTATCCGACAAGCAACACTCCGAATACAGCCCATAGAGCTATAACCTGCGCACTAGACCAAGGCCACTGAATGCCTGCTGTGGTTGCAGCGAGGGCAAATGTTACCCACATGGCTGCACTCAAGATAAACCCCAGAAAGTCAAGGTTGGCAACCCTTTTTAATAGACTTTGATCTTTTGACAAGCGCAAAGACGTTAAAAAGGTCAAATAAATGGGAGCTGTGACTGCAGCAATAAGAAGGTTGATATAAAAGGCCCAACGCCAGGAAGCTGATGAAATGGCAAAAGCGCCACCGACAAGGGGACCTAAAACTGCGCCAGTTCCCCAGCAGAATCCTATGATTGAGATGTAAAAGGCACGTTCTGAGGGAGCAGTTATTGCACTGAAGTAGTTCAGGCAACCGAGGAACAAGCCGGCGCCTCCTGAGCCAGCAATAACTCTTCCGATAATGATGGCGCTTATGTTAGGAGCAGCTCCACATACTGCAGAGCCCAGTTCGAAAAGTCCAAAAGAAAACACATAAACCCATTTCATGTTGAATTTTGTAAAGGCTATTCCAACAGGCAAAACAGTGGCAGCAGAGCCAAGAGAAAATCCGGCGCCGATCCAAGCTAATTGGTCAACGTGACCGAAAGCCTCAATGATGGAACTCTGAACATCGGCAGCAATAGTAGTGTCAAGTCCGAAGACCAAGGCGCTGATGTACAGCGAAGTGCATACCAGGAGCCATCTGATGCCTTGAATTTCTCGTTTCTGTGCCTCGCTGGCCCTGCCACTGTTCCCGACATTTTCTTGCGAAGGAGCAATGGGATATTTGAGTTCGCTCTCTTCGGTTTCGAGGTTCGGAGCAGCAGTTTGTTGTACCGTTTGGTTCGTTATGTAATGATTTGGCACTGCCTCTGGCGAGTTTGATACATCCGCGGTGTGTTCATCTTCTTTGATTTCGGGTGGATTTGCCATTCTCTGTTCTCACAGGTTTGTAAATATGTGGACCAAGGCAATCAGTGTCAAATTCTGAAAATATGTAGCAATAGCATTGCAACATGAATGAAGATAACAATACCCAAATCAAGTAAAACAGAATATAAAGGGATAAGCAAAATTCAAGTGACGGCACACTCATCGTACAATGCTCTGCCCATCACTATTCGCCATGACTAAAAGAATTACCGTTTTCTATTTTGAGACTGATTAGCAAATCACTCTTAATAACATGCTCCAAGCGTTAATATTTGATTACTGAACTTCAAGCGTTGCTACGATCTCTTTGATGTATAAGTTGTAACAGTGGAGTCTGTTTTCTACATACTACTCTTGATTTAGAAAGGATCTGCTGTCGTGCCTCTCGCTGGACTTTGAACCACAGGGGATTATATAGTACTCGCTTAAGTATTGAGAATCTACCATCCACCTTCCTGGAGAGCTACAGAGTTTCCTTTTAATATTGTAGCTCTCGGAATTTCCTTATCTTAAGATGCTTCCTGTTGCGCCATAGTGCTCGCTCAAATCAATTTCAGAAACTGACGTATGTAACGTCTATTGAATTCTCAAATAGCCCAAGCCTTTCCAAACGAGGATAAGAGAGCAGTGTAAGCATTTCCGACGATGTTGTCAAGTCATTCCAAATGGCGCAAGAGTTTAAGCTTTGACCGCGTTATCCTAATTACAATCTGCGCCCTCCAAACGAACAGCGCCCTCTGAGTGAACAGCGCCCTCTCTGTGAAATGCCGTACAGTTCATTTGCAGAAGAAATGCTTGACTACCTAGTGGTTTACAGATAGTTCTTAGCTTAAGATTACAAATCTGACTGAAAGGAGGCCACTCATCTCAGGAAAAGTTGCTTCTCCCGTTTATTAAGGCCGAGGCTATGTTGGCAACTTTGGATTACGCTGAAGTGGGCCAATGACCTCCATTTGCTATGCCGTTAGCCGCGCGCATGCTAGTTATAATCAATGATGTCCACTTTATCCTTTATTGTGTTGAAAAGTGTGTACTTCGACGGCCGAGACACGAATTTTTGACGAGTTGCAAGATAGTTGGTAAACCCGCTATTGCCCAAAAACTACAAGTGCTAGAGAGAGCTTCAATATTATCCTAGACAATTGTGTCAAAATTGAATCGAAAGACGAAAAACCATACGAACCATCAATATGGCTGCAGTAAGACATGGGCGCTCCGAGGCATTGCTTCCCGTTGACCACGTTTCAACAACTATCGGCGTTATATCCTCCGATTTGTGGAAACTAAGCCAGACTATACACGAATATCCAGAACTTGGTTTCGAGGAGACTGTCGCGCACGATACTATTACCGACCTCCTTATCAAAGAGGGCTTCAGCGTAAAGCGTCATGCATATGGCCTGGCGACTTCTTTCGAGGCCGAATTTGGATCCGGGGGCCGTTTGGTCATCTACTGCGCAGAGTACGACGCACTGCCGGACATTGGCCATGCATGCGGCCACAACTTGATTGCTGCCTCGTCCGTTGCCGCATTCATTGGCCTGGCTAGAGCACTCAAAGACTTCACTGTCGACGGCCGCGTGCGCATTCTCGGCACACCCGCTGAAGAATCACTTGGCGGCAAGATTAAGCTACTGCAAGCTGGGGCCTTTGCGGATGATGTCGCAGCTGCCATGATGCTTCACCCACTTGCAAGTCATTCTTTGCCGCAAGGTATTATGGGAAATGCCGGTGGCAAGTTGATCGCCAATATAAGACTGCAGGTCGATTTCCATGGACAGTCTGCTCACGCCGGTGCAGCGCCATGGAATGGTCTGAATGCTCTAGACGCGGCGGTGGCAACTTATACAAGTGTCTCAATGCTGCGGCAGCATATTCGTCCAGACGAGCGCATCAACGTTATCATAGAGGACGGCGGAAAAGCAGTCAACATCATTCCTGCCAAGTCAAGAATGGTCTTCGGCGTTCGAGCTCCAACCTGGAACCAAACAAAGGCGCTGGTGCAGCGAGTGAGGAACTGCTTCGAGGCGGCTGCCACAGCCACTGGCTGCACGGTTACGCACACAGAGTAAGAAACCCCATAAGAGCATCAATACAGTCCTGGATTACGAGAGTCCAAGTTCAAGTTAACGTTGCCTACATATACTTAGTCAAATGGCATACAAAGATCTCCGAATCAACGACACCCTCAGTAACGAGTTTACAAATGCCATGGCGGCAATGGGCACCAAGTTTATCGCCCGTAATGATAAGCCCTTCACAGCTTCGACAGACATGGGCAACGTGTCATATGCAGTTCCCAGTTTCCATGGCGGCTTCGGAATTGCGGTGCGAGACGGCGCGACGCTACATCAAGAGCCCTTTGCCGAAGCGGCAGCCTCGCCGGAAGCATTTGACATAGCAATGCATTGTGCCAAAGGTTTGGCACTCCTAGGGTGGAGAGTTCTTCACGATAATAGCGTTGCTATAGAAGCGATGAGAGATTTCAATGAGAAGAAATAATTGCGATGCTAGGTATTAGTGTTAGTGGTCTCACAGAGACGTTTCTACTGAACCAGAAAGGGATTGTTCAATTCTTCAGCATTCACTGTCCAACACCTTGCGAATTGCAGTCATTCCCAAGACCCTTTAAAACTGCAACGGGGTCTTGTACCAGCTCAAAGTGGCGCGTAGACTTACAACTAGTAGCAACTGCAGATGGTTTCCGAGAGAATATAAGAACCTTTAACAATTATTCACATTAAAAATAATATTCAACTACATTACGCTCTGTTACTCTATTCATTCTTGGCGTATACTGAGCCATGGAAGTATTTGTGTTTCAAGAATTTAGTTAATGTGGCCACATACGAAGGATACCGATGCCGCCATATTTGGTCCTTAAAAAGACTTATCCAGTCATCGCAGTAATAAGGGGCATTGCCTATGTATGCAAGACGTTCATCGAAAGAGGAGAGATGAGTAAACAAAAAGTCCGTGTTTACTAATCATAAATGTTGAGTAATCGTAAATCTCGAATGTTGTTGCCGAGGCACCACATCACGATTACCAGTAAGACCGGTTCTTCTAAAGCCTCATGAGTAGTACAAACGATATAATAGGTTTAACAGGATATGAATAATGCGTCATGGCCCTAGGGCATAGTGTAAAGATGACAAATTATTGCAAAAAGGCTGAGTGAGAAAACAAACGTAGGCATTATAAATAGGTGATCGGGGTATTCAAGTCTAGGTACTTCAGAAAAATGCATGTATATATAGGTACCTCATCTTCCTAAGAACTGCCAGCCAAAGTTTTCAGCCTATCTTTGCCCCGTCACGATATAGCACAAACTACATACGACAAGACCAACGTACGATCGAGAAAACCATAATATGTCAAATTCCGAGGCTCCAATTTTGGTCACAGGGGCGGCTGGGAGAGTTGGTGGAGTTGGAGGACGCGTGGTCGAACTGCTACGAAAAGCCAATTTACCAGTCCGCGCTCTCGTACGTCAAGATGATGAGAGAGCAGACCGATTACGCGCTCTGGGAGCCGAAGTTGTTGTGGCAGATCTCCTAAAACCAGAACAAGTTCTCCCTATTCTCCAGGGGTGCCGCAAGATCTTTTTCTGCATTTCTGTCTCTGATTTTTACCTCGAGGCGACGATGGTAATGGCAGCAGCTGCAAGAGCCACAGTAGGCATTGAAATCATTGTCAACTTGTCTCAGATGACAGTGGCCGAGATGGATTTGACTCATACAACGGACTCACCCCAGCACAAGTTGCAATGGCTGAGTGAGCAGGCACTTAACTGGTCTGGCGTGCCAGTAGCTCATCTTCGGCCAACAGTGTTTCAAGAAAATTCGCTCTTCTTGCAAATGCCCGCCAAAGGGATTAAACAGTCAGGCACGATTCGACTACCTTTCGGCAAAGGACGCGTTTCCCCAGTCGCTACTCGAGATGTGGCTGAGTGTGCGGTTCAAATCCTTTTACACACTCAAGATTATGTCGGCAAGACTGTGGAGTTGACTGGACCAAACTCGGTCGACATGTTTGAGCTAGCGAAAGAGTATGAATCTGCTATTGGGATTCCTGTGCAGTACGCACCAACGCCTTTCGAAGAATGGAGCGAGCAAGTGTCGAAAATTGGATGGCCTGCGCATGTGAAAAATCACATTTCGACTATGGTTAAACTTGTAGAAGCAGGGCGGTACGATAGACAAACGAATTCGGTTCAAACGATCCTTGGTCGACAAGCCACACCTATCTCATCAATGATCAAGGAGAACCTCGACACTTTTAAACAGCTATGACGTCAAGATGCTTCCTGAGGCCAGTAACCTCTCAAGTAGATATAGCACGAATTTTGAATATATAGAGGATAATTGCGCAGTTTACCTACGTCAGATGTTGCGCCAAGTCCAGGAGGTTGAAGGATTCGGAGAACCAGCGATAGCTATTGGACGCCCGTCTGGTCTTAACTCTTTGAGTGTTCCATGTTATCTGCGGCACTAAGGAAATATTTGGCATTTAGAACAATACTTATAATAGTCGTTAACTGAACTTGAGTACATTTTCAGTCTGTGTTTTTGGTTATGGGTACAATCTATATATATTAAAAACGTACTAGCAACTAACAAGTTAGAAGTCAAATAACTACTACCTAGTCTGTAATATCATGCCATTGGCTAAACAGAGTTCTTGTTAGATAACAGCATCGGGATAACATTGGTATTTGTCATCCGTACGGACTGACCCAATGCAATCCCAGCAAGTCAGGATATTATCAGGATCAATCGCATGTTTAATCGCCTTGAGTTTGTCGTAGTTCTCCTGGCCCCAATAAGCTCCAACTGGGTCTGTCTCAAAGACATCTGCTTCGTTCTGGTACGCTCCGCTATTTGGTGCGAGGGCACGTAGTTTTTCACCAGCGGCATGGGCGGCTGAAAAGGCCGTTGAAATGGTTGTTTTATTGGCCTGAGATGCAAAGGCTTGAATCACGATGGCATGCCAAGTGGAATTCCTCCAGGCAGGGGTGACCGAGCTGTCTGCGAAGCTTTCTCCCGGCGACACGGGCTTGTAATTGTACGGAGACGTCATGAGAATCTGAATCGGTGCCGTATAGTTTACACTTAGCGGATCTGTCTGCGAAGCACTGGTCGGGAATATCAGGTCATTCGATATTTCTGCAAGGGCAGCAGCGATAGCCTTTTGCCCTGCTGGTTCGGCAAACAGATCACTCGAGATCAATCTGCTAGCGACAGCAGCGCCGATACCCGCGCTCTCCAGAATTGGGATGAGTTTGGCTTCATAGGCTTGCCAGATAGTAGGGAACGTAGTAATGTCGGCATCTATCACCTCGGCGCTGTTGTTTGAAGATGCGACAAAGTCGAAAACCGACTGCATAGAAGCTTTGGCATCGTCGACAGATAGTGCCATGTTGTACACTTGGAATCCGATGACGGTGCGGCCGCCGCCGCCGCCATAGAGGCTTCCACCCCAACCTTCAGAGGCCCACTTGTTGGCGTTTTGTGTGGCGAGGTCAAAGAAGGCATTGTATGCGCTGATACTTGCCGCAGCAAAGAGGATGTTTACAACCTGCACATTCAGATTGACGTTAGCCAGCTGCGACACATAACAACATAGGAAAGCAGGCCGAAACTATGTGAGTGAAAGACAATGGGTAAGGGAAAGAATATAGTTACCTGAACCTCGCGTGTATCCCAAGCTCTGCTGGTGACCTCCCAAACCACACCAAAAGCATTTCCTCCGCCTCCTCTGAGAGCAAAGAAAAGATCTTGGTTATGGCATCGACTGGCAGTTGTGTACGTGCCATTTGGCAGCACAACCTTCATCTCAAGAGTGTTATCAACACCCAGGCCAAATTGCGGAGAGAGAAAGCCGTGTCCTCCGCCTATAATCCATCCGCCTGCGGCGCCAACTGTGAGATCTGAGCCACCCACAAGAAAGATTTCGTTTGCTTCAGCAAATTTATACAATCCTTCCCATTGCTGGCCTGCTCCGTACGTCACGGCCTTGCCTGCACCAACGTGACAGCCAGCGGGCGTGAAATTGGCAGAGAGCTTAATCTCCGGCTGGACGTGGTGTGTCCATAACGCAAGCGTACCAGGCCCCGAGCTACGGCCTTTGTAATCATGACCTGTGTTCTTGACAATCAGGGGCACACGATGCTTCTTTGCAAACGAAATACCAGCTTGAACGTGAGACACGTCGCTCACATTGATATAGTAATCGGAGACACTGCCTTGGAAACAAGTGGAAGAAGACGGGACGGGCTGCGTGGGATCGCTAAAGTTCAGACCGCACCCCTGACCGGTGGCCTGGCACATTGCCCAGTTTGTCTGTGTTTGTTAGCTTGCGATTTCAAGTGGCAGTCAGGTAGCACAATACACACGTTGAGGTAGCCACCAAGCTGGTTTGCGTGGAAAGACGAGTTCAAGTAGTTCGCTTCGGTGGTCGGACAAGCCGCCTTGTCATCAACTATAAACTTTCCAAAGGAGTTTTGGTACGTGGAATAGCATGGTTCAGCTAATGGTTGGGCGGTGCGTAGTCTTCCTCCCACAGTGTCATTGAGTGCTTTCCAGTCTGCCATTGGGATGGCTGTTCCACTACAGTCGCGTCCTCTTGCAGTAATGAGATGTCCAGTTACACCATTTCCAGCTATCAGCAGGACGCTGAGAGAGAAGGGCGTAACTAAGTACATAGTAGCAATCGAGAAGTAGAATAGAAGTTGGCAAAACTGATTAGAGTTTCTCAAAGTTGTATATATGTATAGGGAAGAAAGTGAGAAAGAAAGAACAAAACCTACCTTATTTATACAACTCTTGTCCCGTTAACAAAGTCCTGTATACCTATTATTAGTTTGTCAAGCTAGCAAAGCCTCAAGGCTATGCACTTAATCATCCTAAAGGATTTGAAGCAGATGTCGGAACACAATGCTAGAAGATTTATTAGACTGACAAATATGGAGTACAATTTAGTAGCCAACGAATATATTTATTTATCGAACCATCAAGCAAAATATTCACAATTTTACGATACAAAACAGTTTAAACTTATAAAAAAGACGCGAGTCTTATAGGAACGAAAATTGTAACTACTACTTTAAAGAGTTTAATGAGGTTTATACCAAATCTATACACGAGATGCGGAAGTCGTGCCGAACGAGGGCCAATATAAAACCAGGGACTAGCTCCCTAAGACAGGTGCGTATTCGGCTATTGCAGCAAAGTTCGAAGAGGAAGTTTACCACGAGCCGCGTTTTTACTGGCTGATGGGGAAGGCCAACTTGGAAGGCTGGGGCGAGTTAAGCCTCCGGCCCCGCTTAATGGAACTACCGGAACTGGATTGCGAGCTAGGCAGTGGTTCAGGGTCTTTAAGGAGGCCGCTTAGTTGTCTCAGCTGAGCTTATTTGTCTATGCCTACTAGCACCAAGTTCGAACCCGTCGACAGTGCTTGTCAACTACTCAAATATCCAAGTCTCATCTCCACGTCTCAAATGCCGTGGTGAGTTTCCTTCTCTGTCAACAACTTTCCACAATATCAAGCCAAAATGCCCAAGTTCAAGTCGTCCAAGTCACGCTTTAATAAAACATTCACTGCATGCTGGACTTGCCGAGCCCGCAGTGTCCGCTGCGACCAGGCAATGCCGCACTGTGAGCAGTGCAAGCGAAGGGGACTTGTTTGCGAGGGCTATCACATCCGGCTTGTTTGGGTCGATAAGGATACCGGGTCCTACAAGCCTATGCAAAGACGAGCGTACGCATGCGAGTCTACTTGGAAAGATTACCCACCTTTGACACTCAAGGAGGTTGGACATCTCATCGAGGCGTGTGACCAGGAGCCTGAATATTGTCGGTGCAGAGTGCATCACCGAACAGCTACAAGTCCTTTCCAAGTATTTCCTCAGACAGAGTCAAGCCCAGAGGCGGCAGGCATCGGCTCTGAGAATGTGAACGAGTCAGAGCGCGATATCGTCTCCAGTACTTCGAACGACGCATTGAGTATCGAATCAACGAAACCCACAGATAAACAAATGCAGCACGTGGCTCAACTCGAGATTTTGCTAGGCCGTATGTTTGCGACTGAACGCCTTCAACTCCCGCCATATCAGCCTCTCATACCAACAGCTACGCACTATGAAAACTATCTCTTCTATCATTACCTCCTTATATCCACCGCAATGCTACCGGTCGACGTGAAAGATTCTACCAACCCATGGCGGTCTGTATATCCGTTGATGGCAGCCCAAAATACACCATCAGGCCGGTCTCTTTATCATGCCATGCTAGCACAGTCCGCACATCATTTGGCGAAGCTGAAAGGTGAAGAATTTGGGCAGCAAGACGCGGTCAAAGCCATATACTGCTTCGGTATGGCGCTTCACGAGCTGCAGCAGGCTCTGGAGGAGCCGACACAAGACTACAGCAGCGTGCTGGCTGCCATTCTGACCATCACAAGCACCGAGCATGTTTTCCGCAGTAGCTCCCAGGGCTGGCGAGAGCACTTTCGAGCGGCCACGCGTTTCGTAATGCGTCATCTTGCTAGTAGGCCGTGGAAGCTTACGCATGAGGCGTGGGCAGTTACACAGAGCTTCGTTTCGGAGTACGTCATCGCCCATACGGCCCACAAGCCCTATACCCTCGCAGCTTCTCAAAGCCACGATGAGGACGACAGCTCCAAGGACATGTACGACGTTCTCTGTGACACCGCCGCCAACTCGAGCTTTGGCTACACCATCGGAGGTACGGGGCGCCTTATCAAGGCACTGTATCGCGTCCGCAGACTCGAGGCTCAGATGGCCGCGGAGACCGCCGATACTACCACCAGTGCTGCTGACACTGACGACATGAATTCTTCGCTGGTCGAAGAGGCAGTCGCTATACTACATGATCTTCAAAAGCCCCACGACGATGGGCTCGACGCATATCTCGACTCAGCTGGCAGTATTCGGATGCCCCTGGCCCGCGCACGCACACTGGCCAGCCTCCATATCAACTTGTTCCGAAATGCCATCATCATCTACCTGCTCAGTACCGTGCTGCAGTTCCCACCGTCGACCGTTGCTGGGTATGTAATGGACGTCCTCTCGGACGCGTGGCTTTTCATGAACATGTCCCCCCACGGCACCATGTACTGCTCCCTTTCGTTGTGGCCGCTATTTGTGGCTGTCGTCGATGCTTACTTGCCCGAGGCGCAAGACATGGCAGAGCGGATACTACAACTAGTCGCGAAGACCAGCGGTACCAAAAACCGCTACGACGTAAAGCGTCTGGTGCATAAGGTCTGGGCCATGCGTATAGACTTGGCCCAGGAGTCCAAGTGCGGCCCAGGCGACATTTGGATCGACTGGCGAGAAGTTATGACTGAGATGGACATGGATATTCTGCTTTTATAAGTATATCGAAGTAGATTGATGTTTTGATAGCCACTGTATTGCAGTTTAGGCTGCGTTTAAAATGTGAATAGAAGAGCATTGCTTTCTGGTGGCGTGTTCTATTTGCTAGTGTCTAAGAAATAATGCGAATTTCGGAACGAGACAGAATTCACGGGAGCCAAACCATAGGCTTTCAAAGACTGATTCACAGCGTAGAGTGAAGCAGCAACTTGGCAGCAGCAAAACCAGAATGTCCGACCTAAGCATTGCAGTCGCTGTGCCTAGTATAATATTGTAACTGTCCAGTTTGGCTTGGCCGCACTAAACGTGAACAGGTAACTCCCAGGACCCTCAAATTCGCCGCTGGTGTGCAAGGCTCCTTGAATTTCCCTTATCGTTGCTAGGCCGCTGTTGACGCTTCCCGCCTCTTGAGATGGTGGAGGTAGTATGCGACCACGTCCGTCACTTGCTTCTCATAACCCAGATATCGAAATCCTAGCGTCCGCTCTGATTCGGATGCATCAACGGGCACCCTGAAAGTCGAAATTGTGCCATTGTTCGCCAACGCCTTCCCAACATTGTCTGGGAAGTTCCTACGAACAATTTCGAATAAGTCTTCGACCTGGTTGCCACTCACATCTCCACTATGCAACAGATACAGACGGTTCGTTGGCGTCTCCGGTCTCAAGGCGGCAACGTGTGCATTTGCAACGTCATCCAAGTGTATGGTCGTCGACGCTGATGGATCGTGATGTCTACCCACGACTGGTGTTAGGAGGATTCGATTGGTGCCCATCTGTAGCATGTCATCCGGGTTGGTGACTAGCTCGTTGGGCCCGTAAATATCTCCTGGCAGAATGTGCGTGACTCCAAAACTGGGCTGCTGCTCCTTCATCCATGCTTCCGCTGCGTTCAAAGCCAGCGCCTTGGCGGCACAATAAGCCTGTACGGGGGAGCTGTACGGCGGCTGCGGGATTCGGAATGTGCGAGAATGCTCGTTGAGCACAGTACGCGAGGCTTCCTCTGGATTGGTGGTGTCTACAATGGCGGCGAGAGACGACGTAATCACAACGCGACGAATGCTGGCGTGTTTGCTGGCTGATTTCAGCAAATTGAGAGTTCCCTGTACTGAAGGCCCGATGAAGTGGGCCTCTAGATCATCCCCGATTCCGACCGTCGACATGATGGGGGCGGCTACATGGACGACAAAAGTTACTCCCTCGAGGGCCTCGTCAAAAGCCCCTTCTGCTGTCAGATCCGGAATCTCAACAAAGCTAGGGTGTGAAGCAGGATTCAAGGCTTTGATCGGCTGCGACGCCAGAATGGCTTCAGACTTTGTCAGACTTCGTACTGCGGCACGCACTGAATATCCAGCTTGAAGCGCTAGTACAAGGACTCGAAAACCAACATGCCCCGTGGCACCAGTGAGGAAGATAGTCTCCATTGCTCCTCGACAGTGGCGAAGTCAAATGGCAGAAGAGAACCGGGCTGTGTGTTTGCAGATTCGTAAGAGATCCTTCGGAACAAGCTTTACGGCTTGGTCGTGGCTAGGACCTCGGTTTTATCTGTAAATTTACGGGTGCACAAGAATTCATCCATCAAGATGGCGTTGTTGCTGACAATGCACTCGCACAGAAAGGGAAATGAAGCGGCTAGCTAGCGTTGGTGGAACACCAATATTGGTTGAGGACAACCCTTTTGAGGGTAAGTCAAAGGAAACCAAAGACGTGAGTGAGTGAAACTGGCTAGGAATCAACTAGCGAAATATTCAAGTCGTAGTCGATTGCCTGTTTCGACGGATCTTGTCGTCTTCCATCCGGCACCTGATCATGCTGAGGACGGCTTACGAACGATCTATAAGGGCGCATCGGGGTTTAGCGCAGGGGAGTGGCACTTGCTTTCGCAGTCGGTTTCCAAGTTGGCGGCGCGTGTTTCGTATATACATCCTGATAGAGGGCTGGTTGACTGGAATTTGTCATTTGTAACAGCTGACGCACTGTTGGCTTACCCAGGCGCAAATTTTAAGAGTCGACGACACTATACACATGTACCTTAGTATTGTTTAGCACTTGCTGGAACTTACCCTAAAATACGCAACAACGGAAAAAGCGTACGGCATTGGATATAGAAAAATTTCTCTAACAAAATATAAGGTATGCTACAATCGATACCTTAAACATTAGGCACAATGAACCACTTTTACACTGCCCTCTGGCAGAGAGCAGGTGGGCATTATAGTACTACGAACGATTCGGACAAAGGTTTCGGCACTCTTCCAGGCTTGTCGGCTCCATAGATGTGCAATACGGAAAAGGGTTTGCATGTTAGAATATGGAAGATGGAAGATGTATAAAGTCTAGAGTGGGTTATGAGATAGTATGATAACATAATTGAACCTATTGGACCAATGCGCATAAGGTAACTAGAGACGCACAAATAGCGGTCTGCATTCCTCTAAACGTTTGGTAAGCAAAGCTCAAAATGCCTACTTTATCGATTTTCACTCAGTTGTTTAACTCTTCCCACCAGTGAAGATCCCACTTGTAATCCTACAACCTTGCACAAAATGCCTCAGCCATATGTATTCTCAGATCTCAAAGCGCCCAAAAACTTCCGCCTCATGACAGTCCTTCCGGGCAATTGCGGGGAACCCTTACAATGCACCATTTCCGAATGTCAATTGCAAGACTCCTTACCATACGAAGCGCTTTCGTATGCATGGGGCGCCTCTGGTGCACTGGATGAAGGTCATCCTACTATATCTCTAAACGAACAGAAGTTTACTATCTCATCTACACTGGAACAAGCACTGCGCAGACTGCGGAGACTGGATACGGCACGGGTCTTGTGGATCGATAGGGTCTGCATAAACCAAGACAACATTGATGAGCGCAATGCGCAAGTAGCTATCATGCCCGACATATATCGTGGTGCTATGAGAGTAATAGCGTGGATTGGAGAAAGGTCAGATGACAGCGATCGTGCCTTGACATTTTTGAAAGAGATGGCTATGCACCATAAATACACTTTGCGGCACTGTTGGATAAATGGCGCCAGATTAGGCAGCGATACAAGTTCCGAGTGTGGTGAAGGAAGATATGTTAATTATACTATTGAAGCAGACGATATGAGCTCAGGTAGTCTCGCAAACGACCTCACGCAGCCCAGAATGCCCAGATATGACGAAAAAGAAAAGAGTGAAATGAAAGATATGAGCCGGAGCGATCTCTGGGAGAAGATCCGGCACAACCAAAATCAACGAGGACATATATTTACAGGCTGTCCAGTACTATACGACTGCTCATACGTCCCATTCTTCAAAAATTCTCGACAATTGGACTGGGAAGCCGTTGACAATCTACTTGCAAGGCTATGGTGGTCGCGCACATGGGTCGTGCAGGAGATCTGGCTCGCAAAAGACGCTACACTCCTATGCGGCGGCTCCTCTCTCAAGTGGAAAACGTTCAAAAAGGCTATGGAGTACCAGGAGGCATGGGACGACATGGGTTGTTTAGTCCGAGGTACTAAGAGATGGAAAATATGGTCCACGCTAAAGAGCCGTTATGGGCTGGCGATACACATTTCCCAGAAGAGGCTATTAGGTAGCAGGCTCTCTGATATTCTATGGAATACATGGGACAGGGATGCTACTGACCCGAGAGACAAAGTTTTTGCGATTTTGGGATTGATCGGCGAGGACTATAGTGCTACTTTGCCCAACATCGACTACTCCAAGTCCACCGAGGAAGTATACCGAGAAGTCGCCTCTCTCATCATCACAAAGGAAAACTCTCTGGACATTCTGCTTGCTGCATCCGGTTTGGATAGTGAAGGAAATCTGCCATCTTGGGTTCCAGACTGGAGACGAAGGGCAAACGAATATCGACCGGCCCTTTTCATCAATGCATCCTTTATGCGGATGCAATGCTACCACGCCGGCTCGACAGATGCTGTCTATTTTCATGGCCACGGATATTCTGCATCAGGAGCCATGGAGCCGCAAGTGGCATTCCATGATAACCTTGACATCTTACAAGTCCGCGCCGTAGTGTTCGACACTGTAGCTGAGATTTCGACGGACTTTGACAGTGGCTTGCGCGCTGCCGACATCATTGAAAACGCACGAATTCTTATACGCAACTCGCATACTAGCGGTTCTTTATCATCAAGAAGTATGATGAGTGATGGAGAGCTGAAGAAAGTTCTCACTGCAGGGAGTTTTATCGACACCGGAAGTTTGCGGACTGAGAATATGGTAATTGAGAATGTCATGAGACTAAGACGGCCATTCATTACAAATGGCGGTCTCCTCTCCATTGGACCGTCCAGGTTGCAGGTTGGAGATGTCATCTCCATTATCGCTGGCTGCAATTTCCCGATGGTTCTCCGCCCCGCAGGCGGCTACTTCAATTTGGTCGGAGAGGCTTACAGTAAGATATACATCAATACTTATCAATGCCTACCGTGTACTAACGAAATGAGAAGTTCAAAACCATATGACAGGAGAGATTCTGGAGCGCTATCCGGTTGAGTCAGCGAACTGGGTCGAAATTGGTATAAAATAGGGGAGGGGGAGGGTGGATTAGAAGGATTTGATATATGTAAATAAAGCAAGTAAAGCTGCGTGTAGCGTAGATGGAAACGAAAGCGTTCTTCTTCGCAAGACACACTGAACGGCCGATTGTAATATGCTACATACAAGTAAATTCTGTGGTCATGAGCTACTATGTGTTTGTGACAAGATCCTACAAAGGCTAGCCGTTGGCCACTGGGCCCAATTCCGTCCAAAGTACCTGTGCCTTCAATAGGGAGGTATTGAGTTTTGGTGCATGCTGTCCGGAGATTCTGCATAAGGTGCTCTCCAGACATTAATTCCATGTGACATGTGCGACCGCGGCAATTGATTAATTAGTTGTAGATATATTTACTCTCTAGGTATTATTAACAAAATTTATCAGTAGCACGCCGCGTGGTCCTTGTAGTCTCTGCTCTTCTCTTCAGGCGACTGTCTCCGATACATTTCACAGTTCTTCACTCTTACTGGATAAGAGTAAATATATGTGCGCAGCATGAATCGCAAATGCGTCTTTGGAATTTTTTTTGTGCTTGGGGCTTTATCCAACGCCGCTCGCTGCCCAAATTTCCTGTCCTTTACTCTCTAGAATTGATGCGGGTCTATTGACTACTTTAGAACAAAGCTTACGATAACATTGCCGTAACCATTATAGGAAAATTATTCCGCCCTACCCCTTAAGAGAAGTGCCCCAACAAGGAGAGATCGGGATATACGCTTAGTAAATTTCCATATTAGGCAATCTGGAGGTTCAGTATTCACCAGGTACAGTAGGAAAATAAGGCCTCTTCCCAGGCCTGACTAAAAAGGTGTCCCTTTTGGGTGACTCAGGGACTGAATGCCGTTATTGCCTTTTATACCTGCGGTTGCAGCGGCGTTATAGCCGAGCGGCATGTGGAATTAGAGCCGTAAGGGAAGAGTCAGAGCTTGGTTAAATATGCTGGCCGCTTGCAATGATACCCGCATTCAACTTCAGCTTAAAGCAGCTTTAACAGAGCTCGATGCTCCAATAATAGTGGCGTCTGTTCATTCAGCAACGCAGTTCTTCCTTTGGAATCATATCCTGGGTAGTGTGAATTCGCAAAACACAGTGTACTTGTTTCTCCAACATACATTCGTTTATTCCCTGATTCGCGACTTTCTCGCCGCCGTCCTCGACTTGTACCACATAGCGCGATGGCGCCTTCAGATTCCGCCTCATCTTCTGCTCCGAGTATAGAAAAACAGACAGCGGGCGCGACAACGCCCGACTCAGGCATATCCGGGTCAAAGCTTCATCGCCAATCAAGCCATGTAGCAGCCGAAAAAGGCCAAGGACCGCAGTTCTCTTCTACTGAGAGCCAAGAGGCAGCGGAGCCCATAGATTCTAAAGACATGACATCTACTCGTGATAATGTGCGAAAGATCACCGGGTTCAGATGGGTTCTTTTATGCACAGCCATTTATGCCACAGCTCTCTTGTATGGGCTTGATACCACCATCGCGGCTGACGTTCAGAGCGCCGTCATTGAATCATTCGACAACATCTCACAGCTGGCGTGGCTTGGTGCCGGATTTACCTTGGGCTCGGTGGCTGTGATCTTGCCTTATGGTGCGCTTTATAGCAAATTTTCCTTGAAGTACTTGTACATTGGAGGCATAATCCTTTTCGAGGTTGGATCTACGCTCTGTGGCGCTGCACCTTCAATGGGCGCTCTTATTGTCGGACGTGTCATTGCTGGAATGGGCGGCACAGGACTGTATCTCGGCGTTTTGAACAACCTCACAGCATTTACCACCCGCGAAGAAAGAGGAGCTTACATAAACGGAGTTGGATTCGTCTGGGGCATTGGCGCCTGTTTGGGGCCCGTCGTTGGCGGCGCCTTTTCCGATTCAAAGGCCACATGGCGATGGGGTTTCTATATCAACCTCGTCATTGGAGCAATCACTGGCCCTGTCTATATCTTTAACCTCCCTAACGTACGCCCCGTTCGCGGAGTTTCAGTATGGGATCGTATAAAGGCTATCGATTATGTGGGAGACGTGCTCAGCGCCGCCATATGGGTTTCGTTTTCGCTTGCCTTTGTGTTTGCTGGCGGCGCCTGGAACTGGAATGACGGCCGTACCATTGCTACCATTGTAGTTTTTGGACTGCTCACGGTTGCATATTCCGTACAGCAGTACTATTGCATCTTCACGACTCCCGAGACACGTTCATTTCCGATACATCTTCTCAAGTCCCGGACACAGGTTCTAACCGCTGTTTGCTCCGCAGCGTCGTATTCAGCGCTTTATATCCCAGTTTATTTCATCCCCATCTATTTCCAGTTTGTCCAAAACGATACCGCTTTGAAAGCAGCAGTGCGCCTTCTTCCTTATCTTCTCGTGGCTGTGGCTTTCAATCTTGGTAGCGGCTATTTGCTCTCCAAAGTCAAATACTATATGCCCATCTATCTGATATCGGGTATTCTTATCACGATAGGCGGATCGTGTCTCTACGTATTTTTGAAGCCCGAAACCTCAACAGCCACGATTTACGGTCTTGATGTTATACTTGCCGTGGGCGTCGGCTTGACAATGCAAATTGGGTATGCGGTAGCTACATTGAAAGTCGAACCAGACGATGTCCCCAATTCGCTCACTATGCAGAATGTGAGCCAGATGGGCGGTACTACCATTGCCCTCATCATCTCTGTTCTCGTCTTTGAGACTGCCGCAGTACGTAATGTGAGCTCAGTCTTGTCTGGTCAAGGTTTCTCGAAAGAACAGATCCAGGCGGCCGTTGCTGGAGCTCAGAGTGCGCTATTCGAACAGCTGAGTGATGACACAAAAGCACACGTCATTTCGGAGATCACAAAGGCCATGCAAACGCCATTCATCCTAGTTATTGTTTCAGGCGCTGTACTTTTGGTTTCTGTTCCATTTATGAAGATGGAGAAGCTCTTTGGAGAAATCATTGCTGTCGGTGCATGAGCTGCGGGTTCAAGCGACTACGATACCATTAATACCTGTATGGACTCATTCAGCTTGTTATGGTCCTAATGCTCTCTCAATGAAGATATTCTTGTTGCACATGCCTCGAAAAGGCGTGATTGGCGAGATGAAGTGACCTCCGTTTGTTCATCAGAGGCGTAATGAGGAAGCTGGCGGCAGATGCTGCAATTAAAGTGTTTAGTTTAGTATCACCCTTGCTTTAAATTAAATATAGACTGAATGCAACAATTAATTTTTCCCCTCTTCTTCCTAGTATTATCCAAGAGCGCTTGATAAGTCTATCAAAATCACTGAGTGCATGCGGCGTTTAGAAATTCGTTACTAGGCTGCTATGTACCCGTCGGCGGATGTTTCTTGATCGAGCTGGATGCTATGCGGAGAGGATTTTTTTATGCTGACTTGCAGAACTCGTAGCAACAGTGCTACCTACCTAGGTAGGTGCCTTAGGTACCTACCTTACAAATTCTACCAGGTAGGTAGAGTAAACATCCAGATACGCCCATTAATGGCGTATTACGTACCTAGGCAGTCACGTTTCGCGTGTACGCGCATAACTCCGCCCTCGCAGCGCAGACGCCGAATTAGGAATTCAATCTCTAATTGGCTCCAGGGATCCAACTATACCCAATTAGGCACCAAGTCTCTAATTGGCTGGGAGCTTAAAGGCTTCATGGCGGAGATGAAGATAGCTTCAGTACCTATCCATCGACTATTGCTTGGCGGAGTTTGTGTATGTTACCTTTTCTTCTAGACTGGGCATCAAGTTTTGCATTTTATGTTAACACCGAAATCTTCAGTTAACGATGTTAATAGTATGTGCCTAATCTGGCTCTACGGAGTATAAATACTCGGCCTTTGCTTAGCAATTTTCATTCTTCATTCAAGCTACACAATCAGTAAAGTTCTCAACTTTTCATTTCGTTGATCTTATTTTTTAGCTTCCCAATCTTTCTAACTATTCTCAAAATGACTACATCGCACCCAGAGTTCAACAGGGACACTGAAGGCCTTGACGTTGCCAAGGCTTTCCCGGATGAAATTCGCAATAAAACCATCTTGGTTACTGGAGTTAATCTTGGTGGAGTTGGGTTTTCCACATCGCAGGCTTTTGTAAGTAATTGTGTCTTATGTCGATTCTTGAACCGCATTTGTTGATCGAAAAGTCATAAAGGCCTCTCAGTCCCCAGCTTGCATAATCCTTGCCGGACGCAACCTAAACAAGATCCAGGAGTGCATCGACGCCTTGAAGAAGGGGTTTCCTAATGTCGGCTATCGTGCTCTACAAATTGATCTTTCCAGCCAAAACTCGGTTCGTGCCGCAGCTGCACAAGTTTTGGCATGGTCTGATGTGCCTGCCATTGATATCATGGTGAATAACGCCGGCGTAATGTGCATTCCGGAACGAACTCTTAGTGTCGACGGATTGGAGATGCACTTTGCTACAAATCATCTAGGACACTGGCTGTTGACATGCCTGATTATGCCAAAGCTGATCAAGTCTGCCGAGGGCAAAGCCAAGGGAACCACGCGAATTGTCAACGTCTCTTCTCTATCGCCTACCATTGCATCTATGCGTTGGAGCGACATCAATTTTGACAAGCCGAACAAAGAATTGCCGGAAGCTGAACAGCCGCCCTATGCGATGCTAGAGGCATGGGGCTTTGCGGACTGTCGAGATCGACCATACATTCCCTTGGACGGCTACAACCGCAGTAAAGTAGCCAATGTGCTCTTTGGCATCGGAGCAACCAAGAGACTGTACGAGAAATACGGCATCTTCTCTTTGGCCGTGCATCCGGGCGTAATAGAAACAGAACTCGGACGGAGCTTTAGCGAGGAACAATTGGCAGCGTTGGCAGATATGAGGACCAAGGGCATTTTCACCCACCAAACCCTCGGTTCAGGAGCTTCGACTTCGTTGGTGGCCGCACTTGACCCTAAATTGAAACCTGGTGAGACTGTCAATGGGAGGGAGAATCACGGATCGTACCTAGTGGATTGTCAGATCAATGATTCTGCGAATCCGCTTGCTGTTTCGAGCAGCGAGGCCGAGAGGCTCTGGGTGCTATCGGAAGATCTGGTAAAGGAAAAGTTTTCTTGGTAGGATTATTTGCCATTATGAGCCACTGGGTTCTTAGTATCTAGAAGGCCGAAGAGAGGAGTTACTTAGTACAGCTAAAGGTGAAATACAAGCATTCAAAACGTTATCCAACTCGGTATTAATTCGTCCTGGTGAGCTTGATCCCATAATTCATGGCCTGGAGCATCGTGCAAGGCGTGAATCCAGGGAAAGTGACTGAGTACAGCGCATACTTCATCCCAGCTGCAAATATCAAGTCTTGTTGCCATTAGGCGTATCCTTGGTGGAAGCCAGTGCCCATCATAACCATCAGACGCCCAGATACCACCAAGGATTGAAAGCCAGAGGGCTAGTTCGGGATTTTGATCTTCCAGATCAGTGTCAAGGATTTCCTTCAGTCGGCGATCTATGCGCTGGTAGTCCAGAATTTGACGGCGTCCAGAATGTAGGAAAACAGTCAAATTGAATATCGTCAGGCCGATGTGGTAAGAGGCTTGTAACTGCCGCAGCCTTCGTTCTCCCGAAGGGTAGAACTGCACGAGGCGGTACCCAAGCGATAGAATCATCTCTTGGAGAGTTTCTAGATCAATTGTTGCGCCACTGTTGAAGAGCGACGCCACTCCCATCATATCCACTAATATGCGGTGAAGATACGGTTCTAGTAAATCGTGCTGCGGACAGCATGCAGCGGAGTCGCCATCGATGTCTAGCCTGGTGAGCGCCAGAGTATCCCGCACCTTGACCATCCGATCTCGATAGAATAGCGGCGGCCCACCATGCTGAAGCGAAAGCATAATGTCTACCCTTTATAACTCCACGTAAGCTGAAGCAATTATACCGGCGACTGTATAGTATTACTTACTTGCAGACTTTCAGCAATAGCGCAGGGTTTCCCTCGAGTTTGGACAAGCCACCACGAAGCTGAACCATTTTTTGTAGGCCACTAAGATGAACTTTGAGGTCGCCATATCCTTTTCTGATCAGTTCGCTGCTGATAAGGCTCACTACGATCATGATTGCCGCATCTGACAGAGCGTCGGGACCAGCAAGTAGTCTCGTGACATGATTGAACGTCTGTGACAAATGATACAATGCCTTGGGCGAGCTATTTCCGTTGTTGCAGTACATTTCATTGCAAGTTTGCATGAGAGCAATATTGCAATAGTAAGCTACAGAGTATACTAAATTAGAGTGATTGCATGGCCCTGATGGACACGTCCATACATACCTGCTTGATTTGCGAAGAGGATAGGGAGCCACATTCTTTTGACTTCATCCATAGACAGCCATTGGTGAAGGCGATACAGTCTGTTCATTGTGCGGGTAAAGTCTAATATCGATTATTAGCGGATGCTCTAAGAGGCCATATTTGATATGAGAGCCTGACATTCGTTCATTATTTCCATCGAAGGGCTGGTGATTTTCACCGGCAGGCCTGTGAGGATCGCATTGCTGGGACAGACTAATATAGAGTTAAGCTTTGCATGTTCTGCGTCACTGTAGCGGTACTCTTTTTGTGACTTGTCCAGTTCCCGCCGCAAGATAATTGTCCGTTCACTTGCTCTGGATCTCGTCGGGGCGAGTTGCAGCTTTGATCGCCGGTGGAATCTTTTGCCGGCATTCTTGCCCTTCATTACATGGCTCCTTACAAGCTTCTTAGCAGCTCTATTGTTCTGAGCGCTATCGACGAAGAAAAATGCTGTTCCTGCCATTGCTTCATACTATTCATGTTGAGCATAGAAAGTTTCGTCAATTGAATTGGTCAGGCCATATTCTTACAGTAGAAATCCGGAGTTAAGGTTATGGAATCTCCGCAATCCGCAGCAAAACGATTCAAGGGTCTTCCCACCCCTGATTTTGCTCAAGGTGTAATTTTATCACTTTAATCAGTCATTCATCTTTCTCATAAACTTAGGTATATATCAGCAGGTATCTGAAATACTTCTTGACAGCTTCATAGCTGGGTATGCGTCTTACTAAGAAGGCCTTTACAAGCAATAACAATAGCGATTCTCGGCTGAACAATAATTAAGAAAATATATTCTTCCTCTTCCTAATTAATTCTTTATGCTGTTTGCACTTTCGACAACTCGGTCTCCGCCAAAAGATCGTAAGTCTTAAAGTCTCGCAAGGGAACCTTCCTCTGGAACAGAATATCAAGCTCCTCAAAAGTTCTTCCTTTACTTTCAGGGAGTCTAAAGTGACACCAGATGAGACAGAAAAAGCTTATGCCCCCAAATAAGAATCCTGCCTTTCCACCCCAGTTTGCTTGATCAGTGTTCAGCATGTAAGGCATAGCAATTGTGCTGATGATATTGAAGAAGGATTGGACGGCGGTGGATAGCGCGATGGACTTTGTTCGCAAACGTGTAGAAGATATTTCGGAAATAATGACGAAGCAGATTGGCCCGACTGTCATCTGGTAGATAAATGTCCAACTATAAGGTCACCCCGTGAGTCAGCGCCAGCTTTTTTAGAAGCATGATCAAAAAGAGCAGGATATCGACTTACATGTCCATGATGCTGGCCATTGCCCAAATTGCGCCTTTGTTGTTTGTAGGGATGCTAAGGAAGCCGATGATGAAGAGAAGTAGCGTCATCACCCACATGCCGGAGTTATAGATTGTTCGTCGGCCCAGTTTGAACTGAAATGGTTAGCATAGCTCTTATATGCCTAGCGATTGCAGGATGCTCACGTAGTTTAGCAAGAACCATGAGATAATGGTACCAACAAAGCCCAGCGCCGTGTTTCCAACGCCCACTATTGCATGTTAGCAACGATCCTAAGACTGTATGGCGTTTGCCAGCCACGTACTATCAAAGGCGTCGGCAGCATCAAGACCGGCCTGCTCGAAAAAGAAGTTTGCGTAGCCTATGAGCGGATTTCCGGCGATGACTTGAATCAAATATACCATTATTGTGATCTCTGTCCGCACTCGGTTGACGCCCTTGAAGAGATCCAAGTAATTCGTAGTCGCTTCGTATTCTTGTTCCAATAGATCAGTCTGCTCAACACCAAGCAGCACTTGGTCAATGTCGGGTGCGTTCTTGGAAGACGATAGTGCTTCCAAAGCTTTACGGGCATCCTCCTTACGGCCCTGGCGAACAAGCCAATATGGACTCTCTGGAGCAAAAGGCAGTCCGATGAGAATGATTAGTGGCCAAAGCCATTGCAACGCCTAACCCTGTTAGTAAAAACCGAGAATAGCATCCAGCTGTTAAGGGCATGGTATGGCACATACAAAGGGAGCCTTGTACGCCCATTTATCTTCTCTGCCTTCCAAGCCTGCAGCGACTCCTTGAGCAATAAACTGTCCAATGACGAAAGCCAAATTGATAAACGCTGTAAGTAGACCTCGAAGCGCAAGCGGGCAAATTTCCGATGCATATGTCGGAGCAATAACCACGTAGAAACCGTACGCCAGGCCACCCAAGATCTCGCCAGCGCAAAGCATGGGAAGAGACGTGGCGAAGAACTGCACAAAGACGAATCCGACAGACCATACGCAGCAGACAGCCAAAGTCCATTTACGGCCAAACTTCTCCATAGGATAACCACTTGCAAGAGCACCCAAGACCTGCCCAATCGGGTTGCCCATTCCAAGAGCCGTCTGCCATGGTGCTGGGATCTCGTAGCCGTCGCCGATAGGAATTCCGTATCTTTTCTGGAATGCCGGGAGAGCGTAAAAGGAGAAAATGATTTGACCGTCATAGCCCGACATGATAACAGCAATGCTGAAGAACATGGCCCAGAATGTGGCGGTGGGATACTGTCTCAAAGCTTGTCGAAAGCCAAGCTCATGCTCGGCGCGGGTGATGTCGCGTGTCACGTCGATCTGGACGACATCTCCCTTCTCGTTTCTGCTGACTTCCTGCCCGACACCAGTTACCTCCTCGTGTTTCTCCATTCTGGATTCGACGTCTCGACGACCGATTAGTCAACCAGTGGTAAGTAAATGAATATTGTTATTCTTTGGTCCACTAAAAAAGAAGGTGGTGAGAAAACATGGCATGGCGGCGAAGACAATATATGTCAATTTAAAGTACGTGAAAGCAGCTCTGTGTGGGGGACATTTTTGAGCATCTACCCCGGCTTGGTTGTGTCGATCTACTCCAAGTCGCCGGTTTACGAGGCCATAATTTTTCCACGCAGGGGGATAATACGCGTTGATATCGAGAATGTAACGTCACCTGAGGCGAGTGTAGTACTGGTATCAATATTTCCGTCGCTTATCCAAGTCCAGCCGATTGTACGTACGTGGGGTAGATAGCGCTCGGTAGCAGGCCCTTGATAGAGAAACGAGACAGGCCGGGATACGTAGACCGCTATAACACCACTAGGATAGAAAAGCTTCATTCTAAAACCCCTGTTAGTGTTGATAAGCTACACCTAATTGTGCCGATTTACCGAGAGATGGAAGAATATTGCGGCTATCACTGGCCACAAGGCGGGGGAGAATGCGGAGAAGTGGAGAGGCAAAGACTGGATTCTACGCCTCGCCTCGGATAACGCCGCGGCACCAGGTCAGGCGATCGTATGTCTCGCTTGGTGGTACTGTTCGAAAAGGGAGCACTGCTCGTGTTCACCAACCAATATGCGTACTGCTACTACTGGGTATTTCTTCTCTCCCACGCACAAGGTAGACCGAAATTAACTATTCAGGTAAGCTTACTTGTCTGAAACTTGGCTTTGAGCTTAATCAGGAGCCATACGCCGGGCAATCGGCAAAGAGACTAGCCAAGGGCTTGCTTGATACATTCCCCCGCAGTTCAACTGTGCTTTCACGTAATTCACTATGTGATCAAAGAATTAGAACCAACACATTGAAGATATCTAATAGCGGCCATTAGTAAAGATTTATGCTTTGCTCTAGCTACCGGAATGTAACATAACCTTGAATAGAGCGAGATATTAGTCCCCCATTTGCCCAGTGGCGCATCGATACAAGACGCTATAACGTTGCACCCCGTATCACGTAAATGGGAAGACAGTACTGGCCAATTCCCCCAAAAGGGGTTAAAAGACTACATTATTGATAAACTACAAATATGATAAGAATAAGAACAAGGCTAACGATTAAAGTGCTTACCTTGGTCGTATTACTAAAATCCAGGGAGGAGTGGACGGTTGTATTACAGGCGTTCTGGAAAGGCGCAGGTAGCTTTTGGCATTCGTACGACAGATACGACGGATGGCATAGAGATCTCTCGGTAGGAGCTTTTGTTGCGAAAACTCATGATGATCGCAAGATCTAGCTTATCTATGCACTGCAGCGAGAAAAAGCATCTCAATGCATACATGCGACTAACTGAACTCAGCAAACGTAACTGGAGTAATCGGATCCAAAAGCAGATTGATTGCAGAGCGCTTAGGCCACTTGAGTAATTGAAAGGCATCAAAAGATGCATCTCAATGATGGAAGTGATGGAAGATGGCCGAATGCCATGAAACGTATCAGAAGACGTGTGCAAGATGGCCAGGACAGACCGAAAGAAGGCTATCATGTCTCCTCGGGATCTTATCGCGGGACGCGTCTTCGCTTGCATAGCATGTCCGCTACCGGCCGATTTAATTGTGGGTTGGCCTGAATGTCTACATTGCTTGGCTAATATCGCAGAAAAATTACCACAGAAGAATTCTTACAGCATTTTTCCAAATAAATTATAACTATTAAAATGCAATACCCCTTTGATGGCCTCTGTCAGTCCATCCTTCGTGGTGAAAAGGCTAGTGTAGAAAGTTGATTTCTCACTCTCGGACTTGTAGCATACTTGACTCTTTAGCCGGATGTCTATTATTGTAAGCTGATGTCTCGTTATCGTTCGGTTACTTCATCCTATAAAAGCGAAGGGGTGGTATCTTTATTAGCCCTCCAGGCATTCAACTTTGTACTATTATTTAGTCTCTGAGTTTCTAGTCAACTCTAGCACTCGACTTGGAAAATGCGCTCGAAGAAGTTTAGTACTATGCCCATTATCGTCGGAAAATTAAATACTTGGCATGGGTACTTATCTTGACTTATGTAATCTAAAATGCTCATTTCAAGTATCAGTCTTGGCTGGCTACTTAGCATGCTACACAAGGCGCTCGAGCAATCATAATCATGCCAGGGTGCGAGGCTAGATTCGGTCTGTGATTAAACAACGTGGGAACAAAACGAACGACTCGAAAAATCTAGACGTTTTGCATGGAGAATAAATGCCGCAGCTCATTGCCAGCAGATTAGTTTTTCTAGCAATAACATCAGAATAATCCTAGGCTGGTATTATAGCCACTTGATCATTCCATTGAGCAGGAGAAGACTGAAGGTGTCAAGGTGGAGATACTTGCAAAATACTCATCTAAGCTGTGCCCAAGCAAAACGGAAAGCCACATTGAGTCCTCTCTCCGCCTTCTGTGGCAGCCTGATCACAGCTATTCAGCTCATTCAACTCAGTATCCATTATTTTCCAGCCAGTACAGCTGGCGGTCAAAATAGCTTTATAGGCATTTGAGCTCATGCATGCCATACAGCCCTATTTATCCACCACTGAGAGGCTTGCTGGAAATACCTTATGTCAGCAGATGTAAACTGTCGTGACGTCATATTCTTACGGCATATTCTTGCGACATACCGCTTACTGATCCTTTTCTACTACCGCTATCACGTACCTGGAACTTCCGTAAGCAATGGCGAAACGCTTTTCCTCTAAGGGCAGGAAGCATTCCGGAGACTTATTTCCCTATCGCGGTGTGCTTCCCGCTTCTCGTAATCAGCCTCCAAATGCAGTAGGATCTCGTTGTGGACTGCGCTTCTCTTTCAATCGACGGCTAGAACATATGTCATGTAGAGGTAACAAATTCCCGGAAATGCATTTGCACATGAAAACCTCATTAGCATCGCTAATACACGTAATATGCTAGTCACGTAGCTCTTTGGAATCCATAGTACATCTAGTTCGAATTGCTCTATTAGGCATTAATTTGAGATGATGCCATATTCCGGCTCTGGGCTATGCAAATAGGGCCACGACCATCGAGGGAAGAGCGTGTTCTGGAGTTATTCAGCCCTTTTCCACCAGCGCAATTTGCAATGCCATGCTAATCTAACTTGTGGTGAACTTTAAATACGCTTAAAGTATATGACGTATAAATCGGCAGTGTCTGATTGACCTCGATGATTACCTGGGCACACGCTAGAGCTTTTGGACAGTCCTACGTATTTTACAGATGACGATGTTTACGTTCAGCCGTAGAATCATGAATGAGGCTCCCTCTGCCCCAACAGAATCGAAATGCTCAAAAGTAAAAGTGTAAGAGGATTGCGTGCTCTCTAATATTAGCTCTCTAATACTTATGGTTCGAAAGCCGCCAGTAGTCTCAAACCACTACCATTCTTTTGATTTGCAACTCATTTGCTAATACATATAGTATTTTACACTAAACTCAACCCATCTCACGTGTCAATGGCCTGCATATTAATGAGTTTGAGAATCTTTCAGATTTCATTTTAATACGGACAGCCCTCTTGAATCTACTTGTCTTGAAACAAAACTGTTCCGGCTCCATTATCAACTCTCTCCGAGAAGGCAACTCGTATGAAGATTACATTATTACGTACTGCCGTAAATCCAGAGCAGCGCATCCCTATCAAGCTAGATAATCGCCCGGATCAAGTGTGTGAAGTATTATTAACGTACAGCGGCTCCGCTCGAGCTTGTGTTACGGACACAAGCTTCGACACTAAGTGTGGTAGTACAACTTCACGGTATCGACCCTCGAGCATGTCAGATTTAGTGCTGCATGTTACCATACTCCAAATGCCGGCGACCATCATTGCCTGAAGTAAGTATATCTTAGCCATGGAGTGACTTATGCGCTTTCTCTTGGCATGATAGCATCGGTCCAGGCTCTCGTAATTGAATGCCAAGAGCTGCGGCTGTTACTTGGCGGTCGCTACCCTCCGAAACATCCTGCTGTCAAGTTTATATTTTTCAAGGAGGCTGATATTAAAAGCTGATAGTATGTAAATGACCAGGCTTGATATCCTAATCGTAGATATTTAAAGAGAATACTCGTTAATAGAGATAGCCGACCGTATTGTGTATGCTAATGTGAGCGTTGGTAATATTAGCTTATTTCGATAGCGGTTTTGAAGAAGCCCTTCCCAAATTTGACTTCAAATGCGGCACTCATCTCTAGCTACCTAGGTAGGTAGGTATTGCTGCCGGAGCTTTGGGTTTAATCTACCAATGCCACCTATGCCTATTGGAGCCTCGTTCGGAAGCACTTGTTTTCGAAGAAGATGGCATTCTAACAATACGATAGCAATTACGATTGGACTGGGACTAAGGACTAAGCTTAAATTGCTCCTAATCCCGATTTCACACTCATTTCCTATACTCCGATCTTAAGCTACGCCAGCCAAGCCTCCGGGCGTACCGCTCTACGAGTACAGTATTCAAAAACAAATTCAAACGGCTGAAATCTCTGCCATCGCCCTTTGAATGCGGATTCCATTTCCACTTCGGGCCTGGAAACTCGATGCTGATGAGAGTCGTAGAAGAGCTAGAGCGCAAAGAGAATATTCCAAAATTGGAAATCATGCTGACTATTTTGCAAAATCAAGTATAGCTTGTGTACTATTATATGTTTTGGGACTAGCCCAGATTGCTGACACTTCGCAGTTTGCACTATCTACTCCTTCGTTAATCGGAAAATATTGCCTAGGAAAGGTGACATCACTAGACATGGCTGACAGGGCGATTAGCTCCATGGCGTCAACCTGTAGACTTGAGATTCTTGGGGCCTTTTCTATTGGTTCGCGAGAAACATCTAACTTGAATGAGAAAAAAGGCACAGTAGCATATTTCTCAATTAGGTTGGTGGGGCGCTTGGTAATGTCTAGGAATTCAGTGAAAGTAGTAGCGACGAAGCGCAAAGAATGACCCGGAGTATGATGTTTTTGGTAATCGCCTTAGTAACTATGCCATACTTCCATTTTCAGCTTGGTGATGTATACGCTTCTACGAAACGTCGCGGCTAACATCGTAATATTTAACATTTACGATCCCCTCTTGTTTTCCAAAATGTAAGACACACAACCATCCAAACACATCAATCATTCCTCCCTTGTCATAAAATAAGCAATCTGCCTTTGGGCAACATTCAGCTTAGAACTACCGCCTCAAACTTGTTGCGGGTTTCCATTCCGGCTCTTTGCTTACGCAGCTACCAATAGCTGCTAAGCTTTACACAACCACTATACACCTACTTCAGGTTCAGCATTGTCACACTTTGATTACAAACATGAAGGATTTAATTAGAGAAGCGCCTCTTGGCCAGGTGCTCCGTTTCATTACACGGAACAAGATATTTAAATATCCGGAAGAGGAAGATGACTTTAAGCTACCAGAGGCGTATAAGCAGCAGCTTAGCGGAAGCGAAAAGCCGGAGCCACACAATCAGCCTCGCAACTTGGATGCGGTTCTCTCTGCATCACCTGGAGGCGATGGAAGCTCTGACGACTCTGACGAGGATGTGGAGGCTCTTGGAAGAATGAGGACAGTGACCAGTGTTCATTCGGCGCCATACACCAACGAGCGGTTCCAAGCCGACAGAGAGATGGAGCTGCAGCGCACCAAGTCTATTCCCATCAGCCCTGAAAAAACATCAGATGGCATTGTTCTAGTCGATTGGTATACAACAGACGATCCAGCCAACCCTCAGAACTGGTCTCGCGCAAAAAGATATTTCGTCGTTTTCGTTCTCTGCTGTTACACATTTACAGTCTACTGCGCCGGTCCCATCTATGCCACCGCTGAAGAAGGAATCCAGGAGCATTTCCACGTTAGCCCTGTTGCTTCTACCCTGGGTCTGGGGCTTTATGTATTGGCATATGGTATCGGAGATCTCCTCTTTTCGCCTTTATCTGAGATCCCTAGCATTGGAAGAAACCCCATTTACATCCTGACATTTATCGTCTACTGGGTTCTGACGTTCCCCGAGGCCGTGACAAATGGTTTTGGAAGCCTTTTGGCTTTGCGATTCTGGCTTGGCTTCTTTGGCTCTCCAGCTCTGGCTAACGGCGGCGCGACTGTGGGAGATATGTTTTCTCTTATGTATATCCCATTTGGTCTTTCCTGGTGGGTGTTTTCTGCCTGGGCTGGCCCTTCTATTGGTCCAGTTATTGGAGGTTTCGCCGCGCAAGCCAAGGGATGGCGGTGGCCCATGTGGGAAATTGTGTGGATGTCTTCTGGAGCACTGGTTCTCTTATTGCTTTTCATGCCAGAGACTTCAGCACACACAATCCTACTGCGTCGTGCGAACCGGTTGCGCAAGTTGACAGGCGATTCGAGACTTCAGGCTCAGAGCGAAATTGATCAGCGCCACATGGCCCCATCTGCAGTCCTCTGGGATGCACTAATCAAGCCTTTGGAGATTATGATGAAGGACCCGTCCATCTTTTTTGTCAACCTTTACACTGGATACTTCTATGGCGTCTTTTATACTTTCTTCGAAGTGTTTCCCTTGGTTTTCCCTGTCTTTTACGGCTTTAACCTTGGACAAACCGGTCTGACATTCTTGGCCTGTCTCGTTGGTGTTATCATTGGTCTTTCTGCCTACTTTGCTTACTTGCAATTTTACATGGTCCCTGATAACATCAAGAATGGCTTTAGGGCACAGGAACATCGACTAGTTCCCGCCATTATTGGTTCAGTCTTATTGCCAGTTGGACTGTTTATTTTCGCCTGGACGGCCAGGTCCAGCATTCATTGGGTCGTTCCGCTTGTCGGAGTTGGCATCTTCTGTTTCGGTCACTTCTGGACCATGCAGTCTCTCTTCATTTATATTCCTCTTTCTTATCCCAAGTACGCCGCCTCTCTATTCGCCAGCAACAGTATCTGGCGATCGGGTATTGCCGGTGGAGCTGTTGTCTTCGCGCGACCCCTCTTCATTAATTTGGGTGTGGCCAGAGGTGTTACACTGCTTGCGGGATTGAGTTGCGCGGGCATTTTCGGTACCACGGCAATTTGGTACTTCGGCGCGAGACTTCGAGCCAGATCAAAGTTTGCCATCTAATGTGGCACAGATCTGATTGATAGCAGATTTCAAGTCAATCTTTGCGTTTACAAACTGTTCAACTTTAATAACTGCCAGCCTATCGTAGCCTCAATTTCTTACACGATGCGTGGCTTTTAAGTAATGGTGTGGTGAAAAGGTGCTTAATGCAGAGGATGAACAATGAAAAATGGAGTTATGCGGAGTTTGGCGGGCTTTGATAAGAATATAGATCTACAAAGTTACTTGAATAGAATGATGTATCTAAATAAAATAACGTATACCTATTTGGCTCTTCTAAATTTATGCAATGCTTCTATAATTAGTGTTTTAGACTCGACGTAGCTATTTTCGTGATGTAGAGTACAGCCATGAGCATTCCTATCACGCAGGTGCTTGATATATAAAGGGATCATCTTGTTCTATCCCCTTCAACTTCTTCCCAGGAAAAAGAAAGGATATTGAAGTTAAAATCTCTTTCCGAAACTGGCAGGTTGAAGCTCTAAGCGTTTATTCGCCGTCGCTCGACCTAGCAGAAGCTTCCGCGAGCATTTGCGCCATCAAAGCTGCCGCTTCCTGTGAGTACTTGCACTTCGATCGTATCTTCTCTCCATATTTGAGCATTACAAATGGAAAAGGCACGCATAAAAGTGTCAAAAAGGCCGGTATTGTACTTGCCCAGTGAATGCCGATACCATCATACATCTGGTCTGCAAACAGAGGGAAAGCTGTGCCAAAAAATGCTCTGAGCATCGCTGAGGCTCCCAAGACCGATGCTGCATAGATTGTGTATGCATCAATCAGGTAATTGAGACAGGACAAAAATACCAATACGCATCCAAAGCCAAATGGCGCGGAAAGAATGACGCTGGCCGACCAGTGGATGCTGGGTGAATTAGTCCACGCAAAAGCAAATAACCCGATGGGTAAAGCAACAGAGCCAACTGTCGCAGGAGGGAGCCTAGACTCGGGTGTAGCTGCTTTTCCAAGCCTCTTATATCGATTGTCGTCGAAAATGGCGTATACAATCCCTAGGAGCATGCCGCAAACTAAACCGAGAAAAGCAAGGCCTCCCACTCCTTCGCTCCATCCTCGATCCCGTTGATAGACGATGGACAGTGCCGGCATGAACATGTATATGGTACCGTATATAATTGCCAGGTAAGTCGCAGCGATTAAAACGATGGGCTCACGGAACAGGAGGATCCAAGGTCGCATGAGAGCTTTGCGGAAGATCGCCGACGGTGTCAGCGTACCATTACGCTGCTGGAAAGCGGTCGTGTATGTGTGACTCGTTTCTTTGGAGAGTTTCTCCGCTCGTTTTTGTAATATCACCGGCGCGTAAGTCTCTGGAACAAATATCGAGCCGGCAATCCAGACAACGCCAATGAAGATGCAGCATACCCCTTGCACCCATCGCCACCCAACGTTCATCGATATGAAACCCCCAATGATGGGGCCCAGAACCGGCCCCATGAATGGCGCGGCACAAAAGAATATCATGGCTAAGCCTCGCTGGGAAGCTGGAAACAAATCAGCGATAACTCCGCCAGCATTTGTCAATGGCGATGCGCCAAACATTCCCGTCAAAAATCTGAAAACCAACAGCGTTGCCATCGAGTTGGCTCCCGCAGAGCCAGCCACAAAGGCCACCATGCATGTATGTGTTGTAACAAAGAGAATTCTTCTTCCATAAAGCTCTGACAGCGGCGCCCACAGCGCAGGCCCTATAGCAAACCCAAGAACATAGAGAGATATGCCCAGAGCAAAGATTTCCGAGCTGCAATGAAATTCCTTGAGTATCTCCTTCGCAGAGCCGGAATAGGCAGAGGAGGTCAGAGTTACAGCGAACACGGATACTGAGACAATGAAAATAATGAACCACTTCCTGGTAGGAGAGAGATTCATGGCATTTTCAGAGTCGTCAAACTGAAACTCGACAATATAGGGATTCGAGTCTGTTCCATCTCCGCTGTAGTTTTTCAATGTCGGAGATTCCTTGTCGACTTGTATGATGGCCATGGTTGTAAAGCGGCGAATCAAGTAGATGGGGAACTAGACTTGGGCTGTAAACACATGCTTGTGACTATCAACACATTATCTACTACCTATATATACTACTTCTAACCCCTTGAGATTCCTTTGCCTGTCACTCCGACAAATTTATAAGAGCTCGGAACATGTTCCGAAAGGAAGGCAGGCTGCCGGAAGCGCTTATGATTGGCCAATATGCTGAAAGCTGGCGTAAGTGCCCCATAAATCCTCACTAATGATCTGACACGATATTGAATTTCTGACCAGGCTTTGGGTTGGCAGTATCAAAATCCGATGTCGCTATATTCTTTACTCTCCCTAGAATAGAAGCAGTATCAATGTCCGCGGATCTGGAGTTAAGTACTGAAGTTATCGCCGCGCAGTTAAGTTTTGTCTGTACAGCTTTCCGAACTTGTCAATCAGTCAGTTGCGCGAAATGTCTTTTGCTCTATCAGTAATAATTCCCATAGAAGGATTTCATAGCACTCGCAGGCATTCCAGCGTATAATGTCTTGTCGGAGTGGATGAAACAAGGACCCCAGCTAATACAGCCCCGACCTTAGTAGCATATACAATATGTTCTCGTCTTTGTCTCCACACATAACCACGATTTCAATCATTTAGGACGTCCAAGGTCTCGGTAAAAATATGATGCCAAACTTAAATTCCCATGGGTGGCCGCGAGAGCTAGATTAAACAGACTTGTAGATGTATCAGCGGATGATAGGCCTAAACCTCAGACAAGGTCATTGTTGTCGCTTGTGAGGTTGCCCGCGAAGACCCAAATGCCATCAAAAAATATTGCTCCTCACATTTGGCCGAAGATTGATTGTATCGTCGGCAATACTGCAGCTTTGCGTAGTGTATCCGAAACGATGCGTAACTTTGGCTCGAATATGGTGAACAAAGTGGCAGCCGCAAACAACAGAGGAGCGAATTTACATCGTATCGCATCTCTACACTCATGTGGATAACGCCCATGCAAGAACAAGTTATGACGCCTAGTTAAGATTTACGTAGACGCCCTACTATCTGCAGTTTCGTTTTGCAGCGTATGGCGCAGACGAAGACTGAACGTGTTGCTCAATAACAGGACAAGCGGTTAGCAGACGATAAGCCCTTATTGTAACAGATGAAAATATCGACACAAGTATCCGCCAAGGTCAAATTTCTCCAGTCGGTGAGAATTTCACGGTAATTGGTGCGCAGTCGCGTGATAAAGCCATGGTATACCAGTTACTAGTCAAACTAGAGCGCTGAAGCCACGCGAGGAACCAATATTATCTTCATTTAAATCGCTCTTAGACAAGAAATATTACAGTGACGATCCGATCATCACTATCATAGCCCTGTTTTCCTTTCTACTTCTGATGGAGAGAAACCCGCAGAATGTGCGAGATCTGCCAGTATTACGGCGTATGAGGAACCCTAGCCCGCCCTACCTAATCTATTTATGCCTTTTCGGATCAAGAATAGTTTTTTTTTTTTTTTTTTTTTTTTTAAAA
>JARPVV010000028.1:0-124584 GCA_038502285.1 Trichoderma sp. 2475
CCCTAACCCTAACCCTAACCCTAACCCTAACCCTAACCCTAACCCTAACCCTAACCCTAACCCTAACCCTAACCCTAACCTAACCCTAACCCTAAGTTAATTAAATTCTTTATAAACCTTAAAGTTACTTAATACTAGCTATAGCTATAGGCTTAGTTTATATAACCTTAGCCTTATTATATATACTAGCTTAAATAACCTTATTATAGTAATTATATAAAGCTACTTAAGTTATTACCTTTAAAATAATAAATAATATAGTTTTATTATTTATAATTTTTATAGTTATTATTAAAGTAATTAAAGAGTTATATATAAATAAAGAAAGAATTAATATAGCTATTAAGATTTAATATTATTTTATCTTAATAAATATTATATAAAGGGTTAATAATAATTCCTTAGCTTTAAATAAAAAAAGTATTAATATATAAGTTATATATATTTATAATTTAATTTAATTATATATAATTATAAAAAAAGATTATAATATAGTTAAAGAGTTAAAGAATAATATTTTATAAAGTATTCTTAATATATAACTATAGTTATTATTTAATAATATTAAAGTTAAAAAGGTATATATTATTAAATAAGGTATTATTTATAAAACTTATAAATAGTAATAATTAAAGAAAAAAAAGTAAGGTTAGCTTTTATATAAAAAATATTATATTAAGTACTTAAATAAATAAAGGGTAAGGGAAAGAGCTAAGGATTTATATTATTAAGATTTAATAATTATTAATAAAAAGCTATAAGTTATATATTATTTTAATTAAAAATAAAAAAAAAGAGGTAAAGTTAATAGTTAAGATTTATATAAAATAAGGTAAGTAAAGGAAAAATAAAGAAAATAAGTACTTAGCTATTATAATATTAATCTTTATAATTAATTATTATATAAATACTAAAAGGCTATAATAATTAGCTATTAATTAATAATAATAATAATAAACATAAAAGGTAATAATATTATATAATTTATATTATATTATAATAAGGAAGTAATATAAAGCTATTTATTAATAATAATAAGTATATATAATTAATAATATTAAAAAAAAAGAAAAAAAAAAGAAAAAGTAAAATAAAGAGTTATAATTATTTTATTTTTACTATATAACTAAGGTATTAATAATTTAAAGGAGTAAATAATATTATTATAAAATATATAAAATATAAAGTAAGTATATATTATAATTTATAAATAATAAATATAAGTAAATTTATTATCTTTATTTACCTTAGCTCTTTATATAAAGCTATTTAATAATAATATATATTACTATTATATTATAATTAATTTTTCTTTTTTCTTTTTCTTAGCTTTCTTTTACTTAGCTTTCTTTTAGCTAGCTTTTACCCTTAAATTAAAATATATACTTATTTATATAAAAATAAAAATACTTATATTATATAAAAGCTAATTACTTCTTCTTCTTAAAATATATACTTATTAACTTTAAATACTTAAAAGCTTTAAATACTTAAAGGCTTTAAATACTTACTTATATAAAAGCTATTTTACTTAACTTTTACTCTTAAACTAAAATATATACTTACTAGCTTTAAATACTTACTTATATAAAAGCTATTTTACTTAGCTTTCTTTTACTTAGCTTTCTTTTAACTAAGCTTTTACTCTTAAAATAAAATATATACTTATTAACTTTAAATAAATACTTACTTATATAAAGGCTACTTTACTTAGCTTTTACTATTAAACTAAATTAAAATATATACTTACTAGCTTTAAATACTTATTTATATAAGGGCTATCTTACCTAGCTTTTACTCTTAAAATAAAATATATATTTATTAGCTTTAAATACTTATTTATATAAAGGCTACTTTACCTAGCCTTTACTTTTAAAATAAAATATATACTTACTAACTTTAAATAAATATTTACCTATATAAAGACTACCTTACCTTATTTAACTTTTACTTTTAAATTAAAATATATATACTTATTTATATAAAAATAAAAATACTTATATTATATAAAGGCTACTTTATCTTTTTTTTTTTATTTTTTTCTTTTCCTTTTTTAACTTTAGTTTACTTAGCTTTTCTTTTAAAATATATACTTATTAACTTTAAATACTTAAGAAGGCTAGCTTTAAATATTTATTTATATAAAAGCCCCTTTACTTAGCTTTTATTATTAAATTAAAATATATACTTTTATTAATTTTAAATATTTACTTATATAAGGACTACCTTACTTAGCTTTTATTATATTATTAAATTAAAAAATATATACTTATTTATATAAAAATACTTACTTATATAAAAATTATTTTACTTAGCTTTTACTTTTACTCTTAAACTATTAAAATATATATACTTACCTATATAAAAATAAAAATACTTATATTATATAAAAAAGCTTATTTTATTTTTCTTTTTCTCCTAGCCTTTTTATTAAAATATATAACTTAAGTAATATATTTTTTATTTTACTAAAAGGAAATTACTTTATATAAATATAGCTTTTAATATTAAAATAAAAAAAGAAATAAGAAAAGAAGCCTTTTAAGCTAGGCTAAGGAACCTTTTTAAGAAATAATATAATTACTTATTAACTTTTTAAATTCTTATTTTATATAAAAGCTAGCCTTATTTTTATATTCTTATTCTTTCCCTTTTCTTTTACTTTTATTATTTATAGCTAGGAATATTTATTTATATAAGCATTAGCCTTTTTCCTTTCTTTTACCTTTACTACCTATAGCTAAGAATATAATACTTATATTATATAAAAGCTATTTTTCTTTTTTTTTTTTATTTACTTAGCTTTTACTCTTAGACTATTAAAATATATATTTACTTATATAAAAATATTTATATTATATAAAAATTAATTTATTTTTTTTATTTTTTTTTTTTTTTTTTTTTTTTTTTTTTTTTTTTTTTACTTTTACTTAGCTTTTTTTTATTCTCTTAGCTTTCTTTTTTCTTAAAAAATATATATATATATACTTACTTATATATAAAAATACTTACTTATATAATAGCTTAGTTTTTATACTTTCTTTTTTTCTTTTTTCTTTTATACTTTTACTTAGCTCCCCCCTTTTATTCTTTAATAGCTTTTTTCTTTTAAAATATATATATATTTATATTATATAAGCACTAGCTTATTCTTTTTTCTCCCTTTAGCTTCCTTATTAAAGTATATAGCTTATATAGCTTATATAGCTTATATAACTTAAATAAAAAAAGAAGTAAGAGAAAAAGCTATTTAAGCTAAGCTAAGGTTTCTTTTTAAAAGAATTATATAATAGCTAGCTTTAAATACTTATTTTATATAAAAGTTAGCTTTTTTTTCTTTTTACCTTAGCTTTCTTTCTTAAAATATACCTTCCTTAACTTTCCTTATCTTTAAAGCTTTTAATATATTTATAAGTTATATAAAAATTAAAGAAATTAATTAAAGGTTAATTAAAAAAAAAGAATATAAAGTAATAATAATAGTAGTAATAATTAATAATAATAATTAATAGTAATTAATAATAATTAATAATAATAATAATAATAAATAAATATAATATTAATAAGTAAATAAAAGAAGCCTTAAATTAACTTACTTTATATAAGGCTAGGCTTAGGGCCTAGCCTTATAGTATATATATATATATATATATATAATAAAATAAAAGTAATAATCTTAGTATTATAAATATATTTAATAATTATAATAATAATAATAGTAATATATAATAATATATAATAAGTCTAGTAGGTTTAGTAGTCTAGTAGTTTATTAAGCTATATAATATTAAGCCATGCCCCTTGCCTTTTATTATATATAAGCTACTATACTCTTATATTTTATTAAGCTATATATATAGCTTAGTGCTATATAGTAGGATAGGCTAGAATTAGTTTTATATAGTTCCTTTAAGGTAAGTTATTATAAATAAAACCTTTACTTCTTCCTTTTTTAAAATTCTTAGGAAATAGTATAAGTAGTATTATATATTTATAATAAAGGGGTAAAGCTCTTTAATTTTTCTTATAAAGGGTCTAGGTTATTTAAGCTTTAAAATTTTTCCTTCTTTTTTATTATAATATTCCTTTTTATCTTAGGTAAGTTTAATAAAATATTAGTTTTATTAATATAGCTTTTTAAGGTAGTCCTTAAGATTATTAAGCTTAAGGTTATTTTAATTAAGTTCTTTTATAAAAATATTATTATTTATATTAAAGGTATTTTCCTTAGGGATTAATATCTTAGGGGTTAATAAAGATTTAGTTATATTAAATATTTTTTATTATTACTTAAGTATTAAATATAATATTTATTTAAATAAGAGTTATTAATATATAATAATTTAGTCCTTAAATCTTAAGTTATTTATTATAAGGTAAGGGGATTTTTAAGAAATAAATATATATATTTATATTAATAAATAAAATAAGATATTTAGTTATTAAGTATATTATATAAGTTATATAATTAGTAAATAAAGTTTAATCTATATTTAATACTATTATATTATTAATAATTAACTATTTAAGCTATTTAATAAGTATAATTAATTTAATTTATATAGTAAGTTATTTTATAAAAGCTAACTAAGGTTAATAGTTAGCTTATATTAATTATTTATAAAGCTAATATAAAGTTATTATTAACTTTTTATTAATTAGTTATTTAGTTTATACTTAATCTATAGTATATACTAATTTATGTATTGGGTTGTAATATTAAGAATATACCTTTAAATATACTTATATATATATAAATATAATATTAAAAACCTTACTTATTATATTATTATTTAAATTATATAATAAAAATAAGTTATAAAATTATTTAATTTAGCTTATTAAGCCTTATTTTTATTAAAATAAGATTATTATTATAACTAAGGGTTATTTTATATAAAGAACCTATATTATTTTTCTTATTTAATAAAAAGTGCCTTACTTCTTTATATTTTATCTTACTAAGCTAAAGTTTAGTATAACTCTAATTCTAAGATTCCCTTTATAATAAAGGGTAGGCTGTAAAGCCTTATTAAAGTATATTATAATCTTAATTTTATATTAATAATTAACTATTTAAGTTATTTAAATAAGTATAAAAAAGTAAACTTATATATTTAATTAATTAAATATTTTTAATATACTTAATAATTAAGTTTATTAAGTTATATTTAATATACTTAATAATAAATTTTAATAAGTAATCTTTAATTAATTAATAAATTATAGTTAATTTATTTTAACTTACTTTATAAGTTTATTATTATAACTATAACTATTAGGTTATAATAATTATACTTAATATACTTAATAATAAATTTTATTAAGTAACCTTTAATTAATTAATAGATTATAGTTAATTTATTTTAGCCTACCCTATAGGCCTGTTGTTATAACTATAAGTATTGGGTTATAATACTACTACAGGCCTAAGGAGGGAAGGTAGCTACCTAGGCGCAGGGTTAGTAGCGTGGCGCACAGCCATTGGCTAGCTGGCTAGCCTTTGGCGCGCTTAGTAGTAATAGTTTAGTATATAGTATATAATAATTGGCTAGCTATATAAAACCCAAAGCCCTGCCAAGGCTTTAGCGCAAATAAGTAATAAGTTTTATATTATATATATATATATTGCAGTAGGCTTTTTATACTCTTTTATATATACTATCCTTATAAGCTATATATATTGAGCTAAATATCACTTTATATATTAAGTATAGTAAGAATACCAACCCTTTTAACATTTTTAGCGTAACTAAAGGAACTCGAATAAATATAATTGTGGCTACTTAAGCAAATAAAATAATATAGTAATTTATGCATAAGAAAAAAAAGGACTAATAGTTAATTGCAGCTTGACAAGGTTCAATTGTTATAAATATCCTAAGCTCCCATTGGTTATGGCTTATATAAGGCAAGCCATGCATTTATATTCTTCCTCCTTCGCAAGCCAAAGAGCCTGGTTATGTAGCATAGTGCTTCGTGAGTCGCGGAATCCTATTTATTGTCTGTAGTACATCCCTATACCATCCTCTTTTACATCTTCAAGCTCTTAAATCAGGGCTCATGTTGTGGAATGGTGCATTGGCCATTATATAGTACTAAAGACTTTGTCTTGCTTGCAATAAATTTACTCGGGATACACTAACGAATCATGGTGTCAAGACGCATGTATAAAACAACAACCGCCTTTTAAAGATAAATTAAATTGACACTTGGATTCATCTAATTCGCCGTTAGCGTCTGTGCCCACAAAAACCTGTAAACGTATGGTAAACGAGAGCTCCATGGAGTAATGCATATGCAATCCAGCGTGTCTCACTGATGCCCAATCTCAGAGCACTGGCACTGCAGTGTAACCATACCACCGAGCAAATTTTTCTGACTGCATGCCCGGGTCAAAGCTTTAAGTACTATCTTCCCATCCCCAGCTCAACACGATTCCAACATCTGCGGCTATACTTTTATCTCTTTAAATTAACATCGCCCTAAGCACTTCGCACTTCGCACGTCGCACTTCGCACAACTCAGTTACAATGTCTGGTCTCGAGGCTCTTTCGCTAGTCTGCAGCATCATGCAGGTCATCTCCTTTACGAAAGAGCTAGTCACAACCTGCAAAGACATTTACAATGGTCGCGCTACAGCTGATGTTCTGGCCCAAGAAAATGCAACGTCAATTAAAGAATTGCTGGAAAATATGAAAATTTGTTCTGGCTCTATTCAACAAAGCACTCAGGATGAAAGAGATCTCCATGAGATAGCTCGAAAATGCGGCGATGCAGCTCAAAGTCTACAAACTGAAATACAGCTGATAATTGAATATCATAAGCCTGGAAACGTTATGAAGGCATTTCTTGGGGGAATAAAATCTTTTACACATAAAAGGAAGGTTAAAGAGCTCTCTAAAAACTTTAACCAATACCAAAAAACCTTAGAGACCCATATACTTGCTCGTATATGGTAAGTCACTGGCGCATTTTTCGCTTTGCCCCTCCCCTCCTTATTTCCCATTCTTTTTCTCCTTACTTTATATCTCTTTATTTTCTGTCAGAGACTTTTATATACAAAGATTTGACACGGGAATCATCATAGCACGAAGACAGATGCCTTACAGCTTCAACAGCAAGCCGATTTCAAGGGTCTTTCGAGTACCATGAAGCACTTTGTTTCCCAGATCGCGGATGGCCATACTGAAATGGCCATGCTCCTCAAAGTTGACGGCAGCGAAACAAGAGAGCTTGTCAAGGTTGACGGAAATAAAACAAGACAGCTCATTGATGTCGACGGCAACGAAACAAGGGAGCTCGTCAAGGCTGACGGAAACGAAACAAGAGAGCTCATTGATGTCGACGGCAACGAAACAAGGCAGCTCGTCAAGGCTGACGGAAACGAAACAAGAGAGCTCATTAATGCCGACGGCAACGAAACAAGAGAGCTCGTCAAGGCTGACGGAAACGAAACAAGAGAGCTCGTCAACGCTGACGGAAACGAAACAAGAGAGCTCATTAATGCCGACGGCAACGAAACAAGGCAGCTCGTCAACGCTGACGGAAACGAAACACGTGGGCATATACAACAATCTGAAATACAAGTAACAGATTCAATTAATGCTATACATGCTGAGACAAATATGAAAAAGAAGAGAAACCGCCTGCTTCAGAGCCTAAAGTTCGAGTCTATGAATGCACGACGCACTGGAATTAAAGTTGCCGACGAGGCAACGTATGTAACGTTTTTTGAATCGCTTGAATTTAAAAAAGGGCCAGCTTCACGTTCTGCGGCAGCTTGGAAAGATTTTATCACTTGGCTTCAGTCAAAAGAGCAAACCTTCTGGATTCAGGGAAAGCCAGGTGCAGGTAAAAGCACACTTACAAAGTTTCTACTTCAACATAACAATACGCAAAAAGCACTTAATCAATGGAATAATAATTGTTTTATTATTTCTCACTTCTTCTGGAAGCCAGGAGGAGTATTACAAAGGAATTTTAAAGGACTACTATGTTCTTTAAATCATCAGCTACTATCAGAGACGCCTAGTCTTATTGATCAAATATTTTTAAAATATAACTTTACTGAAGACAACGACTCAATAGACGACTGGGAAATCTCAAGCCTAGAGGAAATCTTCAAATTTATATTGGAAAATTTTAACAGGCCAATCTTTTTCCTACTTGATGGGCTTGATGAAGCAACTAAAACAGAGGATATTCTTAATTTTTTAAGAGTTAATACTACATTACCAAAGACCAAATGGTGCATTTCCAGCCGCAGCGAAACGAAATTCCAACAAGAATTTTTCAAGTATAAGGGCTTTCAACTCAATGAGTTTACTAGAGATGATATGCTTGACTTTGCTTGGAAAGAAATCCAAAACACACTGGAAAACATTCAAGGCAACAAAGAGATATATTCAGACTATTTTTTGAAGGACTTGCAACGCCGCCTTGTGGATAAAGCCGAAGGTGTTTATCTTTGGCTAGTCTTAGCTCTTGAAACTGTTAAGAGCGGACTTCAAAACGACGATGAGAACGATGATATACTATTGCGCCTGATCGAAATGCCAACTGAAATCGGAGATCTCTACGCAGATATGTGGAAGAGATTAGAGGAATCCAAGAACATAATATATCAGAAGGAAGCGGCATGCTTTTTCAAATTGCTCATCGAAAATCGGTCTTTGCTCGAAGAATATCATAATATATACGGGAAGAACGCTGGCTCTTTCGAATGGTCCCTAACGCCTTTCCAAATCATGCTCACTAAGGATAACAAATTGCAACAAAACTTTCTAAAGAAAGAATATGAATTACAGCTTTCAGAAATAGAGAAGAAGTGTTCAAATCTAACGAAACGTATTCCTGCAACAACTGCTGGACTCCTTGTCACTCAAAATGACTCTAGCAGCCATCACCTAAAGAGTTTGCAAATCAGAGCTGAATACTCTCAGTTAGCTGAATACACTATGAGCAAAGTCGAATTTATTCATAGAACCTTATTTGACTTTCTGAGAGACACAGAGGATGGCAAAAATATATTGGCACAGGCTCAAATGGACTTTGTCCATGTACAACTGGCAACTATTATGCTCTGTCAACTTCGGATAATGAAAACGACAGATAGGCGTCCAACTCTACTTAGCCACGGCCGCTTCTTGCATTATTTTCGCTGGCTATTAAAGAAAGCAAAGGAACATGACGATATTTCAAAGGAAAGGGTATTTAAAATGTTACTGCCCGCATTTGAATCTCTCTTCGAAGCTCGTTTCATACCATGGGATCAGCGGCTAAAGCATTACCCTCTACCATGCTTTGAAATTCTTCTATTTGCCGATCCTGCTTTTAAACCATTCATTAAAGAACGGCTAAAAAGCAAAGGGGTATTATATACTTCGTGTGTTTTTCGAGAGTATATGTTTGTTGAAGATGCTGAATTTAATCAACCTAATGATTCTACTGATAAAGTAGTGGAATTCTTTCATGAATTAGGTGCTGATATAAATTCCACTGACGCTTGTTTTTACGAGCTACCAGGTGGCGGCGTGGCAAACGAGCAACTCACTCAATATTTCACATATGAGTCAGCATTGAGTGCGTTATCGAAGGGATTATACAATACCCACAACGACAAGAGATTCTACACTCCCGATAATACATTTTACGAACCACTGAGGTCTTTAGTGGCATTCTTGGAATGTTCACCTGACTTGAGCATGCATACTTCCTGTCTCTTGGAAAAGTCAGAGAACGGAACGTCCAGCGGTCCAAGATGGAATATGAGCTTGCTGCTGTCTGAAATAGCTACAAACAAAAACAAAATCATGGACGACATCCCCAAAAATCTTACAAACTCGTATAGTGCGGTTATTATCACGGAGGTAAACCTAAAATACCTTATCCAACGTTTTTTGGCTTCACTTTCCACTTCCGACTCAGCCGCAAATGCTCTTAGAATTCGCGCTTGGGAGTTGACTCAACTAGAGAGCTGCGAGCTTTGCGCTAAAGCTCGCTTCATAGTTTTGATGAAGTCGGCTGGTTCTTTCGATGGTAAAACGCTGGGGTGCTACCGGTTTATTGATGAAGATGTGGATATCTTGGCTGAGAATAGGTCTAGTCTGCGCCTTGGATCTATAATGGAAAAGTATATTACATTTAGCACACACGCGGAGGCAGTACAAAAATATATTGGCGGATGTGTAAAGGTTGACCCATCTGCTTTATTGATTCTTTTAGATGAGAAGCTTGGAGTATGTTCAAAATAGTATTTTTAAATAGACTTTATTATTTAAATTATGAAGAAAAGGTTTACTTTAGAAATAATAATAAAAACAAGTGCTATCTCTTTTTGAATATTAATTCTATATTCCTTTAGTAACTATAGCTAATTCCTCTTGGGTATGGAGACAAAAAACTACCTATTACTACAACCTATGCCCTGGTATCCCACGATCTGCAGGACCCTCGCTATTTATAAGGGTATTTGCGATTTAACTGGAACAATAAGTGGGAATTCATCCAATCATAGCTATGGCTGGGTCTATGTTAAATCATTGCTCGATAAAGCATTAGGAGATGATGTTGTTAATAACGCAAGAAACCGAAATCACTTAAGAGATTTAACGGGTTTTGGATGCTGCAGATATTTTTAAAAGTTTATTTAAAAGCCTCCCTAACCTAAACTTATAAGATAGGTTTCTAAGGTATAATTTACTATTAAGTCTCTATATTTTTATTACTTTGTTTTTCTTTCCTTTCTTTAGTAAACTTTGCGCCTGTCACTTCCACATTCTGCATGGTACAAACAGATACATATTCCCTACTGTGATACTTTGCTTTATCTAGCTGTTGTAAATTAGGGAGCCTAATGACAACCAGCTTCTGGACGCGTATAATAAAAGCCAGAAGGCAATCGGACATATCCAGGAATTGGAGAGAAATGCGAGAATTGCAGTGTTGGTTTCAAGTCACTATCAATTCGAAAATATGGTTTACCGTTGAAGTAAATCCAATACTCATCATAATATAGATCATAATCTGGATCATTATCTAATGATAATTTCCAGCTTCATGACAGACTCCAGCCTGGTCTTGGCATTATCCGATGATCCTTCCACGAAGTGATTTTTCGCATACCCATTCTTTCGGTTACAATTTGATCATTTATCAAGTCGAATGTAAGTGAATGTTCCAAAAGAGAGCCATGAGCCCCTAAAAGGGCAACATTCGTAACCGACCAAACATGTACGCGGTTGGACTTGTCTGCTGACATGAGTATCGTGGAATCATGTGAGAAGCTAAGTTTGTGGACGCCATCTGTAAAGAAGTTTGTATGCTCGATCTGGAATACAAGTGGGATTTCACTTGGATGAAATTGCCGTATTTGGGTGATATTTTCATAAAAGCCCAGAGCTATATTTTGAATCTGGCGAGAATGCCATAGCTGTGACAGCGCCCTTTCTCTCTGAGTCAACTGTAAGCGTGTCAAGAGTAATTTGACAAATATAAGCCTTGGATTCCATGCACCAAATGGTCATATGGGCGTCTTCGTAACCCAGAGCCAGGTGCTTCGAATCAGGCGAAAAGGCGGTGGAAACGATCTTCTTATCTCGCCCTCGAAGCACACACAAGGATTTTCCCACATCCACGCGCCAGATTTGGACGTCGGCGCCTCGACCTCCCTCCAATACAGCCAGTAATAGAGACTCGGGTAAGAAGGTGAGAAGAATTGATTTCATTTGAAACGTTTGAAAGTGGTCGCCATGGGGAGGATTACCTTCAAGCACGTGGAGACACTTGCCCGTAATTCCATCCCATATTTCGATATTGTTATAAAAATCATGGGTGGCCGCTATAATTGTTGAATTAGGCGATATAAGCACTGCGCTAAAATCATCTTTGTGATCCTGTGCTTCTGGGGATATTTGATTAATATCAGCTCTGAAAAGCTCTATTGGCCCATTAAAATATCCTGCTATTATATTTGATGTTTCCCAGTTTGGCGAGAATAACATGTTCGTCAAAGGACCAGTTAATATACCTAGACATTCCGCAGTATCGATATTGTGAAGGTATGTAGCTCCGTCGTAGCTCATCGTTAGAATCTTTGCATCCGGTGATATTGCAATATTGCTGACATAAATCCAATTCCATAGTCCGTCAAACTGATGGAATATCTGTCCTGTTTGGTTGTTCTAGATACGTAACATTCCGTTCCAAGCTATTGCGAGCAATCTAGAATTTTGAGAGAATATAATTTGTGGCCCGCCATAATGAAGATAATCTCCCTCTTCATCACCCGAAGGCCCCCAAGGCCGATCGTAATTTTGCCTAATATGGCAATCTTAAATAGTTTGGAATGTTCTGCTGCAAAAAATTTAATTGTTCCATTGTATGTTAAAGCTAAAAGCTTTGAGTCTGCTGAAACAGGCCCATATGGCAGCATGGGTATTCCAGATTGAAGAATTTCGCCAATGCAGTTTCCAGTCGTCGTTTGCCACACTTTTACTATTGTGGCATCATTCGGCATGCGTTGTAAAGACGTCACTAGATCTCCTGCTGGCGACAAGATAGTAAGCTGCTTTGCAAATTTTGGCAAGCCCTCTGTGGAATCCAGATGTGGGCTGATATCTAAGTGAAGGTGGTGTTCTGCTAAACAACTACCGTCGTGGATACTCCAAGTCGTTAAACAGCCATCTTTGGAAGCTGAAACTAGATGATTAGATCTCGGCGAAAAGGCAATTGGACATTCTTTGCCAATCGGAAAGACCTGCTGTATATCACCTGTGTCCGCTCGCCAAACAATGGTAATATCGCATTCATAAAGTGGAAGACTAGTTAACTTTGAATTGGGAGAAAAAGGCAGTTTTTCATGAGAATGATAAGAATTAGGGCGCTTGATTGTATGCAGCAAAGAGCCCTTGCTTCTTTGCATACTGATCACCCTAGGGGAATCCATGAATAGCGAGTGAATATCCGGGTTGAACGTTTTATGGATTATACTGTTGGGTTTTTCGAAAGAGAATGCCGAGTAGTATAGCTGTAACGGCCAAGTTACGACACTATCTTTTGAGTATAATGTGAACCGATGAATGTCATTTATGAAATCCCGTAATTCGGGTCCATCACCTGGTGTCTTCGTTTATTAGCACTGCTCATTAACTATTTTCCTTTCCTTTTTCAGTATAAGTGACTTACAAGTATATTCTTGAGATTACCAGTCACTTTGATTGCGTGTGGCATAAAACTTTGCAATGGGAGCAAAGCTTCCAACCACTTTAGGAAACAGTTTTTCACAAATAAATGAACTCTCCCATTATTGTCCAGGTATTCTCTGCGTTGTTGTGTTTTAAGTGATTCAATAAGATGTTCTGTCCAGAAGGTGCAGCAGTATGCTATTGGAGCCAAAGGGATCAGGATTAGGCGCTAAAATGTCATTAGTAGACGCCCCAGGAATCTTGACTTCATAAATATTATACTAAAGAACCCGCTCCATTTCGTTCAACGAGGTTTCAAGCATACAGGAATGTTGGTGAGAAATCTCAGAAGGAAAGAGCGGCATGACTGTGTTTTTTTTGGATATAGTCTTTGGCTGATTGATGCACAAAGTAGACTGTATCTTCTTGAATGGTTAGTAAAGAGCCGCAATTCTTTACTATATCATGCATATCAGCGTGACAGAGCTTTCCCTTGTTGTATTTCCATTGCCCTTGAATAAATGTCATGAGTTCTTTCATGAGTAGAGATCGTTCAACTGCTGCAACAACGGCAAATACAGCTTTACACACTTCTTGAGATTTTGGTCTCAAACCTTTTTGAGACTGACGGATTATTAGAGTATAGAGATGCTCCAAACTTTCAGGTATCTCTTCCAGAATGTCTTCTACCTCGAAATGGTCTGCTTTGCGTAGTTGTTAAATTGTTAATGCCACCCGGAGAAAGGTGCCTCTTGCCTTTGCCTTTGGAATATCGAGTGTTTTCTGTTGGAGCTGCTCATTGTTTTCCAGTGCTGGGATACTTTGAAGACAGCAATCGATATAAGCATTGACAGCGTAAGAACCACATTCGGCATTCTCTCTTAATTCCAAACTAAACATCTGTGGGATAGATTGTAGCTCTTGCAGAGCAAGTTGACGTTCTTGCAGAGTAGATTGTAGCTCATATTCAATTCTTTTTGATATTCCGACTTGAAACCTACCATTTAGTATAATGGCTAGTTTCTTTGATAATTTCGATGAGTAATTTGCAATGTTCTCCACACTCATCAAGTGCTTCGATAATACAGATAGGACGTACTATTGCTGAATGTTGAAGAAGAAATGTAAGTATATCCTTGAGAAGATACCGTAAAGTAGGACTATTTGATGAATTTTTAGGGATGAATTGGTATTTCTTTTGCAAATCATCGTGGAGAACTGTTTGCTTCTTTATAAATGAAAAGATAAGACCTCTTAAGACAGCGACCTCAGTGTTGGATCGGCAGTCGGTGGCCTGGCTGAAAAGTAGCTGAGAGCAGTATTAACTGTTGAGCTTGGCTCTAGTATTTCGATAATTCCGCATAACAGCATCTTTTTGCCCTTTTCTGGATCACCTTTGATCCAAAAGATTCCAGTGTGCGCATTGTACGCATTGTACCATCTTTGAAAAGTATCCTGATTGAGAATCCAGCTGAAGGCTTTATCGTAAAATGGTCCTTTTAAATCTATGATTCGTTTCTTTTCGAGAGCAGGATCAGTCTCGCTAATTTCTTCGAAAAAGAGCCTGTGGATTTTATTAGTGAGTGTATGCAGCGGCAATGTATATGTTAAGGCAACTATACCAGGAGGTTTTATGTGACTGACATTGCCTTGGATAATTGTTGAATGATCCCCAAATGTGTTTCCAGATACTTCTCGAAGATCATTCATCTTCAATACTATTGAGCTAAATATGGTTGAGCGGCGAGTTGAGTTTGGAATCAAAAAAGAGAAAAATATAGGTTGTGTCAATACTAACAGCCCGTAAGATTGATCGCGAAATACATGTATAGATTTACGTATGTGTAGCAGATCGGCATTATGCCTGAGAAGAGAGAAGCATTGCGCGTTTGTGCTAAAGCAGAAAGAAAGGCAAAGTACTATATATGTATCTACATTTACTATGAGGTATTTAAAATGCATTACTGTTTGGGCAATCAGGCAACGATGCATACATGCATGTGTATACGTATACTGTTGCATGAGCCCAGCCCCCTTGTTTGCGGCCGAGCCCAAGAAACGTATACACCACCTCAGACGAAGGACCAATCGACCACCCAATTAGCAAAGAATCCCGCCCTACAGTAAGTTCTTAACAGGTCAACTCGGTGTTTTATTATAAGCTCATGGGGTCAGTTTTTATTATCGATTTTGCGATGGTGTATTTAATATTAATGAGAGGACTTGTGGTAACATAAGGCAAGTAAAATAAAACAATATCAGGCTTAACGTCACTGATATTATGTTGTCCACGATATTGAAAGAAAAGATCTAGGTCCATGTCTGAGTCTGATAATTTCTTCAATTGTGCGTACTATGTTATTCAGGGTCGGTATTGAAGCAATGATGCTTTGTCCGACGCCTCGTGTCTTGGGCTTAAGGCTGCGACCAAAGGGAGCTGATGTTTTGAGCGCTTGGCGAACACACCCGCTGAATTAAAGTAGATTACAAACAATAAGCAGCGCACTGCATTCTCTCCTTATGTCTAGGCTAAGTTTCTGAGAACACGCTGTTTGCGTGCAGTTGCTGCGCGCAGCGCGAAGGGATGAATGACAGAGCATCTAATTGCGTTTCGCCCTTTCCGTCGTCAATCCTTCATTATAATTGAGAAGGCTCTAAAGCCACAGACATCTATCGACGATGGCCAAACTAGCTACGCCGAAGATCTCCAAATGTTCACCCAAGAGCGGTCGGACAAAACTCTCATATGTATAGTTCACAAATAAAACATATATAATATAAAATATATTTGCTATAAAGATTACTTACGCCCAAGAAAAAGGCTCAGTATGTAAATAAATTCCTCCACGCTTAAAGCTCTTTAGCACGTTCCGATTTGCTTCCGCAACAGCATTTCTAACATCATTTTGCATACTTATGGGTCCACAATCAAAAACAGCAAGCGATTCCCCTTCGTTTGCAACTTTTGCTGTCTCTTCCCGAACAATGAGCGACAGTTGAGGCCGGTCTTCGAGTTCCTTGGCCAAAGGCACCGACGACGGAGTATGTGTTCCGTCTTCTGAGGTGATGATGTTCTCTGGCTTAGTCGATATTACTGGAAAGCCAGACGATTCATCAGTGAGATCCACCTCCTGTGCCGCCTGGCCAGTTAGATGTAACTGGATGCGAATTTTGGCAAGCGAATCTTTTTGCAAGCACCGGGACAGTAGCTGTTGAACAGTTTGTATGTACCATGTACGACTGCTGGGATCCCGAGTTGCCACTATGACGCTCAGAGTGAATGGCCTGGAAGTGATGCGCTCATTATTTCCCGCTTCTTTCATCGTGCTATCAAGATCTGCTGCCTGGCCACACTCTTCATCAATTGCTTTTGGTTGGCACAAAGTAAACTGCTCAATAAATGGTAAAGTCCAACCCGCGCCTGATCCACCTGCAATGACAAGAAGATGGTCACTATAAGCGTATGATCGCAAGTTAATCCCCCCATACGGGCCATTAACAAGTACAGGAGTAATGCCCTGATTTAACTCATGCTATTATAATTAGCCTAGCTAATAAAATTAACTTCTAATAATATATAAAAGTAAGGAAGATAGTAAGTACCTTATATTACCTTAGTTAATATACTAAGCTATAATAAAATAAGGGAAACTTATTACTTTTAATATTTTCCTAAACTTTAATTAAGCTATAATTAATATTTTTAAATAGCTATAATTTTAAATATCTTAAATCCTTTATATTTTTACTTATATTTTAAGTTATTATAAGATAACTTTATTTTAAATATTATAAGAGGACTTAATTATATTACTATAAGGTAAAAAAAAGTAATTATTACTTAAAATATTATATTTCCTTAGCTTACTTCTTAAAGTATATTATTAAAATAAAACAAACTCTTTAAAATTAATATATTAATAAAAAGCCCTTAAAATATAGTTAAGTTAATAAAGAAATACTTTTTAAAAAGACTTTAAAATATAAAAATACTTAAAAATAAATTTTATACCTTAAAAAAGTTATAGTAAGTATTTTATTATATAAAAAGAATATTAAAGATTATATATAATAATAAAAAAGGTACCCTTAACCTTAGCTTATAAAATTAAGAACTTTTATAATAATAATTTAAATAAATTAAAAAAAATATTATTAAAAAAGGAATTCTTTATAATAAAGGTATTATAATTAATTCTTAATATAAAATCTTTATAAGGAAGTAATTAACTAAGAATTATATTTAAGAAGTAAGTAATATTAAAGGGTTTACTTTTATTAAGGAAAATAATAATTTAAGAGGTAATTAAATTAATAAATAAGTTAAAGAAAAGGTAAAAGACTTACTTAAAGTTATAAAAAAAGATAACTAAGTATTTAAAAGTAATAATAATAGCCTTTTTACTTTAACTTAAATTTTAATAATATTAATACTTTTTTTATTAACTATTATATTATTATATATAATATAAAAGAAAAGGTTATTATTAATAGCCTTATTAAGTAATAAAATTACTTTTATAATAAATTTTAAAAAAAAAAAGAAAGTTAATAAATTATAATAATTTACTATAGCTTTATTAATATATAATTAATAGCTTTATTAATATATTATTACTTATTAATAAATTCTTATAATACCTTAAGAAATATTTTAAATAATAATTTAAAATTGTATTAAAAATATTAATAATAAAAGTATAAACTTTATAATTAAAGTAATTTATTAAATATAAGAAAATTTAGTAAATTTAATAATATAAGCTTTATTATTATTTAAGAAAGTTAAGAAAGTATAATTAATAATAAATATAAAATAAATTTTTATTAATTTTATATAAAATTATAAATAACTTTAAAAATAAAAATACTTAGTAAGGGTTATTATTATCTTAGCTATTACTTAAAAATATTTTATTTTAAATTTAATTATTTAATACCTTTTTAAGCTTATTAATATTATTTTTTTAATTATTTTTTTAATATATTAAATCTTAATTTTTATATTATTATTATTATTATTACTAGCCTTAAAGCTTTTATTATTATTATTATTATTATATATTTTATATATAACTTAAACTTTCTTTATAATATAATTTTTTACTTTATTTTTTAATAAATTTAAAAAAATAATATTTACCTTTTTATAAGTATAAAAAAGAATTAATTACTCCTTAATTATTAAAGTAAGTTTAAATTTATTATAACTTTCCTTAAGTATTTTTTTTTAAAAATAATAAAGTTATATAAGCTTATTATTATATAAATAAATAAAATTTAATTAATAAAGTTATATTTTAAGGTATTATATTATATAATTTTTTATTTTCTTTTATAATAATTAAAGATATTCTTAATAATAATTTTAAATATTATATATTATAAATTAAAAAGCTTTTTTTTATTTTAAGGTTATTAATTAATATTTTCTTAATTATTAAAATAATATTAAATATAAAATTAAAAAATAATAATACCTTTTTATAATATAAAGCTAATATTAATAAAATAATATTTCTTTAATAATATTTTAAAGCTTTTACTTAATACTTATAGTAAAAATAAGATATTATTAATAAATCCCTTAGCTTTTATTAATATATAATAAAATAATTTATTAAAAATTATTATAATAAATATATTTTATAATATATTATTTTTTTAAAATTAAAACCTTTATTAATTTACTTTAAGAATACAAATAAAAATATATATATTATTAATAACCTTAATTATATTTTTAAAGTTACTTTCTTTTATATTAAAAATAACTTTTAATAAAATATATATAATTATTAATTATATAATAAAAGCTATATATAACTTCTTTATTAACTTTAATAAAGCTTAAATAATTTATAATATAATTAATTAGCTAATATTAAATTTATAAGTAATATTATATTAAAAAGTATTAAATATATATATTTAAAAGAATATTATTACTCTTAACTTAAGAGATTATTACTAACTTTTTAATACCTTTATATAAGTTTTTAATTAATTATAAAGAATTAAAAATATAGCTTTTTTTATATAAAAATACTTCTTAAATACTTTATTTAATTCTTTAAGAAGTTAATTATAATATTTTTATAAAGCTTTTAATATAACCTTTAATATAACCTTACTTATATTATTTTCTTTTAAGTAAGTTAATAATATTAATTACTTAATAGTATAATTATTTATTAATAAATTTACTAGGAAATTAAAATTATTATTATTATTAAAGTTATTTTTAATTATAAAGTTATAAAATTCTTTATTTATTATATTAAAAAGTAAATTTATAATAATATTAATATAAACTTTATAATAATAATTAATAATAAAATATTATATTTCTTTTATTTAAAAATATTAACTATAATAGCTTACTTTTAGTAAAATTCTTTAATATTTCTTAATAATTATTTTATTTAAAGGTATTACTAAGGGCCTTAGCTAATTTAACTTAAACTAATATATTATTCATAAGGAATATAAAGGTTTATTATTATAACCTAATCTCTTAAGGAATATAATATAATATATACTATAAGATAACCTTAGAATATATAATTAATTAAAAGAGAATTAATAATTAATAAGTAGTTTTATATACTAAACTAATATATATAAAGCAATTCTTAAAATATTAAATTAATAAATTATATTAATTTTTATAAAATAACTTATTATATAAGTTAAAATAAAATATACTTATTAAATAACTTAAATAATTTACTATTAATAATATAATAATATTAAATATAAGTTAAATTATATTTATTAATTATATAACTTATATAATATACTTAATAATTAAATATCTTATTTTATTTATTAATATAAATATATATATTTATTCCTTAAGAATTCCTTACCTTATAATAAATAACTTAAGATTTAAAAACTAAATTATTATATATTAATAACTTTTATTTAAATAAATACTATATTTAATAATTAAGTAATAATAAAAAAATATTTAATATAATTAAATTTTTATTAACCTTAAAAAGATTAACTCTTAAGAAAAATACTTTTAATATAAATAATAATATTCTTATAAAAAAACTTAATTAAAATAACCTTAAGCTTAATAATCTTAAGGATTACTTAAAAAAGCTATATTAATAAAACTAATATTTTATTAAGCTTATCTAAGATAAAAAGGAATATTATAATAAAAAAAAAAGAGAAATCTTAAAGCTTAAATAACTTAAATCCTTTATAAGAAAAATTAAAAAGCTTTACCCCTTTATTATAAATATATAATATTACTTATATTATTTTCTAAGAACCTTAGAAAAGGAAAAAGTAAAGGTTTTATTTATAATAACTTACCTTAAAAGAATTATATAAAATTAATTTTAGCTTATTTTAAAAGATTATAAAATTAATAAGCTTAAAGGCATAAAGAAAAATAAAATAACTAAAATTTATTTTAATTACTAAATATTTAAAGAATAACTTATTAAAATATTCTTAAACTTAAGAGAATAAAGAATCTTAAAAAACTAAATAGTTAATTCCTTAATAATAAAAAAAACTAAAGATAATATATAAATAAAGAAAATATATATAAAGTTTATAAAGAGCTATATAATATAAAAAGGCTAAAGGATTTAATATTTTAGCTAAGGCTAATAATAAAGATAATATTATTATTAATAATAAAGAAAGGCTTTATTAAGAAAGAGTAAAGTAAAATAGCTAAAGGATTAAGAATAATAAAAAAAGAATAAAAATAAAAGTAAAAAATATAGTTTATAAGGCTAAGTAAAGTTTTTTAATAAAGTTAAATAAAAGAAAAAAAGCTTAAGTAATATAAAAAAGATATAAAAATAATAACTAAGATATATCTTTATTATTATATAAAAAAATAAATATTTAATTATATAATAAATAATTATATTTAATAATATAATTAATTTTAAGCTAAGAGAAAAGCTATAAAAAAATATAAAAAAAAGGGTAAAAGGTAAATAAAGAAGTTAAAAATATACTTTTAATATTATTAATTATAAGTAATATATTAAGTAATAAAGAAATTAAGGGCTAAGGTAAAAGAAAAAGTAAAATATTAATTTAAAAATATAATAATATTAATATATTATAAAGTATAAAAATAATAAAGATAATAAAAGTAATTTTAATTAATAATTAAGTAAAAGTTTAAAATAAAAAAAGAGTTTATAATATAGCTAAAATACTTAAGAAAATAAAAAAAGTAAAATATATATAAGTAAATTAAGTAATAATAATAATAATAAGTTAAGTATTAAAAGAAGGAGGAGGATTAATAAGGCTATAAGAATTATAAATAAATAATATAATAAATTATAATAAGTTATAAACTATAGTTTTAATTTTAATAAGTTAATAGTTTTATAAGATAGTAGTTAATATAAGGTAGTTTTAAAGAGAATTAAGTATAAATATTATAAGGCTATAGTTAAAATTTAGTTAATTAAATATCCTTATTATTTTTAACCCTTAGTTAAAATAGTTAATAAGATTACTTTATTTTTTATATTTTACTTAAAATTAAGTTTCCTTTTATAGGGGCATTTACTTACTCTTTACTATAGTATATTTTTATATTTTACTTAAAATTAATAGAGTTTATAAGTGCTAGGGCCTAGTCTTGGGATGGGGAGGTATGATATCATTTAGCTCGAATGTGATGAATCTTGGGTGCCCTTTTCAAAGCAGCTCTCTTTCTGCGTTCGATGCCATGCGATGCGCTATAATGGTCCGCTATCTCGTGACACGTATTACGTTTCTTGCCGAGATATCGGCTGAAGAGCGGCTCTTGACAGGCGGCGTGTCGAAATGTTTGATTCATCAGGTGCGATCCGTAGCCGGACGCTACGATAGTCACTGGCTTCAACTTGGCGCTACCAGATAATACCACTCCAGATTGGAACGATGCCTCGACGTAACGCCGGCCCTGCACTGCCCTCACCTTCAACCCCTGCCCCCATCGTTCATTCTGTGATGTGATAGCGCTAAATCCTATGATGCTAGCTTTTGCCAGCTGGAATTCAGGCTTCGTGTACAGTACTGTATAGAATCAGTCTCGGATCTAGGCAGAGGCGGAACAATATCGGCTCACGTTATATTAACCCACATAGGCGCTTGCGAGTCGAGACACCAAGCGATAAAACTTAAAGCCGACGGCTACTCAATTGGGCTAGCAACTAGGAAAGGGGATAGCGGAACGATTTCCAATTGGCCTCTTGAATGGTATTTTTAAGCCCCATGGCGAGTTTACGACAGCCTCAGCATCCTAGGGCAAGATGCTCCGTAGTAGGAACCAGCAGAACGAATATTAGCAGCCTCAAGGCCCATGGATATAGGCAGACTTAAATCTCTTGTGGAAGGATAGAGGGCCGTACCGCCAAAAAGGCTTTTTATTGATATGGTAAACAAAGCATGTATAGCTTTCAGTATGTATGTACTACTTCGGATGTATTTATGTGTAAATATAGTGGGGCGGTCGACATGTACTGTATAATCACTTGTATAGATAACTGATATGTACTGTATGAGTCTCATTCAGTAATCTTTAAAATCACCTAACTGAGATACAGTAGTAAGTAATCAGCGGTTTGCCGGATAAAGACAGCGCGCCTTTGAGACTTGAGCGCAGTGCCACACTACGGGTGCTAATTGGCAACGACCGACAGGGGCTTTCTACAAGCCCAAGATGCTTTAATAGCGCTACTACTTCACCCTCACGAGCCACTTCAACTTTCCTTTGCATCCGGACAACCTCTGACAATTCCTCCTTACTGTTATAACACTTCATAATCATGGTTCTAAATGTTTCGCGGCTTACTGATGTTACACATGATCATCCATATTTTGGCACGAGTTGAGAAGACGAGCTGGGCTCTGCAATCTCTAAAGATTATAGGATCCGTCTCAGTTCAGAGTAAACGCCACGGAGAGCCTAGAGAACAGAAAGCACAGTAGCTTCTCGCAAATGGATAAAACACTAGATGGGTTGCTTTAGGATGGTCAGACTGCAATACTGCAGAATAGATAAGTACTGTATATACATGCTGTTCTAAAGGCATATAGAAGCCCCGAATATGGATCTTGGTTCCCAATTATCGGGTGCTGAGATTTGAAATTCGGGAACCTTTCCCTGGGATCCTGAACTTTGCAACACGCTTTCCCATGGTTTGCTATATTGATACATATATACTTTACTGTTCATGTCAGTGTATAATCCGTGATGCCCCCTTTTTCGTCCTAACACTTAATCAGAATAGCGTGGTTAATGCTTATAATTATTAACATCTAAACAAACCACTAGACAGACGCCAGGCACATGCCATTTGCAACCAATGCATCGAATGTCAACCGCTTCCAGATTAACGTTTCTAGGCATCCAAGACCTTCCAACCGCCAACCAGGAGGTTAGTGTAGACCCTGAAAGGATCATATTTGGTCCGAATGTCCTTGAGGCGCCTCAAGTTGGCACTTGGGTAGCCCTGGAACACGGGCTGGCCATCTCCTGCGTCGTTCATGTATAAGTAGCCGCCAGCAATGCCATGAGAAGTGATGGTTCCCTGAATCTTGGCAATGGTAGCTTTGGCGAAAGCCCGCACCGTGTCGTCGTCACCAGCGTTCTGCCAGGACAGGTTCTGCACGATCCAGAAGTAGGGGGCATTGTTAGCGTCCACGCCTTGGGGGTTGCTGCCGCCACGACTGCGGCCATTCTCAATGAACCCTTTGGTGACGGGCTGAAAGGTAATGGAAGCAGTCAATCCAGCAATGTCTGCCAGTTGCGAGTTGGCATCTCCGAAAAATGTGTTGTGCACAGTGGAAAGACCTTCACGATTGACCATGAAAGACGCAACACGGAAGCTGTAAAAGTATCAAGTTAGCGCTCGCGTCCATGACACGCGGTTGACTGAAGCGAGAGTCAAAACTTACTCCTGGCGAAGTCCATTGGGCTGCAGTGCGTCAACGGCACTGATATACGTAGCAAGGGCCCCAAACGCGTACTGATCAGCCACAGTCTTGAGCGACGTAAAGTTCTCAAACACGGTAGGAGAATTGGTCAAGGAGTCGTAGAATCTTGATGCCGCGTAAGCAATCATTCCAACGCTGGGGTAACCAACGATTGTAGGGATAATGGCGGCCTTGCTGTCGGCAGATCCGAATTTGCCGAAGTTGTAGACGGCGTCGAGGTACTTGTCCTTGTCGGTCTCGTTATACTGCGCGATTCCGACCCAGACGCCGGGAGACGGAACGGTCCTGAGATCAAAACGCGTGACAATAGCGAAGGAATTGCCGCCACCTTTCAAAGCCCAATACAGGTCCGAATAGTCATTATCCGCTTTGGCCACCACAATGAGACCGCTGGAGAGGACGGCCTCGTATGCCACGACATTATCAGCAGCGAAGCCGTATTGGCTCGAGTGAAATGAAATGCCGCCTCCCAGCAGCAAACCAGCAACTCCAACATGGCCGACACGACCTCCAACAGCCGTCAGGTTGTAGGGCTGCAGATACGAATAAACGTCCCTCCACCGGTAGGCTGGCCCAACAGAGACGGTAGCATGATCGTGTGACAAAGCGAGAGTGCTTAGGTTGGAATTGGATAGCAACACGCCCGAGCTGCCGATGCTGTTATAGCCTTGGACAGGCATATGACCACCGCTGCGAACCGCGAATTTAGTCGAAGTCAGCGTCAGCGTGGTCACCGCGAAAGAGAGCTGCTGGGCATTTTGAGGCACAAAGACACATGCTGGTGTGTTGTAGGCTGTCGACGACCAGTATTGCGTCTGTGTTTCATACTTGTAGTTGTCGGAGCCCTCAAAAAAGGTATGGTCTGGGTGTGTGAGGCTCAAGAGCTTGCACGCAATTCTTTGAGAACCAGCAATTGCAGAAACAGGACCAGTAGCTGCTGCACATGCACCGTGATGAGGGACGGCGCATGCGAGCAGCCATGCGGCGAGGACCAATACACGACCCATTGTATTACAGCTGCAATCCCTCTGAATCTGGGGCGCAGAAGAGTGATGGCGGGTTACTCCGAAGGGAAAGAGAGAAAAGGGAAAGGATGGTGAAAGGGTTAGGCTGCACTGGTGTCAAGACCTTTCTTTCATGTCAACTCGAGCTGGCGTGGTACAGTAGCAACGATGCGACGGCTTCGATGGGATGATCGGAACACATCGTCCTGGGCCCATGAATGACCTTGATGAACTTTATATGAGAAATTTCGAGCCCCCTTGTCCGGACTCTATGCGGCGTAGTTGCCTATCTATTGGAGCGAAGTGCGATATAGCGGCCCTTTGTGGCGTCTGGGATGGTGGAACTGAGTATGGGATCTGCAGAATATCCCGCAGACAACTGGCAAAAGCTAAATCATTTGGGTAAGGCTCCATGCGGGAGCAATTGATGGCCTGCAAGTTCAGCGCCACCACTTAGAAGTTCTCCCTTCGCCTCTCAGCGCACGTTAGGGTGGTGCGAACTACTGCAAGTACCCCGGCTGGGCTGTCGTTCCAGACTGCCAGTGCTGTTGGGCGGTGCATTCATCTGCGAGTACTGTATTTAACCTAACCACCGGAAAAATTGCCCCGTTTGCAGGGGCAGAAAATCGTCTTGCTGCTGGGGTCAACGCTTGCCAAGAGGACCGGCCAACACCTCGGCTGTCTTAGAGATAGCTTTTAGGAATTGCTGATAGGATGTAAAATGAAAGCTGATGTCTTGGGAGATAATTGTTGCTCGCGCCTACTCCGTCCGCCATAATTATCTTAACAACCACTATTGGGTGTTTGGCGTTTTCGATAATATTGACATTCCGGTTCTCAGACCAGCAGCGGATACGCTAGACACCAACCATGGCGTCCATTCCCAATTACACGGAAATGATGGTATGTAGATTGCTCTTCTGGCCTGTGCAAGGTCTGAACAAGCCTATCGAGGCAAATCTCACCACCGCAATCTCTCTGACTATTTTCCACGAACAAGATTTGCTGTCTTGCTCTAACGCTGACGCTGTTCGCAGGTCCTCATCTGGGTGTTATGGGGCGTTGCAGTTGGCATGACTGCATTCCGAGTTATCTTCCAATGGCGACTTCAGCGACGACTGCACGGAGATGACTATTTTGTCCTCGCGGGCGGGCTTTGTAAGCTTGACAGCTTTGACGGCAGTTATCACGAGGATCCTACCACAGTGGTTCCTTATAGCCGAGTACAGCAAAGCCCAACGAGTCAAAAAATCTAATATTAAAGATGTAAACCAAGGACATTAAATGCCAATATATAGTATAAAGTTATTTTAATATTAAAGTATATAATATTTTTAAAAATACCTTCTTTCTAAGTTACTCAAATATACTTCAATTACCTTAATATCTAGCCCCTTTAAAAAACAATAAAAGATAAAGATTATATTACCTTTCTTCCAAGATATCTGAGATATAGGATACTGTTCTATACAAAGCATATTTAGTTACTGTAGCCGGGCCTTCTTGATCCAATGAGGCAAGTGCCTCGATGTTTAGGACAAGTCCTAATAAAGATTGTCAGCGGTAGTGCAGATGGAACAAGCCTTGATTTACTACCAGAACAACACTTTCTAAATACTATGCCTGTAGCTCCAAGACTCCGCAGTGCATCTTCTCAACATCGCCTAGAGAGACTAAACTAACTTCCTTTCTAGATTGTACAAAGTGTTCTGCGCCGTACCTCAAGAGTTCTGCAAATGTTCCCGGCTCATAATCCGCCCCCGCATGCTCCGGCGCACTCAGCCACGATCCCACAGCTGGAAGCTTCAGCATTTGCTTGCCGGTGAAGAACTTCTGCATGCTACATTGAGAAAGCATGTGCCACACCATTTTTACCGATTCAGTATACTGTGGGTCAGAGGTTCGCTCTGGCTCCAGCCTGTCGCTCAGACGACGGAAAGCATACTCGGAAGACCACCCGCAAACGGATTCCATTCCCCAGCACTCTTCTGTCATGCTTATAGGGAGAATATGCCCTTTCCAGTAGCTGTTGAAATCAATGCTGTCTTTGTCGGGTGCACTGAGCCTGCACATTCGTCTCCAGCAGACAATCTGCGTGATATATTCTTTGAACTCTGCCAAGGACACGCTGAGCCCAATGGGTGGGATAGGCATCTCTATATGATTTGCAAACTGTAGCAGAGGATGATCTAGAAGGCCTTTGTGGTTTGTCCTATCCTCAGGACTGGACCAAACGGTGACGAAGAGGTTATGCCACTGTTTCATGAAGATGTTCCCCTTGCGCGCGGCCATAAACGAGTTTTGAATCACATCTCCAAAGATTGGCGTGTGTGCCACGCCAAATTGAGAATCCTTCATGCGATCCCAGCAGACTCGATCAAAGGATCTGATCAAAAGGCAGCTGACGTCAATGAATACACCTCCGTGCAAATACAACAGAGCGCCGCGAAGTAAATCGGCGGAATGCTGAGCCGCGTACGGTCCATTCATGCGTCCTTGCACAAACATCTTTGGTAGCAGCTCTGCAGGGACAAACTTGGCCCAATAGCCTGCTGAGCCTTCAACACAGTTCAGCACCCTGACTGTCCATCCTGAGGCAGAATTGATCCGCGCCCAGCTTGCCACGTTTCGCTGACACCATGCTGGTGCCATAGAAATACCAGTATCCCAAAATGCCCAGACGTTTTTCTCTCCAGATACTGGCACATAAGCTTCTAAAGACTTCAAGACTTCTTGATCGCTACGCTTATCGGTTGGCTCCTGATAATGAAGCAGGTCGCGATATTGGGCGGGAATGGTAAACTTGGAGCCTGACATTTTTAATAGCGATTAATAAGAACCAAGCAGTTTAAGCTGTTTAATCAGAAAAAAATTCTAGCTGATAGCAAGATTGAGTTGAATTTCTTGTGCAGAGAGGGCTGGGTGTTACATTCAAGTCTGATTGTCAGCTTGTCTCAAAATCGGGCTCAGCTCGTTTCGTCCCCACCTACTATCAGCACATCGGATGCGCTAGACTATGATAATGCTTATGTCTGACAAGCCGCTACAAAAGATTACAAGGTAGATACACAAAGGAATTGCCTCCTCGATCGTGGGCCTCCCCCAGCAGACCGCCAAATTATGCGCCTTTTCTCTGTTGGCCAAATTAACAAGCTCGCACAAACAAATATAGGCACAATAACTTAGGTTATATGGCTGTTCTCCCGCGGCGTTGCACCCGGACAAGAACAGCCGTTAGCGCAAGGTGACACCGCACTGTAATATACTATAATTTAGTTCTCACGGGTCTGGACTAGGTAGGTCATGCTAAGGATAGTAACTTTAGGAGTAGGGGAGAATAGTCTAAGTAATAACATACCTAGGTAAATCCTACCCCTGCATTATAAGATGTACTTTATTATAAGATATATTTATAGTTTCAGAACTATAAAGTTTTACGTAGTAAGTAAAGTTATTATTAATATATCTCTTTATTTTACTTATGTCTTCAGAAGTATGCCCGCCCCGCCAGCTGAACCAGTCATTCCAAGTGTCGATGAGGTGGAGACAGGGCCTTGTTGGCAAGACCTAGAACCGCAAACACGTTTGACGCCAGTGTCAGTAGAGGCGTTTATGTCGTTGCAGAAGCTAATCATCCAAAGGGATGCCCATGCGCTTGACGAAAAGAGCAAACAGAATCTAGCGAGGCACTTGCAGATTTGTACCAAAGCTTTCCAAAGATCCTCTGCCAAGAGCATCCTGCAAGAGGACCGAGTTCAATTCCTAACCACGGTTAACAACAAAGCCAAGGTTCGACGATCGATGAAGTCATTGGTGCTTGGGAAGGCGAAGGTTATGAGCTATGAGGACCTTGAGGAAGCATGAGCGAAGCGTGTCATAAAAGCCTAAGCAGCCGAAGGCAAAGGACAACGCGGTCGGAAGAGCAAGCGTAGTCCGCCCGAGCCAAGCGAAGACACTGTAGAGAGTGCGAGATGTGGGCGAGAGCGCAAGAGTGCAGAACTTGAGGTGCCAGAGCCAACGAACAAGATGGCGCGGACGAGCAACGTCCCCAAGCTAGCGAGTGCCTTGATGATGCAGGCCAGCAGAGCACAGCTTGCTGAGGAGGAGATAGAGCCAAGGCCGCGGAGAGCTCCAGTAGCGCGAATGTAAGGCAGCGGAAGGTGACTTGGATTAGGCTCGCGCTGGCGATATAGTTCTAATTGCTAATTGCCCCCCGACACAAGTGATCTGTACTTTGACGTACGCAAAATGACGACGGAATTGGTTGTAGAAAGCTGAATAGACAGCGCACATCTCCAATTTGCTGACTGTGATGTGGTGGACTCGGAAGAACGTCACGCAAGCGTGTATGTTGGGACAATTCCATGCTTGCAGATGGATAGTCATCCTCGTCAAAAATCCAGTGCCGATCCATGTAGTACGCGATGAGCTGCATCTCTACGTGTGAGGCGCGACTCTGCGAGATATTGAAGTGGGTGATTTTGCAAAGGTCTTGTGCTTTCTTGGTCCACATCTCATTGTTCAAAACGTCTGCCCCATAACCCTGCGAGTAGCCACTCATTGCACTTGTCACAGGATACCGCGCTCCTCGATCAAGCCTCGCGAATGCTTTGATCTCCTCCCGGGGTCCGAGATCATAACTTTTATCAGGCTTGTAATACAAAGCTCGTTCGGCGACATCTTGCCAAAATACCCTTGATGGATTTGCGATGGTTTTGGCCTGTTCATGATACCCTGGCCAATGTGGTTTCGTGTCTCGTCAATAAAGCCAAAAAATATGTCTCCGCTTCCTACTCGAGTCCGGGCGCTCCATCACGATGTGTTTTGCTCGAGATATGCGTTCTTCTTCGTTCCGTTCAGAATCAGCGGCCATGTCAGCTGCACGGTGTCCGTTAGCATCCTTCGCATATATACTTGCACCATTATCGATGAGGAATTGGACGATTTCAAGATGTCCCCAAAGAGCAGCCTCCATCAACGCAGTTCTCCCATAATAGTTCTCTTGGTCAATGGAAACTCCTTTCTGTGCTAGCAATTTGACAGAATCTAGCCCAGCATCTTCAGCCGCGGTAAGAAGGATCCCGTTGTTCCCTTCGTGATCAACGGCATTAGGGTTCTTAAATATATGCAACTTATCACATTTCTTAATAGTAGGGGAAAACTCGGACCAGTTTGTATTTGCTAGTAGGATGGGGTCCAAGGTGTAACAAAGGGGTACCAGAGTCAACAAATTTGTCTTCCACCGCGCCAATATAAGTGGTGAAGTGACTACAGAACATCCCAAATAGTACCTTTTTATAATCATAACTTTAAAGAGATCTTCACGCTCTGGGTCTTGTTCCATTCCTGGCCATTGGAGATGGAGCCAACGAGTAACATTTAGCAATCAATTTAGTAAGATGGTGTAAAATGGCCGTGAGAGGCGTAATATTTTACCGCCAGAGAATTTATTTACTTTAATTTCTTTGCATCAGGTATTACTGCAGATCTTTTTTCTTTTTCAACCCCAAGTCGCCGCTGAGCAACATCACACAATGTGACATTTCCACATTCGCAGTCCCCCTCTCTGATCCAGCGATACGTGATACTCCACCTATCCTCGCGAAGCCTGAGTGTCCCGTCTGCCAGTGTGTCTGTCTTTCTCTTCTTAATGCCATGAGTCCAGTGCAGCCTCGCATCTCCAGTCATCTTCATCATCACCCGCGGCATTAGGTCTATATCAACGCGCTCATCTCCGTTACGAAACTGCATCGAGACTGGCGACGAGATAGACAGCGCGTATAGTTGGTCCCAGGCCTGATGAGCATCAACGTGCGGCGGGATTCCTGTGCCTGGCGGATAGTATTGTAAACAGACCTGATCGGGTGGTCGAGCCTCCGTTGTGGGGGTTAATGGTATGAGCCAGTCAGGAAACTCTTTATATGGGATGTCTGGATCTACTCCGAAGGTCTTGTAGTCAAATGTGTAGCCGTAGTGTAATGACAGGCGACTGTTGGCCTTTTGGGGCCATTTCAGTTCATTGAGAAAGGTGTGAACCAGTTGCTCCTCATGCTCCGGGCTGATAAAGTTGTCCTGCAAGAATAGACCCCTGGGCAATCCGGATCGCTCCTTAAACCCACCGTCCTCTGCCATACCAATCATAAATAGCAGTTCTGTAATAGGCGGTAGAATTATCAGTTATGTGAAAATTTGAACTGTGTACCACGCTAGTGTAAAGTCTGAAAGAGATGCTGTAAAGACTTTGGGAGGTTAAACTTCGGTAGCTTTTATTGAATTTTGGGACCCACAGATGCACTATTGGGTCTTCAGCAAAGGTTTGTTAGAAATGGATTGACAATGCTGCCAAACCCGAAATGCATACCAAGCAAAAATATTGAACAGGTATAAGTATTTGCTAAACTAAATGACTCCTTTTAGTTTACAGTTTCGCTTGTACTGGGTTTGCAACTATTATTGCCTTGGACTCCATAAACGTCTGCATGCTATCCTGATAACCCTCTCTCTGTAGGCCGCTCCCTTTATGGCCCCCAAATGGCATATCATCCCCCTTCACCGGGCCTGTGCAGTTTACCCCCACCGTGCCTGCTTCCAGTTTCAAGGAGACTCTGTGCGCCCGATTCAGATCATTCGTGTACACCGAGGCGTACAAGCCGTACTCGCTATTATTAGCCTTCTCTACAGCTTCTTTTTCCGTCTCGAACGAATTGATGACAGCCACGGGCCCGAAAATCTCCTCTTTCATGATTTTCGCATCCTCAGGGACGTCTGTGAAGATCACGGGCCTGACAAACAAGCCCGGAGCGGGCTGCTCTTTGGTCACCAACTTGCCCGTATTCTTGCCTTCCTCGATGTATCGCATCACGGTATCGTACTGGATTTTATCCGCCTGTGGCCCATGGTTTACTTGAGGATCCATCGGGTCACCTAAACGAACGGATTCCAAGGCTTTTTGGAACTTTTCAATAAAGGTCTTCTTGATGCTTCGCTGCACGTAAATGCGTGAGTTTGCCATGCAAGTTTGGCCACTGAGGAACTGGATGCTATGCGCGGTTTCTTTCGCTGCGTCCTCGATGTTGGCGTCTTCGAAAATGATTGCGGGTGACTTGCCACCGAGTTCAAGAATTAAATTCTTGAGGTTGGAATTGGCAGCTGCTACACTAATATCTTTCCCGGTGCGCATGGAGCCAGTAAATGTCAAGGCTCGTACATCCATATGCGATGCAAGCGCTTTTCCTGAATTTGGGCCGTGGCCGGAGAGAACATTGAGGACTCCGGGGGGGAAGCCGGCTTCTTTTGCGAGACGAGCAACATACAGAGACTGTGGACGTCTCAGCATGCAATCAAGATATGAAGGGCTTCAGGGAAAACGTACTGTTAAGGGCGCTTTCTCGCTGCTCTTGACAACGACCGTGTTACCTGCAGCCAATGCAGGCGCCACCTTCTTACAAAAGAAGATAAGAGGACAATTCCAAGGAATGATCGCCGCAACGACGCCTACCGGCTGCATTACAGTTATAATTGAATACCTTTGATCAATTCGGCTTGTACGTCCTTGAGGGCATGACGCCTGAGAGAAGTAGCGGAAATATTCAGAACCCTTAGCCGCGTCGAAGTAGGTTGACTTAGGCCGACCCATACACTCAGCTTCCAGGTCCCCCAACGTTTCTTCGGATTCCTTGATGGCATCAGCGAGCCGCGCGAGATATTTGCCTCTTGCAAGCTGAGAGAGCTCTGACCATGGCTCAAAAGCGGCTTTAGCTGCGGATACAGCCAAGTTTACGTCCTGGTCTGACGCTTCGTGTACTGTTTTATTACGTTATTAGAATGCAGTACTATATGTATCGAAAGCACATGAAGCACTAGCTTAAAGGGAATGAAAAAGATCTGGCTAGGGAAACATGCCTTTGGCGAAAGCTTTACCGGATCTTGCGGACAATAGATCAAAGGTCTCATTGTTAGATGATGGTCGAAACTATGGCGCGTAAGCGAGGAAACAGAGAGGATAAACAGTCAATACGTACCTCACCGTTAATGAAAAGCCGCGTTTCAATAGCGTTGGGATCCATTTTCTTTTGTTGGAGCTTCTATCCAAACCTAAGAATAATTCTAAATGTAGTGAAAATGCTTGTTTTGCTAGTCGCAGAGTACAATGGAAGAGGTAGGCAGTCAGTCATGAAAGTGGCTGCTGCCACAAGTAGGGTGTTAATGCATGTTGGCTTGGTCGGCTTGACGATTGCGAGGCTAATAGCATTGAAGGTAGGCAGTACACCGTAATTGCTGCTCGATTATTCTCGTACGTTGTAACCTCACCGGAGCAAGATTCGCATTTGGAGGCACTCGCAGATTGTCGTGGGTTATATGGAGCTGTTAATGCATCCCGCGGCCTTCAGTAACCAGTAACAGCATATGCTCCGTACATGTAGTTTCAAATTGCTTGTACGCTAGGAACCAACCGCATAAATATGCACAATGGAGGAGTAGAGTAGGTGACCAATCTGTTTTTATATGGGCCCCGGCCCGTCTTTAGCCCACTTTATTATTGACGACATATTGCAATGCAACGCAACCTGTACAGCGAAAATGGCGAACGCTATAAGTCCCAGGCAAGTTATCACATGTTTAGGACTACTGAGAGTTCTACAAGTAAGATAAGAGGGCAATACTCAAGTTCCTAAGTATATGTGGTATTAAGGACTTTATGTGGGTGCCGCAGCCCACCTATAGCACATACTCTATAGCCTCATTCCCACTCCAATTCTTTCGAACGACTCGTCTATTATGCCGAACCAACGCCCCTACTACCAAAATGATGCTCACAATGGCTAGCGCCGCGAATCCAACGCCCGTGGCAAACCCTGTAGGATATGTGGGTGCTTGCTTCGTGATAAACACGTTACTCGCCACGAAATTCGCGCAGTTGCCCATACCCAGCTGAACAGCGCTCGCAATGGCCTGCTGAGGGCGGCCACGTAGGTTGCTGTTAAGCCAACCGATTAGAATTGGGAACTGCATGAAGGAGCCGAAAGCAAGAATGTACAGCGCGAAGTAGCGGACGGCGGGTGGCTGAACCTGGGCGTATTGGATACACCAGCCAATGAGGGCGAAAATGGCGCCGACAAGTACGAATGGCCAGCGGAGTGACAGTTTTCCAGAGGCATAAGAAGTCGACAGAGTGACGAGGATACCGACCATCCAGATAGGGATACTCATGACTTGAGCTCGCGAGGCGCTCCAGCCAAGCTCGGCAAGGATGGTCGGGGTGAAAGACGCGATGGACGCACCACCCATGTCGGCACAAAAGTAAATGAGGGTAAAAGACCAGATTTTCCAGTCGGTGAACACTGTCAGCCAATTGATTCCATTGAAATCAATCCTCTCCTCGCCACGATCATTGCACAGGCGGGCGAGGAGTAGGCTTCGTTCATCTGCACTGAGGAACGTAGCATCTTGCGGGAAGGCTGGAATAATGAACCAAGCCGCGAATCCGAAAACAACGGTAAAAAGGCCCTCGATGATGAAAATCCAGCGCCAAGCCTCATAGCCACGTATCCCATCCATGTGCTGAATGGCATATGCGAGAAGCTGTGCGCGTTAGCGACAGCATAGTGAGACAGGAGACATAAGACATACGCCACTGAACGCGCTTCCGAGCAGAGCAAAGCAAATAAAGTATGAGAAGCGAATGTTAAACTCGCTGCGTCTGTAATATTGCCCGATCAAAAGAGCAGCCCCTAGAAACATCAGTTGCTTGACTTACAAAAGACCACGCGTGTATGGAGACGTACCTGGCGGTAACCCAGCTTCCATGATCCCCATGATAAATCTACAAGCAAGCAGGCCCCCATAGCTCCTTGTGAGTCCCTGACACATTGATACAACACCTAACTCGCGTCAGAAAACACCTCTTGAATTTCTCAGTTTCCAGAGCATACCGAGAATCAACATTGCCCCCGCAAGCCACTGATTCGGCTTGATTTTGTTCAAGCTCATAAACAAATTGCTTGGGATCTCAACAATCACAAAAGGCAGGTAAAATATCCACAGGCAGGTGTTAAACCCCGTCGGTGGCATATGGAGGGACTTCTCGAGTCCAAACAATCGAGCGTTAGCGATATTCGAGCGATCCAAGAAGGATACAAGATAAAGAGATCCCAGGATTGGAATCAAACGCATATCGCACTTGAAGAGCAGCCGCCGAGCTGCCTTGGGGTCGTCGTATAGCACCGTATTGCCGTCGGGCGCAGAACCGGACTCGTCGAGGACGGCTATCCCTTGAGTAAAGACATCGTTGGTCTTCTCGTTGTCTGCTAGCGCATCGGTCATAGCTACGTTATCATTAACCATTGGCGCCATGAGTGTTGGATGTGGAAGATTGGAGGAGCGATGGATGGAAGAAAGCTTTTTAGTAAATGGACAGCGGTCTCGGGCTTTACCCGTGAGCAAGACTTCCAGTGGGGCCCAACTTGCATACTACATGTACGGGGAAGACATTTTGTTGTTGGATTGCTACAAAGTTACATGTGGTATTGTGGACTCCTGGGCGCAAATAACACCCCTGCTCCAGAAGGTCTAAGCCGACTCCAGACTATAAGCGAGTAGTTCTACACCTGCCCTGTGTTGCGACCACGATCATACAGCCCATGTTAGTTTATAATATGCAGCCTGTGTCTAAACTCATACATAGAAAATAACACACTTTATTACGGAGACAGAGAAGGCTCAAGATTGTCTTTTCTTCTTTTATTCGCGGATGATATTTTGCCAAGTTATTGTTAAGATGCCAGAATTAAGAGTCGCTCTCTTTCTGAGTGCCAACATCGGCATCACCATACTTGCCGTGTACATAGTCGTACTAAGAATTATATATCGACAGTGGAGGAATCGAATCGATGTTTCAAATTACTAGGTGAGTACGGCCATGGTAAATAATTCAAGCAATACGGAGAAGGTGTCGAAGTATACTTGAGCCCAGGATCATACTTCAGCTAGCTGCTGTGATACATATTCTCTATATCATTAGTAAGCAGATCGATGTATCACATTGTATATCTCGAAAACTAATATCTTGCAGCCACAGCCCGATTTGGCTATGGTTGTCATTAAAGCGATCTGCCATCAAGCCTCCAAGGGTCCTGCAAAGGCTTTTTCTTGCGTCCCATTAAAGGCAATTACCATTGTCCCACTCTTACAACAGCAAATGTTCTAGCTAATTCAAAAGTTCACACAAACTGCCATTGTTTAGCAAGGCCCCCCAGACATTTGTCTATCGCAGACTTATGAACCGCCTCGACCATACGTTGTTTAACATTCCTCGAAATTTCAACTATTTTTTTTTTTTATAATAGCTACCATGGGGTTCTTTTCTGCCGCCGCTATCGTGAGTATGTTTGCCTGCAACCCGATATACACGAGCTAGCTGCCTAAAGCTCCGGGAAAATGTGTCGATTTAACTATCATTTTCAACTATGTCACTGGCTCCATTAATATTCTCACCAGTGCATGCGTTATTTATGTTCCCTCTCTGACTCTCTGCCTGAATCAGAACAATTTAGGTGAGATGAAGCAACTAACAGCTGTGGTCCTTTTTGGTTTGGCCTGTGTACAATGTTCATGAAATATATACATTCTTAAAAATTTCCACCGATACCAGAATTTTCATCATTCGCCTCCATATGATCATTGATCTTTATAACGTCAGGGCAGACTTCACTTGCATGTCTCTTCATCTAATCTCTCGCATATATGCCAGCAAAATTAACAATATTCTAGTGTTTAGAGCTTATTATACCCAAGCATATTATGATCAGCGTTGAAATGAATAGTACAATCATCGCCGCATCCATCATTATCATGCGACCTCAACCGAATCATGATTTCTTGATTATCCTCTCTGGAAGTTCAATGACTCCAGTCGAGAACTCCTCAAACCTGTTGTTGGTACCGAGGCAGCCGAATGAAAACAGCTGCCGAGTGTAACAATGGCGATACGTACTTTGAGTTTGTTATCGCAAGCTGCAGCAAAGAATGGTGATCGTGGGTAAACACGATATGCTTTGAAATCTTGGTTACCACATACAATAGTCAAATTGGAGCGTCTGTCGTGCATCAACAGCGATTTTCGACAGAGAAAATATCGCCATCTCGAGACATTTTTTATTCTTCGCAATGCAACTATTTGACGATGTATCATGTGCTTTAGTAGTTATGAAACCAGAAGCCACTTTTAGTGGAGGTGGGGATTGATTACAGGAAGATGTAGTTGTATCGTTCAACATCTGGAAAGTGCAGCACCCCAAATTTGCGCCGTTATCTTTTCACCTTTGTAGTGAAAATTCTAGACAGCCCAATTTGTTCGGCAGCAATTGATTGCGACTGTGGAAGGCGCTGTTACCAGATTTGGAAACAAGGTAGCAAGTGATTCTTTTGTAACCTTACCCATATCCAAATCCAGGCGTGGGAACTTGCGAAGGGTGTCTGCGTTTAGTAAAGACATAGTGCCAAATAAGGGTTCACAATCAGTTGATGATAACAAAGGTATAAGGTGATGTTCATTCTATCTATGAAATAATCTGGCGCTACGAGCTTTATTGCAGCGCACGATTCACTATCCTTTGCGAGAGTGCATCTGGGCAATAAGGAACGCAGCAGGCTGCCGACATATGTAAGTGTGCTGGCATGAGTGAATGTGCCGAGGAGGTTCCAGAGTCCTAAAACCAACAAATAATTGAATAAAACAGATACTAAACGGACGCTCTATGCATTTGAACCTTTCATGGAATCTTTCTTCTTTTCAAAATATGTCTGGTACAAGAGATCTATCAAGTGTCACAACAGCATCGGTTGAGTCATTTGCAGAAGAAGTTGTTTTTAGGCTCACAATATGGATTTTGTAATTGATTGTAATAGCTATCAATATTGTTTCGGCTATGGTGAATGTGTACTGCGCTTGCTAGAGACATGTTCATCACTGCTATCATCAGGAATTGACAGCTCAGCAATAGCGTGGAATAAGTTGCCCAGTTTACGGTCATTATCAATGCTCGCAAGCGGCGTTACATTGATTGGCCATTCCGACTGTACCTGCCTCTCAATCAACCCTGCTATTTGCTCGTCAACGTCACTGACATTGACAAATTGGGCCAATTTTCTGGTTGTGTTGGTTGTCAGATTCGGCTGCATCACACGGAACACGACATCGCTGAGGTATGTCATCCGAGCTTGGCTATACAAAATGTGGGCACAAATAACAGCACTGGACTCATTGGCGTCCTGCATGGCCGTATCCTCACATGGTGTAAGAATATCGGTAAGCATGGCGAAGCCGATAAACGAGGCTTCAAGGATAATGAAGAAATCGAACCCGTCGCTGCCATGGCAGCTGTAGTAAAGCCGAATTAGTGTCTGCAGAGCCTTCTTTGCATCAGACACAATTTTCCGAGGGCTTTCTTCTGAAAGCAGGGAGGAAGGCGGAAAGGTGCCGTGTTCGTCTGCCTCTAGCACCTGCAGCGGCTCGAAAAGACGCACCATGACAAGCCAGTAGTGTATACTAGTAGTATAAAAAGACTAATAAGCTTTCTGCATTTCTGAAATAGCGCTTAAACCTTAAGGCGGATAGCACAAGCTGAAGCAAGCCCAGGAAGTCACTTACTGGAGATGAAAGTGAGCCGGTATAATGATGTTCTGTGGGCCGAGGTGATCCGGCAATCGATTGTACCACTGCTGGAGTTTATGACGGTACATCATGGCCTCTGCTAAGGTTTGTGGCTTCTTATTGGTTTGTGCTTCATTATTCTTAGTGAGAAGAAACACATCATTTGCAATGTCATTCATGATAGTGCGAAATTCCGCGATAACTCTGAACATCTCGCTGAAGTGGAGTGATACGGGGGCACTGGCTGTTGGATATTTTAACCACAACTCTCCATAGGCACCTGACTCTTGAGGTAATGGTAATGCTGGAGGGGTCGTGACGAGAGTGGGTCGGTCAAAATGATAACACTGAAGACTGCAGATGGAGGTTAGTCTAGTAAGGTGTGACGATATGTAATACCGGATCACTTGCCCTTGCCACCCGAAAAGGGCCCATGCTGTCACGACTTGGACATTTCTCCAATGGACATTTTTCGGTTTGAGATAAGTGGTGAATAGTGAAATTTTTCGAGCCGTGGCCACGGCTTGGAAACAAAATGACCAACCTATCTTGTCTAACCCATTCAGGCCATACTCGAGGTGAAGGAGCATAGCCGCCTGTATTGTTGTGAGGCTCTTTTCATCAGCTTCTAATTCCCACAGACGTCGGGCCTCTGCCATAAACCTATAATATAGCGACGCAGGATCCCAAAACTCGAAGCGTCTTGGAAGCTTACTATAGCCACGCTGTTACAACGTTAGGTCAAGGAAGAATTGCAACGTGACGGTTTGGCATGGTTTACTTACACAGCCAATAGCCAGAACACAATTGACAAGAAGGGATGAGCAAAACCGACGCTTGCCTGACAGCATATCGCGAAGAAAATGATCTTTGTGGAAAAAGGCGAAAAAGGGATATGCAAATGTGAAATAAGACCGCAATAATTCCCGAAGAAGCTGGTCATCTGAGGAGACAGCTGTCCATTTGGAGGGTACGGCAGCATCAATGTCGGCATTGATCATTTGAACAGTGTGATACGGGGCATCATACATGGCCAAATAGTCGGACGCGCCTGAGCCAATTGTGGCTGCAGAATGTGACGCCTGATGAGGCATGATCTTATATGCTAATGAAGTAATATATGGGTTATCCTTGGCCTTTAAGACGTTGGGAATCTCCAAGATGGTACCCATAGAGTAGCGAAACCGTGTCGGTGGTTGCACCGAGAGCTGTAGAAGTAGATCAGCGGATTTAATATGCTGCACGATGCTTTCCACAGATGCGCCAGCTCGGAGACGGTGAAGAATATCGTTGGCCTCTTCGTATGGTCGAGAGCGTAGAATGTCGTAAAACTCATTGTAAACAGATAGTTTCTCATCCACGCTACTGTACTTCCGCTTCAACGCCTGGCCACGCGTCTCTTCCGGGTTCGTCACGTACGCACAGTCCGTACCTCTTTCGACACATGCCCCGCACGCGGGACGCTCGCCATTGCACTGAACACATTCATTTCATTAGCAGGATAACTACCCAGAACTGTGACATGCGTGATCGACAACCTTTATTTTTCGCTTGCGGCAGCCCTGGCAGGCGGCCTCAATGCGTTCCCTCTGCAGCTGCGGCGTAGCGAGACTTGAGTTGCTAGCAACCCCTATGGGGCGAGGAAGGAGAGGACGATATCCCGGAGGCATTTGTTCCAATGTTGAATTGCGATAACTTGTATGTAATGAAGACGCGTCACGCTCGGACACGACTTGGCCGCATAATTCCCAGGGCAACTGCCACCCCGCTTGTCATTGGCTTGACGGATGAAGTTCCGAAATTCTTCCCAGCCTTGCGTGACTGACGTCAGCGAGTGTCGCTCCAATCAATACAGTGCACAAGAAAAGAATCTACCCTACATTCACAATTTCACCAAACGCTTCGAATTTAAGATTCTATGATCTAAACATGTCAAGCGTCTCATTATAACAACATCGGACCATGCCCTCCTAAAGCTCGTCGATATTTCCAAGTAGCCACTGTAAATGTCTGTAAGAGCTTCTTGGCTGGTATTGCGCCTGCATATGCCCACACTGACACCATTAGCGTCTTGATTTCACTACGGGTTTATGTTATAGGTCTCCAATAAAGTGTCCCGTCACTTCGACTACTGGCTTGTCAGATATAACACGGCAACCAGTCAAGGTTGAATGAGAGGAATTTTGTTCGTAGAGAATAAAGTACATACCCTACCTTTGCATTTATTACTTTATACATATATCGAGTAATTTTCAACGCACGTACTTATATCAGATATAGTATGCATGCAGTTCGATACTGTCAATACATACATGATATAGCTGTGTTACACAAACGCAAATTCTTGACAGCTACATTAAATATTACTATTTACCCCGGGTCTAAGAGTGGAAACCCAGTTCTAGTAGTTTAATAATAACCAGCATGCTTAGCCTATTTTAAGACTCTCGCTTTTTATTTTAAGTTATGTTCTATATTGCTAATATAGTTCCCTGTATGAGAATATCCCAAGGTAGTTATAGTTACCATTTACGACAAGCACACGAATTGTCGCTTCGATAACTCTGAGGAGGCCATGGGTAGTCCGTCTCCTCCCGATTGGGATTTGCTTCTTCATAATGAGACCACTTGACAAAACGGTAGAAACCTGCAGCCATCGAAGCGCCCATACATGGACCAAGCCAGTAGATCCACTCATAACCGGGGAAACTGAGTGTCGCGACGGCACATCCAAAACTACGAACTGGATTGAGCGATGCGCCGGTATAAGAAGTCCCTGACAGGTAATGTGTCAGCATGGAGATGATGCGAAAGACTCCGAGGCCTCCCAGGAGGTGTCATACCAGCTAGTACAGCGACGAACAGCGCCAATCCGATACCGATGGGTGCGATAAAAGTGTCTTTAGAACGCTCGGCAGCGAGCATCAATACGACGAACACAAGGAAGGCTGTGAAAAAGACCTCAATGAAGAGACCTTGTACGATCGATGTGTCGCTTGAGAGAAGAGTGTTGGCCGCGGCAAGGTCACCTGGGAACATGCAGCGTGCTAGACCTCCTGCACACATGCTGGCGATGATTTGTGCTGGGACTAAGAAGGCGGCTCGCGCCCAAGGTAGCGTCCCTGCTAAACACAAGCCGAGCGTTACCTATTAAGTCGACGACCGGTTAATACATTCTCTGCATCATAGTATACCTTGAAAACGTAGATTTTTCGGTGTTTAGGCGCTGGTAGGTGAGACGGAGACGTACTGCAGGATTAAACAGACCACCACTTATACGGTAAAAGGCCCAGACGTTGGCAAGTAGGGAGAAGCTGTATACATGCGCAATGAAGAAGACAGTTGTATCACTTAATCCCCCAGCGGATGATAAGGTAGCTTGCTTTTTGTATTGCATGCTGCCAGCATAAGCGAACCACAGAAAAAAGAACGTTCCAACAAACTCCCCAACTGACGCAATGAGATACTTCTGTATCGTACTTGGATGAAAGATCTCATGGTTGCAGCTATTGTCGCCAGACTTTGAGCGCTGCTTGAAAATATTCATAGGAGCCATTGCCGATAGCCTAGGGGACTCCGTGATGGTGACCGTAAATGAGAGGATCAATTAACATTTTAACTGGCCTAATGAACGCACTCTTTAAGTATCTAAGAGATTTAAGAGAGGTACATGGCTATGTTTGGCATCTGTGCGTCAGTCAAGAAATAGCAAACAGCGGACAATATGTTCCGATAATCCATTCAAACTAGGTAGGGGCCGATAGATGGTGTCGTCATACAGTTTTGTTATAGCTATCTTATGAGTATTGGCCCAGAGACTCTTATTAAGTCAATCTGGAAATCTACTGCGCAAAATTTGCGCTCCAGTTATCAATGAATCATATCAAACCTTTGGTGTCACGTTGAAGTGATGTCGATAAATAATGGATTATTCTTTGTCAACGAATACTGGCACAATATATCAAAACCACTGTAGATCAAACTTTTTACTCATTCGACCCGCTGTGTAGGCTGGAGCTCGAGTCAGTTGCCTCATTTCAATACGATCATACTGTAAGCCGCAGCGTCGTTCGTTCGTGAAGTTTTGGCAGATGGCGAATTCATCGATGAACATGTCTTTGAAGAAGAACAGGCGATGCATAACCGATCTTATTATAGATAGCGAATATCTAGAGCATGTATCGCGCACAACCACACCGGAAACATTCATTTATGAAAAAAAGGGTCGGGAAGCTTACAGTGCTCTATGTCAGCAATGCAGAGCCTCTGAACGGGGAGCTTTTGTTAGCAAGGGAGGTTCAGTTGCTACATCAGTTCCAGCAAGCGAATAGCGACAATACGTCTCTTTACATGGTGGATATTCCATTCTTCGAAACTGTGCAGTGTCCCTGCTCGGATGTATTCTGCTGTGGATGCAGAGCGTATTTATTTATTTAACGCGACAATACACGACGAACCATTATTTCATATCGTTGTTGCAGGCAAGCGATACCTCTTGGCCTTAATCAGATTTCATTGCCTGCGAAGCCGGTTGGACAATCTCGAGCAAAGGAGCTGGAGTATGCTACGAAGCATATAACGTACCGTCATCTACCGAATTATTCAACAGTAATTCCTTCAGTCTCCATCAAAGGAAATATACCAGTTTATATAAAGTGTCAGAGCGGCACTTGCTCCATTTGCAAGAGCCGTTCTCATGAAGATAAATATCCCCAAGATACAGCAAAATTGAACCTTCTTCGTATTGCGACAGAGGATGATGGCAGAAGTTTTACTCGGGCCACAGGATGGTCGAGTTATGTTTTAACGTCCCTTTGATACTTCTCTGCTATGTAATAGCCATTGTGGGGCTCATGTTTGGTTTGTGGCGTACAGTGGAAAGATTGTCGCTGTGATCAGTGGGGCGAGCATAGATTGCTTGACGGAGAAAATGCTCCTGTAGATCGAGCCACCGACAGAATGTAGGTTGAGCAAACAATCCGTGCTGTTTGTGTGGAACGCGAGAGATACAATCTTATTGAAAATCATCAGTGTTTACACCAGAGGTGGCGACCACACAGTGGTTCATTTCAATGCGATGCATGTCACCACCGATTTCCTCAATCCATATACGAATGCCGCAACTGCCGAATTCTAGAATTTCGAAGGTGCTAACCCAATCGGCTTTGATCAATGCATGGACGTATTTGAACTCATGCTACTTCATAGAGGATAGGCTACAATCTGATATCTTCATGTCCGCTCACAGCGTTCATGAGGATAAGCCAAATAATGCGCGATCAAAGCCACCCATTACACACATGCAACGCATTCTAATCTGATCATCGCCTGTAAAGTTCAATTGCAACTACCTATGCACTGTACACGAAAACTGCCTGAAACTCAACTATACATAGTTATAACAGCCCCCCTTTATAATACCACCGAATATCAATCTTACATTCCACTATACAATTGAATTTTCCACCAGACTGTCAACAGTATCCAGAATAGTATCTTCCACGGCTCTTGGTGACCAACCAAGTACCCTTTTTGCTTTCCCGTTGTCAAGCAATCTGATAACTCCTAGAAATGGAACCACTTGTCGCGCAGCGGAGCTGAACAAAGCCGCAAATCGAACAATCCACGACGGCATTTCGCTTGTTGGGACCTTTAGTGCTTTGTTAGGCCGACCTTGAGAAATAATGCGAGCGACATCAATTAATGCCAAAGGCTTGCCATCAGAACTTGCAATAAACCGCTGATTCTTTGCTGCAGGATCAAGCATAGCTCGGATATGCAAATCCGCCAAGTCTCGGACGTCCACAACATTGAAATACGTCTGGGGACATTTCGCTATGCTGCCATCCATGAGCTTTTTTATCAAGTCAATCGATGAAGAGATAGGTTCGCCCATCACGGGACCAAAGATTCCCACTGGATTGACAACACTGAGCTCCAGATGCCCTCCTTCAGACTCAATAAAGTCCCACGCGGCCTTTTCTGCCAATGTCTTGCTCTTATGATATGCTGGTAGGCCATCCATAACAGACCAATCTTTTTCAGTGTATGGTGTTCTCTTATCGCCATCTCCATACCCGATTGAAGCAAAAGAGGATGTGAATACGAGCCTCTTTACATGGGCCTCTCGTGCCGCCTTTAAAACTCGTATAGTTCCGTCCTTTGCTGGTATGACCAAATCATTTTCATCTTTTGGTGCCTGGCCGGGGAATGGAGATGCAACATGGTAGACATAGGTACATCCTTCAATAGCTTCTACCCATCCTTCATCCTGAGTTAGATCCGCAGAATGAAACGATAGGCGGTTCATGTGTACCGCACCAGCGTTTTGTAAGGCTGATCTGACCTGCTCCTCTTTGGAGAGACTTCGGATTGTAGTTCTGACAGTGTAACCCTCCTGTAACAGATTCAAGATCAAATGAGAAGCGACATAGCCTGAACCACCAGTTACAAGCACAGTAGCCATGATAAGAGCAAAGAGTATTGTTAATAACAGTATCCAAAGATAATGTGAAGTTTGTAGATTGACTACAATGGAGGTCACAGCTCTCGCATCGGGTCCCCAAGAACTCAATTTATCATATTGGAACCATTTGTTTATTACACTTGTTTGTACGGGTTTCGATGCTGTCCGTTGGGATGCAAGAGGTGACCGAATCCCGGCGTCGATTCTAGACGGAAAATATACTGTAGGGAGCGTAACTGCAAAAAGCTAGCTCAACGGTCAGCAGCAATTTCCTTCCTTATTGAGGCAAATAGTGTCTGGATAGCCCTGCATTCCGGGAGCCATTATTAGTGGGTTACCGTGCTTAGCCTCCCCGTGCGAGTGACACAGCTAAACACACAAGTGGTTGTCATAGTGGTGCTTAGTAGGCTATGTTAAATTTACATGCATCCGTGGATATCTTCAGCCTACAATGGACAGAATCGCCATGGGGAGCACTCACGCGTCAGGGTGGTTTTATAAGCCTGAAACAAGGATATATACTCCAATACCCCTGCAATCTTTGAGCTACAAATTATGTAGTCGGCTCCAGGACTTATCATAGTAATATAGGCGTTTCGACCTCTGACTTCGAAGCATATGCTGGGCGAACTTGTCTCGAGGGGGGAAATGACACCAAGAGGCGGACAGTTCAATTACAGATTCAATAGAATGCCTCAAATGCCGTCGAAACAATATATATCTTTTAAAATAGGCGTAAATTGTTTTCTCTTAATTAAACTCATGCAAGCTCAACAGTCATTTTACAACCAAGATGGGAAACAGGCCGCGCAAGGGGTCGGGGATTTGACCAATCGATAAGTTTGCTGTACAGTTGCTAGAATTTTATGCCACGAACGACTTTCGCAAATATAGACCGCATACTCTATTAACATGCATTCGAAGCCGAGGATATCTGAACTCACGTTCTTGCTCGGCTCCCAGGCGATATCGCGCGTGCTGCAATTGAAGCGGTTAATTTTAATTTCTTTTTTTGGGACGCATGACGACATATGTGTGTCAACACTACTAGCAGAACACGTCTGCAAAACAGAATCGACTTTTGCAATTCCCACAAAAAGGCATTTTCAGATTTCACAGCATCATGCAATTGCTTTATGACGTAGACTAGCTGTCGTTTACATCGTCATTCAACGCTATAATGACTCAGGCAGAATTTGGAAACGCTTTCCAAATCGCCAAATATTCCACGTTGTCTCTATTCAGTACCTATACTTAAATCGTGCAAAGGCGTTTCTTTTGCAAAGCACAATCCAATAATCGCTCTTCAATTCAATCACTCTCAACTGAAAACATGGGATATCCTGACACTTTCACCGGCTTTTGCGTGGATGAACCGAAATCGTGGAATGTATTTCACAAGTCGGAGCTCAAGCCCAAAACTTTTGGTGACCACGACGTCGATGTTGAAGTCGAAGCTTGCAGTATCTGTGCTTCCGACCTTCATACTATAACAGGTGGCTGGGGAGAGTATACCGGCCCCCTGTGCGTCGGGCACGAAGTCGTCGGCAAGGCGGTTAAGGTTGGAAAGCATGTTAGAAATTTCCAAGTTGGTGATCGCGTCGGTGTTGGAGCCCAAGTATGGGCTTGCCTTGAATGCGATCTTTGCAAGGAAAAGAACGAGAACTATTGCCCAAAATTGGTGGACACATACAACGCGCAGTATGAGGACGGCAGCCAGGCTCATGGCGGATTTGCATCACACATTCGGGCCCATGAATATTTCACCTTTAAGATTCCTGATGAAATCGAGACAAACATTGCAGCTCCTCTCCTATGCGCCGGCATCACGACGTATTCGCCCTTGGTTCGAGCCAACATAGGGCCCGGGAAGACCGTGGGTATTGTTGGCATTGGAGGTCTGGGCCATCTTGCTCTTCAGTGGACTGTGGCTCTAGGCGCAGAGGCCTACGCTCTCACCCATTCCCCCAACAAGAAAGATGACTGCAAGAAACTCGGCGCCAAAGATGTTATTTTAACAACAGGCAAAAGCTGGTCTGAATCATGGAAGGCTAAGTTTGACTTTATTATGAACTGCACAGATGTAACCGACAAATTTGACATGGCTTCCTACCTTTCACTGCTCAAGCCTGGTGGAGAATTTCACATGGTGGGTATTCCGGATAAGCCGTTGCCTGAAATGTCCGCTGGCATCTTTGCAGGAGGCGCTCCCAAATTAACTGGAAGCCATCTTGGGAATCATCAAGAAATGGAGGCGCTTTTAAAATTGGCCGCCGAAAAGAATGTAAAGCCTTGGGTGGAGGTCATGAATATTTCGGAACAAAATCTCAAATTAGGATTCGAGAAACAGCAGGACAATGCATTTCGTTATCGCTGTACCTATACAGGATTTGATCAAGCGTTCGGCAAAGCTTGAATAATCGTGTAACAAAACGAGAGCCTATTACCTTTTCAATCATAGCTAGTTTTACAGTTCAACACGCTCATCGCCTCCTTCTTTCCAGTAATTGACAGATATAATAGCCCCCATATTCTCTACAATATCGACACGCAACGTCAACAGACTGCTAAGTGATTGTTCTTTATTATCTTGCAAAGTCAACTTTGCTGAAATATTACAACAGTTATAGATAGCGCTGTAATTAAAGCAGAGCTTGAAGATGTTTAGATATATTTCAAGGTACACAACCTATTAAGCAGTCTATTATAGTAGTTGAAAACTGCAGTCATATTTCATATAGCTGCAGTAATTTAATGTTAATTTTATTATGCTAATGTTTTAGTTCATATAGATTCAATTGAACTACAAGTGACCATTAATAACGATACCACATGCGGATAGAGCAAAGGTCATCTTGATACGGTCTTGCGGCTACGCTTCGGCGCGAGAATCCATACACAATTTAAATGAATAGCTGGACACTAGTTTTAAATTTATTGAAATGGCTGTGCTTCCAGTGACGCATTCATTGCTTAATCCGCTGTAATAAACAGTAGTGTTGTAATGGTCTTGAGGGTTTGCATAACAGATTCGGCGACAGACTCTTTCGGAGGCAACGGGTTGTCGCTTCCATTGGAAAAGCTTGGATCGGCTCTCTCTCATACAATGTACTTGGTGTCCAGCAGACTTGTTACCCAGTCATACATAGATATTGAAGATGAACTCGCCTGTTTCCACACCAGAATAGATTTTCAACGTTCACGCTGCAATAGTGCGCCAAGGCTTAAGTGGTCGATTAAGTTCAGTGCTAGTGAAACCTGGATCTAACCTTTAAACGTGGCAATTTAAACAAGCCATTGTTGACTTTTCGTAATTTTATGCGTCTCGAGCGAAATTCTTTATGTAGTCAACTTATTGAACACGCATTAGATTCTTGCTATTAAATTAGATTGAATTAAGCCAGAAGATTGACAGAAAACGCTTTAAGCATTTCAGCCAGTACTAGCGGCAAGCCAATTATCCTTCTGAACTCCTCGGCCTAGATACTGCAAATAAGAGCCTGGATATCAGCAACAACTCTGAGTAAAAGTCATTTGGTGCTGCGCCTAGCTGCCTCCAGTTATATGATACACGAGAAATACTCAATCAGCGGCAAATCCTTCTAAAAGTTCCAACTCGGCAACTGCGGCGTTAGACTTAGGGATGCTCAGACTATTCTGTGCGCTAACGTTCCTGCTCCCGAGTAGCTACAGCCCACGCTACGTCAGTGTTGAAGCTTTTTTCAAGGAAAGAAACTACGCACACTTAGGCTTGCAGATCCTCGCGAAATGGTTACCAGGCTCATCCATTCGTTTAAACTTTACCCCAAAAAAGAAATTCTCATCAGCCTTACGAAGCACCGATTTCTAGCGCGGCGATTCTTATAGTGTCTCTTTTATGCTTAGTGTTACAAGAGACTCTGGCTCTAATGGCATGTTATACATAGCCATCAAGATACCCCATTAATTTGACTGTAAGATGTGTATCTTGACAGAGAAACGATACTCTTGCCAGGTGGCTGGGCTGTACTTCCACACTTGGGGAATCTACATATGCTCACGCGGAGGCACGGAAAACTCTCTCGTATGAACTCTTGAACTTGGGAATTTGCCTAGCAGATCGCTGCCAAATCTTTTCTCAAACTTTTCACACTGGAATTCGGGTAAGATTATTTGAAGTTTGACTAGCGATGTTACATTTCTTGGAGGAATTGCTGCTTCTCCGATAGTCCGGCGTCCGACAAACCGATGAAACATTTGGCAAAGTTTGTTTCAGCTTCTACTATAAGACACTCGGAATGTGCACAGTGTAGTAGTTTATACACGCACTATTCTAAAGAGGGATGAATTTATAGTAGAAGCTACACACGTAAAAGTTCAAGAGGCGCCTGAGTGTCAGATAAAAGATGGACTCTTGTGGAATGTTAGCGCCACTTTAGTAACATAGGCGTTTTGAAACGTTTTCTTGTGAATATTGGAGAGAACACTGAGCCTTAAGCTAAAGTGTTAGATGTTGGTATTGCCTTTTATTCTAACAATGATAATAATTTAACATTAGCTGACTTATTATTTGTTGACCTCTTTGGTACTGGCAATGGACGATTGAATACAGCCTTGAAAATTGCCCGGGAAAAGATATGAATGGAATGAGTCAAGCCTTTCAAAGTAGTAGCGTAGTAGAAGCTTTGTTCCCAATAGCATTACTAGATTCGCCTGATGAACCATACTGGATAAGAACTAGAAAGCAAGAACTAGATAGATCTGAAAAACAAGTGGAGGATAAAAATCACAGCGTGGTTTATTTAGTACTAGATATGTCCTATTGCCTTTTGCAAGCCCGATTTCCCCTCTCCGGTTGGCTCGGTTAACTTGGAATGTTTGAGGATGAGATAAGATTAACATATAAGGCTGAACGGATATGTGTATTAGCTATATATCATTATACAATTATTATACAAGAGGCTGAAGTACATGGCATATTTAGAATTTAAATTAAAAGCTTAAAACTGAACATGTGATTTCAGTAGCCTAGATTTTATGTATATAAACCCCTTTCAATAATCGCTTCATTCAGATTATCTCCTCACAAACAACCGATAATAAACTTCACTCCTCTAATATTTGTATTCAATTTTCTGGATCTAAACCTTGAAATTGCCCATCATGCTTTTCAAGTCTACCCTCCTCTTGCCCGCTCTCCTGGCTCTTGGCCTCGCCACTGCCGTTCCTGGTGCTGAGGTTGAAGACGACCTGGTAGCCCGCGGTGCGGAATTTGGAGACAATGTCGCGGCTCGTGACATTGAAGCCGAAGATCTTGCCGCCCGTGGTGGAAACCCAGATTGCGGTCGCGACGCGTCTTGGGACCCAAGGAGCCGCAGATGCTTCTGCCATCAGCGCGGATGGATCTACTACGACGATGGAAGGGTTTGCTGTCAGAGAGACTGGTACTACGACCACCGTTCATTCAGATGCTGCCGAAGACAAGATTGGGATTTCCAGCGTCAAAGGTGCCGTCGTTGAGCGCATATTATCAATCTTGAGAGAGCTACGGAAAATAAGCTGGAAGATGGATATTTCACAAACTGAGTCAATTTAAGACTAAATAACAATCATTACATTAAAAAACACAAAACCATTATGTATGCTCAATATATAACATTCGCTCCTTAAAAGCATATAAATCCCGATTCCTACACTTGCGAAGTAAAACAGCTATCTAAGATGTAGCCCAGCTATCTGCTTTACCTTACTAATCCTACTTCAACCAGCGCATTATATGCGTATCCGGATAATTAAATATTGACCATTGCACGAAATGAGCACAAAATGAGCAGACTCTGTTTTGAGCTCCTCTACCATTAACTTCTCAGCCTCTCCATTCACTGCAGCCATACTTAAATCCAGATTAAAAACGCTGCTGTCTCTCTAGAGAATCCCCACTCATCTAGCAAGCTGTTGCCCAATAGAGCGAGCTAAATCTTCAGAGGCTTCAAAGATGCTACTAAAATATGGCTGAATAATGAATTGTACACAGGTTAGAATTGAAGTCTAAGTACGACTATGATTTAGACAGGTCTGCTCTTCTTCTTGCAAACATTTTACCAAGAATGAATTGCTATACTTTTAGCTTCTACTAATCGCAATTCACAAATCTGGCCTATCACAGCCTTTCCTTATATATATTAGGAGAACGTTATTCCATCTACAACTCATGTATACTTTATCTAAAAAAGATAATCTAGGCCCCAAAAATGTTCATCATCAACTAAAGTCTCATCCAAAATCTGCCATTCCATGGGATTAAATATGACATCGGAGACATCGGATCCCAACTCATCCGGGTTGTCGAACTCTGATATGCTATGCATTAGGACTGAGTCCGGCTCTGCGTAACCAGTCAAAGGACTAGTAGTAGGCGTCTGAGCTTTTGGCGAATCTAAAGAACCTTTGCTGCCCTTATGCATTTCAACCAGTTCATTCATATAAATCCCATCATGATTACTCGTTTGAATCATCATCTCTGCTGAATTTCTCACTCGTTTAGCTCCAGCGGCGGCAACGAGCTGATTTAATCTGTCCCAGGATGGATTTTCCTTTACTCTTTCGGGGACGTCTTTCAATATTTGGTTAGTTAGCGCCCACCCTCTTTCGGAAGTTGCCGACCATGGGGACTGGCAAAGCTGGATGAAGACCGCGCTCATTGACGCCCAAGGGAAATTTCCCTGCAGTTGCCACCTCCATCTTTCCCAAGAAGGTTCCGTCCGTAACTTATGAGCCTCCCTGAGAACATTTATCGACAATTCTAAATGATGCTGCATCATTTCCTGAGATGGTATTTGCAAGAGCTCTTTCAGCTTGCGAAAGTGTTGTGCATAGATCGTATGCTCCACTTTTGAGAAGGCAAGCGAGGTCATAGCCTTGACGAAAGAGTCTAGTGCATCCTTTGAAGAGAGTGTGGCAATACATGAGTCCTCTATTCTAGACTTTGCCGATTCGAAGACTTTGAGTTTCTCTTCCAGAGGCTTCTGCTGATTCATGTTGAGGAAACGACATAAATTCCATACTTCACATCGCAAAATGCAAAGCAGAGACCTATTTTCCACATCAAAAGATGTCGAGGAATTCTTTTGCTCGTGGGTTAATATAAAGGTTGGAGCTTTGGTATCGAACATTGTATCTGAAGCCGCCAATCCTGCCTTATGTCTTGATCGGGATATAGAGTCAATGAAGATAATCTGCCACCATAGCCGACGGCGTATCTCAACTTCAAATGCGTTTAGAGTAGGCGTTTTAAAGCTCTCAGCATCTCTATGCAGCTGTAAGGATGTCGCAATCCTCAATAATAAACCCATGAACGGCGACAGTAGTTCCTGGCAGCCAATATGTGGTAAAATAGAGAGATATATCACGAATGCTTGGATCGTTTCTATTTCCTTTGTTAACAAGAGCCCAGCACTGGCAAGCGCTTTCTCTGTCCCAAGACGAAAGCGGGCCAGCAGCTGAGTTCTTGGCATATCGAAGCAACTCAGAGCCTCTTCCTCGCCTAAAGACGTGATTGATGCCAAGCACACTGCAAATAATAGGGCCTGTAGACTATATTGTAGAGAGCCAAATTTGCCCCTTAAATTGGTAATAACCTGGTCTAGAGCTGCAACGTCAATGACCTTAACAAACGGGTCGACATTCTCTACATATGTCCGCCATATGAAGAGCATTTGTGATGGTAGAGGATATAGATCATCGAGACTTTGAGCGAACGCTCCTGTGTAGGTGCTCCCAAAATAAAAATCTGGGTGCATGTGGTGCGAGGTAATTGGACTGCTGGACGAGATGCGATCATGATCAGAACTGGATGTTGATGAAGCTACATCTTGAATCGCTTCAAAAATATGTTCGACCTGATCAATTCTTATCAGCGTCTCCTGTGCCAACATCTCCTAGCAGTTCATACTCACTTCACTGCAAAAAACAGACCAAAAGCCCTTTCCAATTTGTAAGCCAGTCTCGTTTCCAACAACCAGTTGACCAAAATCTTCGCTTGACTCTCCCTCAAAGTGAGATTTCATGGCAGAAATAAATTTCCCAAAATGCATGGGCGATTCCTGATTTGGTAGTTCTCGCTTTCCAATCTCAGAGTTGACCGTTTCCGAAGAACTGGGGACACCCGCGACACTGGGTAATAACCCTGGGAGTATGGATTGGACCTTGTCGGGGCCGTCCTCCACTTGTGCTGCGAGTTCTGTAACAAGTGATTCGAGTCGCCTAAGCCGATTTAGCAGTTCAGCTTGCTTCTCAGTTGGCGACTTCCAAGTCGTGGGGCCTCGCCGACGTGGAAGACGGCCAGTGACTGGGAAGTGACATTCGATCTGGTTCCTAGCGCAATTAGAGCAAGGATTTCTCCTGTCGCATTTGACCTTGCGTCGCCGACATGTAACACAGCTCCATATTTGCAAACCGTCCTCGGTGACGGTGTCTCCTCCGGCTGTGGGGCGATCGGTAGACGTGCTTGACATGCTTGACATGCTGGTAGGAGGCTTCGGACAGACTCAACCAGCGAAAACGGATAAGTACTGCGCGATTAAATTGGTAGGAATCCTTTGAAGAAATTCTCCAGTTCAAGTCAGGCGATGTATTTTTTTTCTTCGGAAAGTTGATGTGTGGCTGAATTGGGCGACGTTGAAAAGCTATGGATCGGCTGCTGTAGGGAGTTAAATCTCGGACACGGAGCTCGGTCTAAATCCTTGCGGCGCCCAGTTCCACTTCATTGGCGTCTAAACCTGACAGGTCCTTCATCAACCGACTCTAAATCATCCGCTAATGAAGCAGCTGGGCCAACGCCATGCTAACTCTCTATTTCTCGGCTTCGCGATGATGCGAAATGTTACGACCGATGACCGAGACCGGGTAGGCCATATCGTGGTAGCCAGCTATATTTACGATCCCGTGCACATCGCCTTCACATCAATCATGCCTTCTTATACTTTCCTTATGGTAACCATATGGCGACCATGGCCAGCACAAAAACTGTTATTATTCTTGGCGCAGGATGGGCAGGCTTGCCACTTGCCCATAAGCTACTCAAATACACGTCTTTGAAGACAAGCCTCAAAGTCATCCTGATATCTCCAAACAGCCATTTTTTCTGGAACGTGGCAGCAACCAGAGCTCTTATTCCTGGAACGATACCAGATGAATCTATGTTTATCCCCATTGCAACTGGATTCGGGCATTATCCGGCCGACATATTCGAATTTATTCTCGGTAGAGCTACCGGCATCCAATCATCCTCGAATTCAGTTACTGTTCTTGCCAATAACGGCGAGAGTCATATCTATCATTATCATCACTTAGTAATTGCAACAGGTTCCAGCATGACTAGCGGAATACCTCTAAAGCCTGTTGGCACGCATGAAGAGATGCTCACGGCATGGCATGATCTGCAAACAAAAGTCAACAATGCGAAAGACATTATTGTGGCTGGCGCAGGCCCAACTGGTGTTGAAGTGGCGGGAGAATTAGCTGCCAAGTTTGGAAAGCTGAAAAAGATAACGCTCATCATGCATGGTGATGTTCCATTGGAGAGTTCCAGGGATCTGCTCTCCTCTGTTCGAACAACTCTGGACACAGATTTGCAGAAGCTCGGTGTCAAGCTAATCCGCAAAACACGTGTAGAAGCTGTTCATGTTAGCAGTGATGGTAAAACACAGGTTTTGAGTTTGGATAATGGATCAACGCTTGCCACTGAGTTGTATCTTCCAACGCATGGCATTCAGCTGAACAACAGCTTCGTCACCCACAACTTCCTAGACTCCCGCGGCAACGTGAATCTGGATGACATGATGCGCGTGGTTGGCACAGACAATATTTGGGGCATTGGTGACGTGAGCAATGCTGGACCAAAGCAGCTCACAGTCACGGATAACCAGATAATTTACTTGGCGAGTGCATTGGACGCCGCTTTGACGGATAAAGGCCCTGTCGCGCCCTATAAGCCTATAAACAAAACGATGATCTTTCTCTCGCTGGGAAAAAAGTACGCAACGGGACAGATTGGCAACTGGAGATTGTGGGGAATATTAGTTTCATACGTCAAGGGTAGAAACTTGTTCATTGATACAGCAAACGGGTATGTTGGCGGAAAGCATCTCAGACATGCTCCTATGTAGGTTAGAGGAGACATATAAATATTTACACTTTTGGCAACCAAGTATTTTGGTAGACTTTGTTAAATGCTTCTCATACACCAAAGGCGTTATAATATTCAAGGACTATCAGTACAAATTGTCTGGCCTTCCAATCAATGACTCAAAGTAATCTATTCTGTTAGCTAATTAATCTGAATACAAACGTTATCCAAATGAAAAGTGAAGAGAAGCTAACAAATATTTTGAAACTTGGATAACTGAAGAAGAATAATCACAAAATTTTAAGCTGGAGCATCGAATAAGATATATACATATATATGTATTACTATATGTTGATCTAGTCAAAGATATATATGAATAGCATGCTTCTCAAACTAGAGTAGGTCCAAATTGTTGAATATATATATATAATGTCTATCCAGTATTTTTCAACATGAAGCTGTTAAAAGTTAACTCTATACTTTATACTTTTACTGCTACAACGTTTGCACCTATTGTCAAAGTTCCATTAACCGGAAACACTTCCGCACCACTGTTTGTCACATATAAAATATTGTCTGCGCCGGCCCCACGCCCAAAGCTGCAAGAAGTACAGCCAGCCATTAGAAGGCTTTTTTCAGATCCAACAACGGGACGTAAAACGCGAGACTGTGCAGGCGCGTACAGAACAGTATTGTTGAAGTTGGCGGCGGCCCAAAAGCCACCCTGGGAATCTATCGCGAAGTCATCAACAAATAGATAGCCGTCCTCAGCACGAGCCCTGATCTGCGGCTCTCGCTGCCCACTCAACATAGCTCCAGTGCAGCCATCGATATTAATACTGTAAATTGCCGTCTCGTAGCTGTTGGACCAGTAGAGCACCGTTGAGCCGAGAGGCTCTTGTTTAGCATGGACTCCGTTAATGCCAATCGGTGCCGAGGCAGTTGATGAAGGTGGCGCCATCTGCGACAACTGCACTGCAATATCAACTGCCTTTGTGTGAATATCGATATACCATACGCAGCCCAAAGTCGAATCTGCCAACAAAACGGCACCGTCATTTCCTGGTAAAGCTGTCATGCCGTTGGGATAGCTGACTTGCGGTAAAGCAGTAATCTCCGTAATGAGTGGCGACGAAGGTGAAGCTGAAAAGTCCACACTCCACAGGTAGCCGGTGCCTGGGATGGCAACGACCCCAGATGCATTTGTGCCAACGACAACAAAAAGATTCGGCTTAACTTCTGCAATGCCTAGGAGGCTCTCGACATTTGGGAAGGTATGGACTAGCATCGTCGTTGGATTTGAAGATTGGGGGTTTGTAATTCGATAAAGGCTTGCCGATGGTGCGATCATTGTGACTAATATGTCCCCGTTGTCGCAGACAGCTAGGTTCTCTGCCCAGCTCGGCGAAGTAAACTGATGGAGGATATTGGTTTCAAATATACGGCCGTCCGTGGGCTCTTGCACGTCATATTTTGTCTTAAGTGACGATCTTTCCGACCTCTCTGCGCGTGCAGCAAAAGAGCATATCACTAGGAAAGTGAAGAAGCGGTGCAGGGATAGCATTTTGTCGACTCATTAGCATTTCCAACTGGAAAGGATGAAGTGAAATTGAAATTTGTAGTATTAAAGGGCAGCTATTCTACAGATAATTGCTTCTACACAAAAGTTATATAAGAGAACCCATTTATAACACAGCCACTACCAAAAACATCAACGAGGCTGCCTCCTTGATGTCAATTGCCGAATAGTCACGTAGCTTCTAGTCTCTTCGCATTGATAAGCCTCGGAAAAAGATGCCCAAAATTACTTATTAAAAGGATGCTGAACAAAAGCTTCCTATCCACTTGAGGAGCACTAAACTTTTGTCAGGTGATTATTAATCTTCCTATTCTTGGAACAGTAACATGGAACTATATATGCCTTATGGAAAAGTAATACAAAATCTAGACATTTTGCAAATAATATAAATTTCATGAAGTGCGTCAGCTTTATTTTTCATTTCACTGCCATTTCTCCAAGGCATCAAGCAATCTTAACATTGACATCCATGCATAGCATTTATCTTCCAACAGCAGTTCTTTTTTACATCGCTCAATTCATGTTGCTCTCTTTTTCAAATCGGTTCAGCGTGCGAGAAGGAATGATCGGAAACGAGAATGACAGCCAAGGACAGAAGTGAACAGGCTACGCATGCACATGAGAATCATACCACGGATATTCCAGTTCCCAATGAAACCCAAACATCTGACTTGGAGAAGGCACAAAGCGGTGTTCCAGTTTCGGATACCGATCGAATAGCGTTCGAAGTTAAATGGGATGAGGGCGACTCCAAAAATCCCAAAAACTGGAGCCCATATCTCAAGCTATGGATGACATTTATGATGGGTCTATTGGCATTCACCGGATCAGTTGGGTCTACTATCACGAATCCGGCTGGAGAGGCACTTGTAAAGTATTTCAACATATCTTCTGAGTTTACAGTACTCACAATGTCACTTTTTATCCTTGGTGCGTGGCCTTCGTCTTTTCGCTTTCTTCTAATAGTCGAAGCGACTCTTGTTAGTCAGAACGCAACTCACTGATTTATTTTAGGATTTGCTTTCGGTCCCATGTTTTGGGCGCCTATCAGTGAGGCGTATGGCCGCAAGTGGTCGATGTTGCCACCTGTATTTATCCTTGGCCTCTTCAGCATCGGGTCTGCTACGAGTGAAAGCGTTACTTCTCTGTTTGTCACCCGCTTCTTGGGTGGATTTTTTGGCTCGGCCCCCATTAGCAATGTCGCAGCGGCATTGGGAGACTTCTATACCCCAGAAAGCCGAGGGACTGCGATGAGTTTTTATGCCATCTGCGTTGTGGGTGGTCCAACTCTTTCGCCTGTAATTGGAGCTGCCATTACAGCAAATAAATATATGGGCTGGAGATGTTAGTTACCGAAAACTTCCTGTATACTCAATTAGCGAAGTTGCATCTGACAATAGGTTCATGAAGGGACCGAGTACTTAGAATCCATTATCGCTTTCTTTGCGGTAGCCCTGGCATTCTTTACACTACCGGAAACCTATGGGCCTGTCCTGTTGAAGCGCAAGGCAAAGCATCTGCGCAAGATAACAGGGGATGACCGCTGGTGGCATCCACACGACAGCGAACGAATCAATCTGCAAAATGTTGTTACAAAACACTTCAGCCGACCACTCCGGTAAGTCAAATATTGTCGCCTTTTTGTCTAGGTTTTTCATCCTACATCATGAGCTTGAGCTAAAAAGGATTTTCCCCCGACCCAGCATGCTATTTACCGAACCTATAGTCACATGTGTGGCACTCTACGCCTCTTTCGTCTACAGTTTGATGTTCCTAATGCTGGAAGTCTTTCCAATTGTATTCCGAGAGGAGCGTGGATTTGGCCCTGTTGTGGCCAGTTTGCCACCTCTAGGCCTCTTGATTGGTGTCATTTGCGCATCTGGCCTGAATATCCTCTTTCAGCCCATGTATATCAAGGCTGTCCGGAAAAACAAAGGTCATGCAGTACCAGAGGCTCGATCACCACCCATGCTTATTGGTGGGATCTTTTTTACTACGGGGATATTTTGGTTCGGATGGACAGCCGAGCCATCGCACCCATGGATATTGCCCGTTGTGGCTTCCTGTAAGCTCTCCGTGTCGATCAAGGGCCAAGTAGCATTGATAATTTCTAACATCGTATGTTTATAGCGTTTATTAGCTGTGGATTTACCGTTGTCTTCCAGCAGTGTCTCAATACACTGGTTGACACGTATGGGCCATATGCTGCAAGTTCAACCTCAGCAAATACTATGTTGCGCTCTGTATTGGCTTGTGGGCTCCCACTTGCTGCCAGACCCATGTTTCTTAATCTGGGTACTGGAATAGCAGCGAGCATACTAGGAGCTGTCTCGTGCCTGGCACTGCCTGTCCCCATAGTGCTTTATAGATATGGTTTAGCTCTGCGAAAGAGGTCGAAATTTGCAAAAATATAAGTCTCATCAAGAAGAGACTATATAAAATAATTGTTAGTTGTATTTCATATTGATATCCAAGACATTTAGGGTATGTCGGATTTCACAGCTAGCAACTCCGCGTCGGACTTCCGGAGCATTAATAATCCCGCTGCCACTGGAAATCAACTGCTTGGAGTTCAGTTTATGTGTCGAAAACTACCTCTAGAATTTTTAGACAGGAAAATCTATGCTTCAATTCTTCGGGACAACAGACTGTGCGCTGTGATAATACAAGCAAGATGTCTGAAAATAAAAGCGATCGCGACTATGATCTTGTACTTATTGGCGCAACGGGCTACACCGGCGCTCTCACTGCGGAGCATATCGCCCATTACCTCCCGACCAATCTCAGGTGGGCTATCGCTGGGAGATCCAGCACGAAACTGAGCGGGCTTGCCGCAAGATTGAAGGAGCTGGGACCTGATAGAATACAGCCAGGTATACTTTCATTCGTACATTGATAGACATTAACAACTTACAGGTGTGCAGTAATCGAGATTGTAGATGTTAAAGACAAACTCCAACTGATCGCCATTGTCAAAAAGGCACGATTGTGTATCAGCGTTGTCTCATACCATCACGTCGGGCCGCTCGTAATTGAGGCTTGTATTGAGGGCGTAACTGACTATATTGATACGTGAGCAAATCCCAAATCGAAGGAACATTGGTATGAGGGGATTCTGCTGACTCTGTTTGACTATATGGTGCCGGCACCATACCTCGCATACGGCAATGGATCGACGAATACCACCGCGCAGCTGAGCTGGCAGGTGTTGTTGTAAGCCAAATGTTGTTTTTATCATCCCCATTAATGCTAATCTCGGCAGTAGATTATTATTTCCTGCGGCGCACTTAGCGCTCCGCACGATCTCCTTACTTGGTCGTCAGTTCGAGAGCTCGAAAAGAGCTCATCTTTGAAGACGAAAGAACTTGTTTTGTCGATGCTAAAAATGTCATCGGACCCAAGTGGCGGCACAGTCGAATCACTGTTGATGAGAGGAGGCTTCAATGCTAAAGTCCAGTATGAGTCGCAACAGCCTTGGTATCTTTCTCCAGTCATAGGCCGGGCAAGCTTGAGCTCAACAAATTTCCTCGGCGTGCGCCATGATCCGACTTTGGGGACATTGTCGGCTAGCTCGATGAGCGACGTGCAAAACAGAGCCGTGGTTCACAGAACCTGGGGTCTACTCAGTGGTGGCATGGCGTATGGACCGAATTTTCAGTACAACGAGTACAAAAAAGCATCCTCCACGCTTGCTGCTGTGTTCCAGATACTGAACAACATGGCAGTCAAGTTAATGCTAGCTCTTCCGCCGCTGAGGGCTATTGCAGCGATGGTGCTACCAGCTCCAGGCCAGGGCCCTGATCCGGCAAAAGAGAAAGGTTACCGATTCGAGATGGAAGCTGTCGCGATTGCAGACACAGAAAATGACGAGACAGCACCAAGGGCGTATTCTCATTTTGCGTATCCAGGAGGCCCATATCACGCCACTGCTGCCTTCCTCGCCCAAGGTGCGGCTTCTTTACTTTATAACAGAAAATTAGAAGGCGGCGTCTCTGGGGGGTGTCTCACACCGGCTTTCCTGGGGCAAGATCTGATAGAAAGAATTCGAGGAGTGAGTACCGACTTCAGCACCAGAATGATGTGACATAGGGACTTCTCGAGGGCTACAGAACAACGCAGACGGGTATGGATAAAGCAGAGAGGATGAGCTGACATCGATTTTCATAAATATAAACGCCTACCTATTTTTGCAGTGATTGGCCATTCGTTTACGTATTCAGGGCGTATTGCACTACATTTAGTGAGATTGTATGCCGTCAACATGATCTGCCTAGGTGTAAATTACAGACCCAAGAGATGAAATATCTTCTCGTACAAACGCTCTCAACTCTCCATCTCTAGGACGGTTCACATATCCTGGGCGATGATTATAGTTCCCAAAATATTTATAGCTTTCCGATCAAGGATTGGAGCGACACATGAAAGAGTCAGCGCCACTAAGATGCCGCGTGCTAAAACTTGAGAGGACGTCCAATGGCGCCGAGTGCGACCTTGGGGCAATAAAACGAACAACTCTCCGTCCATCGGCTTTTATATGATGCCTGGCAAGAAAGCCAAAGTCGTTTGACTGGGTGGTGCGCCGGGACGAACAGATTAAACCGGTCGAGAAACAAAGGAAAAATTGACTAATCATGGCACGGCTTATGTGGTCAATAATGAGTATGCATTTACTGTGTTTATGAGCGGCGAGCGGTTGCATTTTTATTGGCATCGCGGTCTAGAAGGCAATCAGTTTCTCTGGCCGATGATATAATCTCGTGGCACACGCTGTGAGCACAGAGCCGTCTAATTGAGCCGTATAAGTCCTGAGAATAGCTCATTGATCCTTATCTTCAACCCACATGCTCGTATTAAAGAGCTCTTCGACACCAAGACGATCTCCGCATCTGGAGAGTGGCGAGACAATAGGGGGGGCTTTTTTTTGGGAGGGGGGAGAAGAGCAAACCATGTTATTCAAAGCTTGGCAATCTCAATTGTTATTAGTACTATGAACAAAAAATATGCAATGGTACACTCGCAGAGACGGTATAGTTAGGGACGTTAACAACTTCTGACACCCGAAGACCAATAGACACACTTGCAAGCATATATGCCTCCGTATAATCCAAGTTCCTTGTTTGAACCATATATTCGATAATGCCTCGCACAGCTTTTTGAGTAGCCTTCAACAGATCTGAGTCAACGCCGAGAACGGCATAATATCCCTGATCCTCAGCTTGAGTGAGCGCAGATGATGTGGCTGAATAATTCGGAGATGTCACCCATTTCATGTTCTTCTTGATCGATAAACGCAACGTAACTTGCATAGGAGTCTCAATAGCGGTTCCGCAAACCTCTCCATCGCCCTGGGCGGCGTGACCATCCCCGCAGCTAAATAGCGCGCCAGGAGCTTTGATGGGTAGATAGAGCTTAGAACCTTCAATGATTTGTCGAGTATCAATATTCCCCCCTGTGTCAAGCGGAGGAATAGTAGGGAATTCGCCTTCTCCAGGCGCGACTCCCATGACACCAAGGAAAGGATGAGTGGGGATGCGAATGCCGTCCTTGAACACAGCAGATGAATCCTCAGGATCAAGTTTCCAGATCTTGATATGAGGCTCTTTAAAATCATCTGCAAGTAGCCCGAATCCAGGTATAATTGCAGTCCAACCCCAGTCCGAAGTTTTGAGCTTCAATATCTCAACTTCGAGGACGTCTCCCGGCTCGGCGCCCCTCACGTACACGGGTCCGAAAATCGGGTTTGCCAGCTCTGATTTGAACTTTAAAACATCTTCAGCTGTCGAGATAGGGGTCACCTGTCCATTGCTTCCATCGATAGTGTCAAAAGTCACAACGTCTCCCGAGTCGACGGTTAACACAGGTGCAATTGCCTTGGACCATTTGAGGTGGCTGTGTCCACGGTGGACGTGGAAGGTAGAATTGATCTGGGGAGGTAACATGGCGTACAAGCGTAGTACTGGGTCCCAGATTCGGGCTAATCGGACAGTAAAGAATCAGCTTGCATTCGGAAAATCGCTGTGGTTGGTTGTAGGCGACACTCACCATGCAATTGGCTAAATCTTCTGCTTTGCTAAAGAGTGAGATAAATTGAGCTGTCTGTTCAAGATAACTGGAAAAGTCAGTGGAAAACCCCGCATTTGTTTATTCAAATGCCCAAATACTATTACAGTACAAATAGTGAATCCACTTTTAAAATCCGGCTGCTTTCAACATCAAGTAGCTATAGGTTTAGTAAATAACCTAGTGATCAATTTGAAACTTCTTCGTTACTATGCGTACATACGGAGCACAAACGTACGAATCATTGGCCTGTGACCAGTATAATTTAATATCTAAAAATGTTTAATTTTTAGCCCAGGGACAAATATGTATTTGTTCAACTGAATTTGAACATCGAAATGACAGATCCGAGGGCAAAGCCAGCAAGGCATCTCACAATAGTAGGCGATGCCTACTCAAGGAAAAAGATTGCTAAATATACTTCGATTTCAACCTTTGTCAATGGATACTATATACTGCGCTCTTTTTATATGCGAAGCTGCTTATCAAAAAAAAAAAAAATTCTTCCCGTGAATCCTGCAAATAGCCATGTTCAATGCAGCTTTACTGGCAAGAGGACCACCATTCACTTGATACAACACATTTATAAGGAGAAACACACTGCGTTGGGCCTGTGTATCCGTCTCCACCGCACTGTAAAACACTCAGCATTAGCTCTTTTCCCCAATTCATAGGCCTAAATAAGCCCCAACTTCTTCAGTGACTCACCTGGCCCCACTGGGGTACTGTGCCGCTTCCCGTCGGGCCTGTTCCTGAGGCTGACGAAGTGCTGCTGCTAGTTGCCTTTGCAGTGGATGTAGGGGCGCTACTGCTGGCTGGCGGCGGCGATGAGCCGCCACAGGGAGCGCCAGTAAGGAGAATGTTTTTGGCCTCCTGGGCGTAGTTGCATCCGTTGTTGACATTGGCATCCGAGTACCCAGCATCCCACATCATAATTCCTCCAAAGTCTGGGCTGGACTTGACATCTGCAATAATAGAAGCCAGCTGGGATGGCGAGGCATAGTAAACGGCACCGCCTGAATTACCATTCGCAGCCAGAGTGTTCGCAGGCACTCCTACAAATAGTTTCTGGCAGTAGCTGTTAGTCTTCTGGCATTAGAGATAACACCTGGTGTTCGAATGCACGTACAGCGTTTTTGGAAGGCGTGGTGGCAATGAATGACGTCCAGTTGTTGTAGTTGAACGGTGCATCGCCCGGCAAACCAAGAGAACAGGGGTCCGGCCCATAGCCGTTGTTGTTGTAGAACTGAATCCAAAGATAGTCGAATTGGGCGTTACTTATGATTTCGCCCATGTTGGGTTCTCTATCAGTGCATCGCTGGTGTTAGCAAGGCAGAGGCACCTTTCTAATTGGATTTCAAGGAAGACTCAACGGCAGGGGGCACTGAGGTGCTCCTGTGATGTAGTACGTATGGCTCGGGTCACTGGCAAAGTTGGACCGTAGGGTTGCGATCATGTACTGGTAGTATTGATTGCCAAGGTTGTCTTCGAGGTCAAAGTCAAAGCCATTGACAAAGACGTTGCCAAAGGGCCGCTGGACAGAAGTGCTGCCAGAGTTGCCATAGGCCTCCCAGAGATACTGGCCGATCGATTCAGCCTGCGACTGCGATTGTAGAGAGTAAGAGCCGGCCGCGCCTCCAAGCGACAAGATAATCTTAATACCAGCAGCCTGGCAACTGGCTATTGAAGCAGCTAGATTATCGCATAGCTGGGGTGCACCATTTGTACCGACATAGCAGGTATTGCCAATATTGCCTGCCGGAATGCTGCCTGAAGCGCCGTAGATATCCAAGAATGACAAAACGAGGATGTCAATGCCTGCGCTGGGTGTACAATACGTTGAAAGGTCGTCGCTTTCGTTGTTAGTGCCTCCCCAATAAACGACATTTTGAGCTCCAGAAGCTTGGCGGGCTCTAATGTCATGCGGAGCCGATGGAGCGCTGGCAACCAGGCCTGCGAGTCCAAGGCTAGCAAACAAAGCTGCTGAATGCATATTGAAAGGATGGAATGATAAATGATAAATACAACAATGGGAAAAATATATACAACGAAGTAAACTCAACAACGTCTGCTTAATGAAAAGACAGCAATGCAAGATGTATTTGCCTCTTTGATACAGGTCAGATAGCTTCGCAGATGGAAAGCTACAGACAAAGGCAAAGGTATTTAAATCCTCGAATACCGTAACCTACTGAGCTATACTTGAATCATGTTATACACGCTGACGCAGCACGCGTAAATACAGAATGTCGCGTAGTTCAACTTACGACTTATCATTCAAGGGAAGGAGACGTTACATGGTCGATATGGCTCGTCTCGTGCTCTGGCTGTAGTACTATAACTTGAAACGAAACATTTTTCCAGTTCTCTTCCAGGAATGCTAGACGTGCCGATATATCCAGCATAGATCCCCCAGCATTGGAAAAACCGGCAGGTGACTTCTCTGGGGAAATTGAGGGACTGTAGCATCGTGACATTGTTCTGTGGGTGGTGGAGCAGTCACAAGCGCTACGTGATTCGCATTCATTTGATCCACTGAGACATTCCGCGCGAAATTAGCAAAGAGATAACGAGGGCTGTTGGAGCTGCTTGAATAGGAAGCTTCAGATACTGATGCCGCTATTGACATTGATTAGCCTATATACATGTACCTCTTGTACCAATAGTTAAGCCATTTAGGCAGGTGCCTCAGCGCTATTAGTAGATTACCGCTTTCAACTGAGGCTTTAAGCCAGCGACTCGCCTGGCTTCATACGTCGGCGCTACTAGCACAAGTACATTGATTAAATGAACCTGGGTAACGCGCCTGCGAGCTATGTATATAACGATACGGGCATGATTCGTTACCCAATGCGCTGATAAAGGTTGTTCAATAAAGCTCCGTGCTTATACCAGGATACAACGTTTCTGCGCTCACAGGTATGGTAGATTTTCATAGTAGCGAATAAGAAATGTACCAGACAGCCAATGACTTATCAGTCATCCCATTTGATCACCAGGTACTAATCGATTGCGCGAGATGTAATCTTCCAGCCTCTCGGAGAGAATCCATTATAGTTACTATATCCAATAGCTGTTTCACACTGAGCGTCACACAGTGACGGTCGGAAGAAATACGGTGCCACTACAGCTCGGACGGACGTATAGGTGTTAACATCTAGAACCACTTATGGACGTGAATGATATAACAAGAATTTTTGTCTCTACAGCCATCATATCAATTCTGGCGTCGATCTTTAAACAAGTTGAAATTAAGTATATAAGTAGCAGCGCTCTTGGCCTCGGCTGTAAAGTTTTTATAGGTAGCCCTGGGCTTTTGAAGGCCTACCTACCACAGGTACCTAGGTAAGTAAATCCGCTACCTACCTACCTTACCTTAAGTAGTTATAGCGCATGCTCTACAGAAGTGTGAGGAGAGGCAACCACTGGGAATTTGATTTTTGTGTACACGGGTATAGTGCAGACAATAGACCAAAAAGAAACAAGCTGAAGGCACTGAAATAGACCGATTAAGTGAAGTACCTAGTTGTCGAACAATATGGAGCGCAAGTACCGTATTAATCAGGCGCCAGAGAAGCGAGTACTAAAAAAGAATACTTGGTTACACTGCACTAGCGTCATGTGAAAAGCCTGTTAAATAGGGACATCAGCCTTTTTGCGTGTGTCGGCGTATGAGTTTGTTCATTTGGTAACAACTCATGTTCCTGGGAAATAGCCTTATAAGTCAAAAGGAACAAGAAAGCAAGGAAAATTTTGCCTTTTAATAATCATTGGTAGCAAGGCATGGTTTGTAAGGCGATCATATAGCTTCTACGCTATCTTGCTCGATATTTACAGCGAAAGAAGTATGAGCGTCAAATAGCATTTTCTTAGAAAACACATTCTAATTTAAATATACTTTCATTTCTAAAAGCACATTTAATTAGTTATTGTAAGGGCATCTCGTGAGTCGGAACCCATTGTTTCTTACTCAGTGTCGACACCATCGGACACGATTTCATCTGTAGGTATCTGCGAGAGCCTAGTGCATGCTGCTTCTTTTGACAGGGTAGTAGAGCAGAGACAGCTTTCTTTATATTTAATATTAATTCTTAGCATAATTACAATTGTAGTAATTGTAACTTTATTGGAATATAAGACTTATTTATAAAAATGTATAGAGGTTCAAACGCTTGGGAATATGCATATTACATTGCCTTTTTAGTAATCATCTCAAGACCTCCCAAGGAAACCTTATATTCTAAAGACTTATTCTTCTACGTGCATATAGGAACACAAATAAAATCTGGATGCAGTTGAATTCATTTCTAAATCATTTTGGCAATTTCTTTTACCTTGGTTATATGCTGCTTGAGGTTGTTAATTGTAGAGCTTACGAAATAAAGCCAGTCAACATATCATTCCAACTGACTAGCCTACGCAATATCCATAGCTCCTGGATATTTTTAGTATAATGCACACTTATCACAATGTCTTTTCTCCGTATTTGACCACTTGCAAACCTAGTAGCTATAAAATCATTTTAATTATATCATTTTACTCATACTGTCTCCTTCAAAAGATTGTAAACCTTTGGCGGGGTTATTCTTTCCCCACCATGGCGTGCTAGTTGAGGATTTGACGCGATCTTGGCTTTATATTATACAAAGCCCATTGCACAACGACTTTATTATTGTGCCATGCTATGCTAGAGTCTTTGGTCCAGTCGTGGCATAGAAATGACATAAAGTACCCATAGATGTCCAGGGGATAACCAGACTATTTATCTAGACCACAATACATTTTGAAGCTCTTTACGCACCTAAAGATCCTGCTTCATAAACATCGGTTGCTATTCGGCTATTTTTTGTTCATCTTATTTTTTCTTTCAAAAATGGCAGATACAAAAGATACGTCACATGCCCAAAATGAAACGGATAATATTACTGCCATTGACGAAGAAGAAGTCGCTGCGCAATCACTGCTTCGCAAACTGGACGCTAGGCTCCTGCCTGGAGTTGGTATTTTATACCTTCTCTCGTTTTTAGATCGCAGCAATGGTATGACTACGTCGAGACTACGATTGGACTTGGCTAAACTGAGATTTAGTTGGAAATGCCCGCATTGAGGGCATGGTAAATGACCTTCACATGAGTTCGATATATAGAGATCCTCAGTTTTGGAAACATTCCTGACACTTAACAGCTGGGAACCAGTATCTTACTGGGCTTACCATTTATTTCATTGGCTACGTTCTTTTTGAGGTCAGTGGCTGGCCTATAACTGTCTGCCCTACGAGACACTGCTTGACGCCAGGGACAGGTTCCATGCAATATTATCCTCAAGAAGACAAGCCCTCGCTTATGGCTCCCGACTCTGACGATAGCGTGGGGTGTTGTTGCTACGCTCTTAGGAGTAGTACAAAATCTTTCTGGTTTTCTTGTTGCTCGCTTCTTCTTGGGTGTAACAGAAAGTGGTCTATTCCCCGGTGTTGTGTTTTATTTGTCGATGTGGTACAAACGTAAGGAGCGGCAGTATCGCATCTCATTATTTTTCAGTGCGGCATCGCTTGCGGGAGCCTTTGGTGGCATTTTAGCATTTGTATGTGATGCCCACGAATCGTCTTCTTTGAACACTGCTTAACTTCATAATTAGGGAATTGCAAAGATGAGAGGAATAGTTTGGACTAATGGATGGCGGTGGATATTCATTCTGGTAAGTGCCTCTCGCAGGGCTTGAGATTCTACATTGACATCATGGTTTAGGAAGGAATTGCTACCGTCATCATTGCCACAACAGCGTACTGGTTCATTGAGAACTACCCGGATACCGCCAAATTTCTCACGAAAACCGAAAAAGAGCTGATCAAGACAAGATTGGCTGCTGACTGCGACGCTATGATGAAGGAAGATTTCAACTGGGCTGCTGTACGTGAGGCAGTCAGTGATTCAAGTTGTTGGCTCTATAGCCTGGGCTTTCACACAATGAGCTTACCGCTATATACTCTTTCTCTATTTCTGGTAAGTAATGTATAAATTCTTTCTCGTGTCTGATGTGTCTTCAACGCTGAATGTGTATTAGCCAACAATTATCAGCAATCTTGGATATACAGCAGCGAAAGCTCAGCTCCTAACAATTCCTCCGTATGCGTTGGCATTCGTTACTACAGTGGGAGTTGCCATCGCATCCGAAAAATTGGGGAAAAGGGCGATTTTTATAGCAGGTTCTTCAATCACGGCCGCAATTGGATATATTATATTGCTTGCAAATGCTGACCCTGTTTCACGACCTGGCTTGTCATACGCTGGTACATTCTTTGCCGCGGCAGGCATCTATCCAGCCACTGCACTTGTCCTCTCATGGCCTGCTATCAACGTATCTGGCCAGACCAAAAGAGCCATTGCAAACGCGATGCAGATTAGCATTGGAAATCTAGGGGCTGTCATGGGGACACAGCTCTATCGGTCAAATGACGGGCCTAGATTTGTCGTCGGCAACTCAGTGGCACTGGCTTACTTGTGTGCAAATGTTGCTGTGGTCAGCTATACGGGATGGCGACTGAAAGCGCAAAATATAGCGAGAGCAAATGTCTCCCCCGAAATCGAGGATGTAGGAGAAGCATCAGAGTGGGAAGGAGACAAAGACTCTCGGTGGCGATTCTCATACTAGGCGGGTTAGGTATGCGCTGCCGAGCTGAAACAACTTTCCACTATCGCTACCTCTATCTCCGTAATAAAAGCAGTGTCTAACCACCTGTAAACTATACTGTTGAACTCCAATGATGTAGCTCAAATGAACAATACAAACGAATCACATCTCAATACATAAAGAGTTTTAGGCAGTCGATATTATGTTATTTCATTAATTAATTGTAAGTTTTTCTTATCTGTTCGATAATATTCTCAGGCAGAGCACCACATGCTTAGTACATACACTCAGTGAAAGAGTACTCGTCAGCATATCGCTTCCCAGTAACGGGTTCAAGATTTCGCTCAATTCTTCGTACTACACCATAACTATTTAAGCCTGCTAATGATGACAAGATATGCTAAGCTATGGGGTGGCCACAAGATCAAGACGATTTAATGACTTTGCGTAGCCCAAGATCATATTCATCTCCTTCTCTTAAAAAATAGAATAGGCTCGAATTATCTGGAAGTTGGTTCGGATCGTTACCGTCCCTGGACCAGTATGTTCCGTCATAAATGATGGCGTAGCTGGCCCCGAATACCTGAGCACTATTCTTCGAAACATGAACAGCGGTGTTTTCGTTGATTGCGATGCCAAGGATCCCAGGTTTATATTTGAGCACATTTAGCATATCGAATTGCCGATTGCGAACTAGCACATGCTGGTCGATGGCCACGTTCTTCACATATGCGAAGCCTTGTTGATGATCTCCGATAATGAGACTATTACTCTCCGTATCGCCTCGCGCCAAGAAGTCCCCTTGAATAGATGCCCCAGCAGAGGATCCGCCAATGACACCACCAGCGTCCAGCACAGCTCGAATCGTTTGTTGAGTGAGCGTTCCGGCATAAGCGTCGACTAAACGCCACTGGCGGCCGCCTCCAAACCAGACGCCAGTAGCATTGAGAAGTGGTTGAACAAATTCTTCTGTGTTTGCAACCTCGGGGTCATATGTATGTAGAACAGTAACACTATTAACGCCAAGGCGACGGAAATCTCCCGCATTCGCTGCATTCTGGTCATAGCTTGGATCACCCTGAGCGGTAGGAATGACGACAATCGAGCTTTCATTGCCCCCCGCAAGGTCAATGACTCGCTGGAGAATGGAATCGTCCAGCGTGCCGCCTCCGACGATCACCAAGTTGCCATTCTCAGGTCCTATGTATTGGATCGAGCAATCAGCTGGTAAAGCGGAGGTTGTGACTGCCAAGGTTAAGATGGCCTGCAAATTGAAGTGAACCATTATTTAGGTATGCTGATCAATGAAAGAGATGACGTATTACCATGCATTGATCAGAGCGAAGAGCACTTTTAAACTTAACACAGATTCTTTGCCTACTTATATTGCACTTTTCAACGATCGCATCATAGTGGATCAATCTTGCAAAGTTGATTCTGCAGAAGCGCGTACTGTAATACTGCTCTAATGCTAAATTGACGGCCAATGATAATGTTCGCCAAGCAATAGGGCAAAGAAGCTGATCTCAGTGGTTCTGTCTACCAAAAAGAAGATAAAATGGTTCTAGCAAGCTCAGTAGTGTATTAACACATGTTCCTGATGCCTTGTTACCCATATATGGCGACGGTATGCGATTAGGCGACTTTTGTACCTAATATATACGCGACGCATCTTTCAGCATATACGTATGTGCGATTAAAAGGGCCGGGATAAAACAGGGCGAGTTACATGCTGCCGCAAGATCACTATAGATCCATGGAATTTCCATATGAAAGACTCATTCCTCAAAAGCTTTTTTTGTGTAGAAACTAGGTTCATCTCAGCATCTAAATAATAGCCTACCAAATCTCATGTTTACGTTATATATGTCTTAACTCACCGATGGAATAACATATGGATCTAAAACCCATGAAAGCGACTAAGCGACTTACAAAGGATTGAAAGAATTGATACACAGCACTGCATCGAATTCCAATTTGTCAAGCGTTTGGAAACCCACTTGTTAGCTCAGCATGGAACAAAGCACTCAAATACATTACAAGCGAAGTAGCTCTGCCACTAGTTGGGGAGACCTGCGAGAACACGTCAAATACCATTTGATCTAGACATCAATGCTTTTTCCTAGCAGAAACATTATCCTCTCAGAAGCCAAAGGATGTTTAATATAGGGAACGTGTGCTGTTTAATAATATCCAGTGCTAGCTGTTTTGTGAATTTAAATAGAGGTTCAGCCACAATGGTGGCCTGATTCAGTTCCAAGCAAAGGTTAGCAACAAGGCTAGGCTCTGGTTTGGAATTTCAGGCTGTCAAGCTAGGGTAGAAACTCATGCCAACGAGCGTGGCTGACTAAATTCATTTTGTACTCGCCGTACTCCGTATTTCTACCCTGGATTCTTCGGAATTAATTTCGATGCTTTGTAACAATCACTGGTGCTTAACGCTAAAACAACTAAGAGCCGGATATTCATATCCTCCTAGCTAGTGTTTCAGCTATTCTAATTGGAGTGTATAGGCAAGCTTACCTATGTCAAGGTTGTCGTACCAGTCTTCTAATTAAGTGTAGGTCTTAACAGCGGCATAAATGCCATACGGTGCTCAACAACTGTACTTGTTTAAACTCGTTCCGCCTCGGCTGAAATTGTAGCACAGTGTGCCTTTTATACATTCCCCGTATTTAATTACAATTCTTTGCCGTTTGATGTTATTCGTTTGAGTATTTAAATAGGTTAAATCATATATAGAGAATTGTGAAGCTATTAGAGTGAATATAGGCTTGTAAATTATGTATGGTATGTATGAACGAAGATTATCTGATAATTTACTTTCTGCCGAAGCTACTTCCATTTAGATATTGGTAACCGAAGTTTGTACTAGCGTGCTATAGCTCCATAATTCAACGGTTTCCTTGTTTAGAGTTCAATCTAATAAGCATGGTTGGAGCGGAGAATCTACTCCGTACTTCTCCACAAATTCCAAACCTGTTTATTGGAATTGCTTTGGAATTGCCAAGCCCCAACCAGCTTTCTTATTCGATCTCAAGTGCGACACCACTCTTTTCTCGTTGAAAACTCGCTACAGAGCGACTCTTGGGCCATCACCGATGAGCCGGTAGCCATATTTTACGAGTGCAGATGCATTTCTTCCCCAAGGCAGACGCTGCCCTTTTGTCACCATCACCAGAAAAGCAGAGCCTGCCCACCCGCCCTACCGACGTGGACCCAATATTCGATGTCGACAATGTTAATGTTCCAATTGCGCCGTGGACTCCGGAAACCGAGTCGTGCTTCTATCCTTTGAAGGAGGATCCTTACGCTTCGGCATCGATACCCAAGAAACCTGCCAGTGCTCAATCTCGATACCTACGGGCTCATCTGGCCAAAAATGAACGGCTACGATTGTCTATGCTATGGTATTATGGGCGGGATCTCGGCAATGAACCTGAGCTCCTGTCAGGGCTTCAAGAAAAAGTCTGTTTAGCACAAGAATCTTCCGGTTGGGAGTTTGCCATTGTGGGACTACTTGATGTCAACGTCTACATCCGTCTTGCGACAGTTGGTGTTCAGGTCTCTATTCTCCCACGCGGCGAAACACTTTGCGCCCATACGGTGACACAACCACCTGGGGTATGACCAATTCCATCTAATGTCCCGTTGGTATATACCTTCTAATTTCGTACGTATAGAATGTATTTCTCCTACCAGATCTTTTGGAGGATTGGAGGTTTCGCGAATCGCCATACGTTGAACAAGGCGGGCTGTTAGCATATGCAGGCGTCCCGCTTCGAATGCAGCACGAATCCGGGGAATGTGTTGGGCTAGGATCGTTGTGTGTCGCCTCAGCAACCAGTCAACCGCCCTTGTCTAAGCCGCAGCAACAAACACTCGCTCGTCTTGCTGATTGGGTTGTAGCCGACATTGTGCAGTGTACACGAGCCCGACGCCAACGTGAGCGTCGTCGACTGGCCGAGCTCATTGCGACTGTCGAAAATGTCCCCGACGAGCATGATTCACAAGACTCAGTGCTTGAGATATTACGCATCGCCTATCCGGACGAGTCGATCAGCATCCAGTCGTCTGGGACTGCTCAGTTCGTCAACAGCCAGTATTCGGGATTACCCCCTGACTTGAACAATGGGTTATGGGAAGACACTGCCTATATTGAAGAGTTCATTGCAACATCGAATCATAATGATACTCCCAAAGACAGAGTTGTTCGGATAATCTCTGCCCAGTGTGAAAGCAAGCTGGGCCATTCTGTGCTTACTGTCGCTACCAAGGACTTTCGACGAATATTTGACGATGTCGATGCTTGGTTTATACAGTCCTGTGCGTCTATGCTTACCCAGATCTGGCAGAGGCGTCTTCTGTCAGAAGCAATTAGAGCAAAAGAAAGGTTCCTTCGTGGAATATCTCATCAGCTTCGAACTCCGATTCATGGTATTCTCGGGGCGGCTGAACTACTTAACGAGGATCTAAAAGCAATCACTATATCTGAGAACGCAAAAATAGAGCCAGCGTTAGCAGAGATTGCAGGACTACTCTCTGATATCAAAAAATCGTCCTTGTACCTTGATACCATATCTACAGCAGGTCGAGAGCTCATGTCAACCGTTAACAGCATGATTACCTTGAACAGATGGGCTGATGTTGCCGTGGCCGAACGACATTATGCCGCGCATGACATTAGCGAGCTGGAGCTGGAGCTCATGAAAGGTATATCTGACGCAGCGATAAGGCATACAGGCTCGATGCCTTCAATATTTTTTCACTGCGATCTACCTCCAGACTGTAGGTGCTTGGAAACCGACCTCAGCTTACTTCGGGACAGCGTTCTTCCCCTTATTATTAATGCCATCCAAAACACATCCGAAGGTGCTGTAGTAGTCACTTCCTCGAAACAACAGGGGACAGAAGCATTCCTGATCGATGTCGAAGATACGGGCTGTGGCATTCTACCAGACGACCAGAGCCGCATCTTTGAGCTTTACGAGAAAGGTGTCGAACACTCGACGGGCGCTGGACTAGGTTTACCCCTGGCCACCAAGTTCTCGACGCTACTACACGGCTCTATCGAGCTAATATCATCACAAGTCGATCGCGGCTCTCATTTCAGAGCAGCATTCCGAGATATCACTTACACAGCTTCGGCCGTGCCTTCACATATGACAGCGTCCTCTCTTAAATACTTACCGCTGAAATTCCACCAACCGGGAGCAGACTTGTCCGACTTGCATCTGTCTTCAAATTTCGCCAAGTTTCTGCTTTGTAATGGGTTCACCCCTTCAGAGAGCTACAAAGACTGCTTTACAATTCTTGACGGCCTTGACTCGAAACAGAATCACAGCTACATTTCATCTGTACCACCTGAACAAGTTGTCATTTGTCTTGTCCCACCGTCAGTTGATTCAGAGTCTCTCGAGTCGCTGCCCAATGTCATATATGCTAGCGGACCTTTCTCAACATTAAAGCTTCTGAACATGCTTCAAGAAGCGGATAACCTTGCCATGCTGATCAATCCAGCGAAGAGAAATGTCAAGTCCAACAAAGACCTGGCTGAAGTCTTGATTCAAGATGGCGCTGCTACTCCTTCTAACCCTTCAGATGAGTCTTACTCGACTTCAGACGAAGGCTACGGCTCTATGGATGGTTCACCCTCACTCTCTACTAATGGAGAACCAGGTCAGACGCTCGAACATGGTGGTGAGTCAGGCTTAGACAAGGATTTATTATCCAAACGTCAATCTGATGAGCCAGCAATCCGGAGGCACTCTACCATACCCTCAACCCCTGCACGATCATCTAAACCCCTCACACTCGTTGTGGATGATAACACTATCAACCTCCGCATTTTGCAGATGTATTGCAAGAAGCGAGGATTGTCATGCCTCAGTGCGGCTGACGGCAAGCAAGCTGTTGAGATATTCGCAAAGCGACAAGCATCGCACGCTGCTGGCGATGGTGCCCCCATTGAGCTGATTCTCATGGATTTACAGATGCCAGTGTGTAATGGCATTGACGCCACACAGGAGATACGCTCTTTGGAGAAACAACATGGATGGAACTCAAGTATTCTATTCATGGTGACTGGGCAAGACAGTGAAACGGATAGAGAAGCCGCAAGTGCCGCCGGTGCTGATGACTATCTAGTGAAACCTATTGGAATGAGATTCTTGGATTCTGGCTTAAAGAGATATTTTCCAGCCTTCAAGAACTAATTTCTCTATAGCGTTATGCATGATAATTGTCTTCTGATCCAGCTATACGCTAGTGAGTGATATGGGGGCTTATATCTACAAAGCCTTTCAAACATTAAAAGCAGTCAGCCCTTCCTCAAGGGAAACCCGCCAGCTAGGAATCACCTCTGCCTTTTGACGGCGTGGGCTAACCTCCACAATTGCACGCAAGTAATTGACTGTATCTTGCATCGCTTGCTGTAAAGTCGAACTGAAATTTGTCTCTTCTATAAGAGACGCCAGTCCTCGCGACACGCAACGTTCTTTAAACAGCTTATTAACACGATTCTTTTCTTCAGTGGCCTCTGAAGCGTATCGCCCATTCCATAGAAAAGCCCTGACGGGATTCCAGCGGGGCGCTGGCACGATGCTAGAGAATTCCCAATCCAATATGCCTGTGATGCAGCCGCTCAACTCATCATACATGACGTTTCCGAAGTGCAAATCTTTATGTGCCAGAATATATCTGGTATAATTAAGCTCAGGATGTTTTGATAGGGCCTCTACAAAGGCATCTAGGCGCGGTAGGAGGTCTCGCATGTTTTCCAAGGTTGGATGAACACGAATTGCATGTTGGTATACGCCAACCGTTGCGGCTATGTAATCGGTGTAGGATTCGTATGGTCCGCTGATATTGAGAGATTCCACCGATTCTGAAGAAGGCCAGTATTTGGTCACATCAGGCGAGTGCCAAAATGTTTCTTCAAGCACGGGACCTGGGACGACATCTCCATTACTGTCAAACTGGAGACCAAATACCCCATGCCAAGACATACTATGAGTCTGATGTACAATATCAACCATTTGGTCGATGAGACGATCTAAAACCTCTGGCGAAAGGCGATCATAAATGTCACTAACTGCAACTCCAGGAAGTCTTTGCAAGAGAGTATACTCATGACCCAGCGGATTGTCGGTAGTAGCATCAAAGCTCACGATTTCCGCTACAGGTAAGCGAGTATTCTGCCTCACCCAAGTCATCACTGCAACTTCGTTGATGGTTTTAATGCGGGGTAGATGGTTGCCAGAAACACGTAAGATGAGCTGGACGTGACCATCGTCGCGCAAAGGTGCCAAGGTTGGGGAGAGGGTAGCCGCTACTGCTGAAGGAAAAGAGAGAACGTAAATTGAATGATATTCCGCTGTAGTAGGTAAAGGAGATACCAGTTGTGGCGATGGTAGATCCAGGGACACAAGAAGAGCTCTAATAGCGTCCTCTGATATGGAGGCTGGGAGGTGCTCTTTTGGAGTACCCATAACTGAAGTGAGTGATTTTCTCTCTCAAGAAGATTCTACTGCATCTAGAAAGGAAAAGAAAAGCCGGCGGCAGGTGCTAGCCAGAGGAAACAATGCGCAGAGTTGAGGGGATTCCGAAGGGCTCGTTTCTTGCATCCATGCGCCAATACCAAGCAACTCCCCGCTTCCTACCTAGGTACAGGGATGTATTAGTCACTGTCCAACCCATTGCAGTGCACTTACTAGCGCTCATACAGTAGCGAACAAGACCGCTATGGGCTGAGCAAGGCTTCCTAAGCAGAGGCATAATTATCATCAGTCAAGTGTAAAGCCTTTATAATTTAGAGCGAAAAGGCATAAATTATCACATTTCAGTATAATAAAGGCTCTATAATCAAGTAGATTAGAGCTGCAATATGTGCGATATTCGCCACGTTGCTGAGCTAACGAATAGGCTGCTAGAAACGTCGGAATTATAAACTACATGCGCCACAATTAAAGCCCTCTCTACACTTTATCATAAGCATCTTCCACCACTTCATAACGCCGAATAACTATGGACTAGTCCTATTTCATTTACTGCGGGATTAAGAAGTTCCACACACATGCCATACAATAGGAGTGATATACATATACTTGAGGGGTAGAATATATTTGAGCCTATGGTCGAAATTGGTAGATACGAACTGCCGCTGTCAGCTTTGAAGCAATTCACTAATTGACTTTCGCGCGCCACAACCTACCGTGAACCTTGGGCGCAACATAGCCTCTTCTTCTAACCTTTCCGACTAAGGTATTCGTAGGGCATTCTCGTCTTTGGGGTAACCCCGAACTAGTTCCCAAGATTTTTTATTGGGGTGGTTCCTTCATTTGACTCATTCTCCTCAGTCTCTCAATACTACGGACATTTTCTACTTCTTCACTTCTCTGACACCTACGGCAGATCCATCAATCGGCTCTAATTATTTCATGTGGATAGCCGTTTTCGAAGAATTTCGAGAATCTGCGTCCATGAACATCTCCCAGAAAAAGCGAGCACCCTTTCGTCATCTACACCGTCGGGCGTTAATGCGCCAGATGTAGTAGCGCCTTCAACATTAACGTACTGCTGCGAAGTAATTGATGTAATAGAGGAGCCTTTGACAACAGCATCGATAATGGCAGAAGAGCTGCGATAGTTTATACCCTCCGGCGATACGGCCGGGCCAAATTTTAGATTACGCACAACTGTACTGAAAGAGAAGGATTGCTTGTGTTCGCGAACCCATGCAAACGCCTCTTGCTCACCACGCGCTTTGGAACATCCTGAGAGTACGATTTCGTGCCAACGCGTGTTTCCCTTAGAATTCCATCGCACAGTTTTTTGTTTAATGGCTGCGTTATTCTAGGCCCTGGGTTAATTTTGTATGGGACACCTGTTAGAGAGAGAGCACATGCAGCCAAAGAGGATGTTATTACCGCGCTCTTAACGCCCGGTTCTTTAGCAGTCGCATTTAGCAACTGTGAATTGATCCTGGCAGTTTTAGATATTTGGGCTCACATCCGTTAGGCATGCAAAGCGATATGGGCGATGAATCTTTTAGAGCCCTATTGAAGGCATCCAGAGTTTTGATATCAGACATCTGGATAAGTTTAACTTTGGAGCTAAATATACCTTCACTTAGGCATTGTGGGCGTTGGAGCGGACGGTGTACCATGTACATGGTAGCTGCGCTGTAGGAATGCTTTAATTGTAACGCTGGCAACGCAGGCGTTGCACCTGTAATAAGAATTAGGCCTCTTGGTGGAACTGACAGGTAAATCAGGCTAGTATACGAAGCGACACATGAGAGAATGTTGTAAATAATAATAGACAAAGACATTAGAATAGCCAAGTGGTTTATATAACTTATACAACAACTCGATTACGTATCCCTTATATACATACATCCAGGTACTTTATATTATCTTCATCTTGTCTTCATTTCGGCGACATCTGTGTCGTTTTAACAATTAGGTACTAGCTGAGAGTCGGGCTGCGTCTTTTGCCTTGTCGAGGTTAGATTACCCTGGCTGACAGCATGTAGTTGCAAAGGGGCTCGGATCTCTGGCTAGAAATACGACGACTGAGAGAGGCTGAGTTTTCGAAGAATATCCATCAGATGTTCAATAACATCATCTTTCTCTTCAAGGTGAAAAAAAAAACACGCATTTCTTAAAGAATAACTGTGAGATACTGACAGGAGCGGCGCTCCTTTTCTTGGATGAATTGTACAGAAGCAGTAAGTCTAGGTTACAAATATTCAAGATCGTATAGAGGAGCATCTTGGAGCACCAATACAGATAGATTGCGCATTAATATTTCATCAACCACTCCTTGTTCCATTCTTTCTTCAGAAGCACCAGTCGACCCGAGCGGATCAGCTTGGTACATATAAAGAAACACCAACCAGTCTCAATACTGTCCACGAACATCTTTGACCAACTTTGTCCTGTCCGAACTGGCTTCATCTCCAGTATTGACTGTTGACTCATGTTCTATCAGCATAATGGATGCCTCTTCTGCAACAGGACGGTGTTTGACACCCTTTGGAACCACAAACATGTCCCCAACCTGCATCACAACATCATCCAGGCCCTCGAGCTCGATGGTCAATTTGCCTTCCAACAGATAAAAAAGTTCGTCTGAATTCGGATGTGCGTGCCAGATGAATTCGCCATCTATTTTGGCAACTTTCACGTGGTGGTCATTAATTGCAGCGACAAGGCGCGGAGACCATTTTTCGGTAAATGTGTTGAGGAGTCTTGGGATAGATTCTGAGTTTGGCATGGTTTCGAATGCGATCGTATATTGATTTGGGCTTAGAGATTGATGCCGAGATACTATTGAACCAAAAGAAAGAATATTGAGTCACCAATTCGGTTTATTTATACTGCATCTACTTTTAGCCATTGTTTACGTCTTTACTACGGTGCTGAGCATAGGCAAGATCTACAAAGGGTATTTCTCAGCGCGCGGGGCAAAGGGCGTGGAAAGAAGGATGGCTTGCGCCCTTGCGTTGAAACTTGTACTAATATAGATTAGTCTCATTTAGCAAAAAGCTTTGCATGAACAAGCAAAGTTAGAATGACTGAACAAAATCTGAACAGTTAATAAGCATGAAGAGAATAACAAACGCAGGGAAACAACATAAAAAGCAGCTACAGGACTGGATATTAGCGAAGAATATTACTGTAACCAAATTTCGAGAACTCATTTCACTCAGCAAGCAGAGAAGGAAAAGAGGAGACGCTCCAAAGCATTCATCCAAGAGTTCTACGAATCCGAACAAGCGGTGCATGTGACTGAGCCCAACACCTTGATCAACTGACTGATGTTACATTTTGTTAGTGTTCCACATAGAAATGAGGACTGTTTCCGTTTCTTATAAGTGAGCCTTGGCTAACATACCTAGTAAATTGGGGCTATTCGCGACATGATTTTACACATCAACAGCTTTCTTCTTGGAGTTGTAGTATGACCTTTGATGTGAGTCTGTTGGCGAGGCAAATCATGATCGACAGCAGCAACGGCGGCAGTAATAGAGGCAGACGTGATGACTTCAACCGCGCTCAAATATCTTCGATCTTGACGACAGCAGCGCTCCTTCGGGTTCTCCAATCTTGTGATATGTATGCGCCCGCCGCCAAGGGTCGGCGGGCACATCAGAGGTTGTTGCAACGCCCAAAGGATTGAGGATGAGATAACCTAGCCAGGCGTAAGAATTTCTCCTCCCTTGTTTACAGCTCTTTTTGTATACAGCGGCCGAAATCCCCGTTCTACTGCAACGATGCCATGGGTACTGCCTGTTTGGGCACGTAGAGTTCTTTGACGAATGCTTGGAAATACCTCAAAGATAAAGCAGAAAGAAAAGAAAAACGTCAAAAGACATCTACAATGTTACATTACTGTTTTGCTTTTCACCCGTAGTGTTAAGTAATCCCGGGCTTAACTGATTTGTAGATTCCAAATGGGGCTGTTTTGCTAGGCACCAGCCTGACAGTTTTAGGCAACCCATAATCGTTGGATTACAATAATTTCAGCCTTACCTCCATTATAATAGCTCCTCATTCCAGGATGTATCCCTGCTTATTGTTCAAACAGGCTAGGATATTGAAGAGCTGGGAAGATACCTCTGAACTCGCTTATCTAGCTACACACAGACCACATCGTCAAGGCCCAGCTTGCCATGTCGCTTCAAGAACCACGTGAAGAACACCAGTTCTGGCATCATTTAATTGAACCTGAATAACCTGGCTCTAGCAAGAACAAGAGCGCTACAGTAGCTAGGGGCCATTTTGCATAGCAAACTTGCGTTGGTTTCTTTTTCTAACGAAAATATCTAGGTCTCTTTACATCCCAATAGCGCCGAGTCAGGCTCGGCGTAACTAATAGTCCGCAATTTTTCTTTATGACAGAACGGGCTACAAAGCCTTGCCAAGCTGGGTTGCAATGTGTTTAAGATACTTACTTGTTTTAGAACAAGTCGTCTCACTCGACAAATTGTTCGTCTTATTCCACCAGATCCTAAAAAGTAGCTACTGAATATGAATTAGAAAGTCTTCAAAGTCAAACAATAGTCAGGTTTAAAAAAATAGCTGCAACCCTGGACTGCCTATCTAGGACAGCGCTTATGTGATGAGGATTAATTTTGAAACGCTGATCTTACACCTAGCAACGTTACTTAGTTTGTCACCCAAAAAAAAAAAAAAAAGCATGTGCTTTTACCGAGTGCGTTATATTTTAGTATTTCCAATCAGGGCTAAGATTTTTTTCAAGGGATCCTACATTTTCGGAACAGCTTTCCTAAGTTAGTAACTAACAAGGAGTGCCCATACCAAGAATGGTACCAACTCAATCTCGCAGTTTCCTAGATTAGTTTTTTGGACCTATGCTTCCTTATATCAATGCTCTACAGCTAATGTAATATCTCATGGAAAAGCGTAGGCAAGCTAAATGAAAAAACTAAATAGCATGCTGGCGTTTGAGGTTCTGGAAGATAGTATGGTTTAATGTTGTCTAGCTTTCTGGAATATATGATTCTGCCGCACTGTTGATGTACTGATGATCTTAACGCAGATAATGTAGGGTTTGTAGATCCGGGAGAGTTCCGAGCTACTTAAAGGCTCGAAGACAGGGGTGATATCTCTAAAATACAAGTGAGACACTCAACAGTCACAAATGCAGGAACACCTACTCAAAATAGTAATGGCATGTCAAAGCCACACCTACCGAAAGGGTAATAGCATCTTGAAACCTCACTACTTACAACGGTAATGGCATCTCAAAACTACACCTACTAAGAATGGCAATGGTATCCCAGAACGTCCTGATGGAACTGGGCACCAGCTTCAAATAATCTATATAAGAGAGAGGATATATCCACGGAAAACAATGAAGATCCCAACCAGCAATCCCTTCAACAGCAGCAGACTTTGCAAAGCTCTTCTCTAACTGGCCGATTCTCCGACTGAAGACTTATCGTCTAGCTTCAACAACCGTATTTAACAATGCGTCAATCGATCACCGCATTCCTTGCCCTTTGCTTGGCTTCAAGCGTCGTGGCCATGCCTTCTGGCAGCTTGAACACTCGACAAACCTCTCCGGACGGAAGCTGTGGTGGCACCACTGGCTATACTTGTGCCTCGGGCTTCTGCTGCTCGCAGTTTGGTTTCTGCGGTACCGGTTCCGCATACTGTGGCAGCGGAGGTAGCAGCCCACCTGGTAACGGCAACGGTAATGGAACTAGCCCTGGCAATGGAAGTGGCACCGGAGCTATCACCTGCACCTCTAAGCAATTCTACACCGGTGATGGTTCGACTGGCGCCGGCTGGCCCGACGAGAGCGCCTGGGCCAGCTTCGACAACTTATGGAACGCCAATCTTAACGTGATCAATGGCGCATGCCAGAACAATGGTTGGGGAGTGGCAAACAACTCTCCTACAGAGACCTCGGAGCTACAGGCCGCTATCACCAATATCGCGGCCTCATCCGGTGTCGATGAGCGCTACGTTTTGGCAACTGTTGTTCAAGAGAGCAAGGGATGCGTGCGTGTTCCAACAACGCAAGGGTTCTGGGCGAACCCTGGATTGATGCAGGACGCCAACGGCACAAACACCTGCTGGTTGGGACCGGGCCAGGGCATCAACCCATGCCCGAACAACATCATTGTAGGCATGATCCAGGATGGCACCACGGGAACTGCCTCTGGCTCTGGTCTGCAGCAGCTTCTGGCTAGCTTGTCGACTTCTGGAGCTCAGCAAGTCTATCAGGCTGCACGACTTTACAACTCAGGCAGCATCCCCTCTGACGGAAACTTGAGCGAGGGTGGCGCTACCAGCTCTTACTCCTCAGACATTGCCAACCGTTTGACAGGCTGTGTTTTCTAAGCGAGTAGCTTCATACTATTTTGATGAATAGTAGCGACTGTTATAGGGCAAACAATGTATATAGCCCTGAGGTGTATATATAGTATGGGGCAGACAATGTATATAGCCCCGAGGTACATATGATATATGAAAGAGATGTATATATTTACTTTCTTAGATACGAGTTTAGGTTTTATAAGATTGGTGTTTATTAAATAGCTTGTTTTCTATTCTACTGCAAGTGAAGCTCACAAATCTAGTAAGGGTAGCAAAATTTAAGAAGGAAAACCACTAACAACACTTCAGGGCCTATGTCTAATGCCTGGCGTTCTCTTCTTTGACTAGACATGGAATTGCCGTGTCGAAGCATCTTGTAGTGTATAGCAGTAGCAATGCGAACAGACAAGAATAGAACCAAGATGCTTTACCATTCAAAGAATGTCTGGACAAAGATTATTATTAATCCAATCTCCGACAATCAATCATATACCTCGGTGGCATTGCTCCTGGATTTGATTCACTCGTCATTCACGAATATTGTGCACCTTTTATCGCCTTTGTCATGTTACGCATCTAGTAAGTCATTAAAAAAAAAAGAGACATCATCCATCCAGGTCAAATAACTTTGAAGAGGTTATTGAGCAGCCGTTCTACGGATTTCCAATCCTCTGCTGTGGACCACTTTCCGAGCTCATTATAAAGAGAGACGTACCAGTCCTTGTTTTTCTATTTCACTTTTATCATGGTGCAAGCTCTCTGCTACAAACCAAAAAACTTTTAATGAGCGTATAATAGAAGTTGCGGCTTACACAGGCCTCTACTAACAGAATCTTCTCCCAAAGGGATTAATCCACGTTTAGAAATTTGGGTTAAAGCCTACTTATTGGCCATTCACAGTCCATATCCTTATGCTCATGTAAGATCTATAAAAGATCTATCTGGCACTGCTTTTTATGTTGTGTCTGTTTTTACATAAAAGGCTATGCGTAATATAAAATATGTATCATTGCCTGTACATCAGTAGCTGGGTACCGGAAAGTCAGGAAGCAAAGCCGTTTGTGCTTGCGACAATGAGACGCACAGTGCAATTCACTTACATCGGAGTTATTTCGACATTCATCGTATTTATTGCACCTCAAGGCATTAAAACAAGAAAGACCCTCGGATAAGATTCAGCAGTATATGTGTAGCAATTGGCACAGTGTATTTTCAGGGCTTTTGTTTGAAACAACTAATCTGTTGTCTTTTTATCTAAGCGTTGGCCTTCTGAGGAGCAAATGACTCGGTCTTGTAAATGCCAACCCGACCATAAACATCCTTGTACTTCTGGACAACGTAGTCCTCGACACTAACCGGAGCATATTTCTCTTCTTCAGGCTTAGAGCGGCACTTCTCAATGCACTTGATGATAAAATCGGGATTGCCGTTATAGTTGAATGGGATGCTGAAACGCTCCTCTCCGGAGCGATTGATAACACGGTGAACATTGGAGATATACTTGTCGTTTGTCCACTGTTCAAACAGGTTACCCATATTAACAACATAGGCTCCTTCAACCGGAGGCACAGGGTACCAATCCTTGACTTCCTCGTCCCAGACCTCGAGACCAGCGACATCTCCTTGGAGAAGTAAAGTGATCACACCAAAGTCTCGGTGAGCACCAATACCTAAGTCAATGTTAGTATACAATTAAAATTACTTTGAGAAAGGAATGTGTTAACATGCCTCTTTGCAGAGCATGGGCATCTGACGGCTGGGGCGGGTAGTGAAGCAGTTTGTAGAAGCACATAGGATCCGTGCAGAACTCTTGAAAGTAGTCCGCATCATAGCCTAAGCTCATAGCCATGGCCCGCATGACCTCTTCTGTAAGCTTCACAATGCGGTTCAAATAATCCATGCAAGTCTCTCGGAAAGATTCTCCAAGAGACTCGGGCCATACGTTCGGGCCGTGGGCAAACTTTTCTGCCTTGACTTGAGGGTGATCCATAGGCAAGTCACGAGAGACATAGTATCCCTCTTTAAGGTCAGGCCTGGTGTTTGCCTCAATCATCTGACCATGCATGACTTCATATCCACGGTTGTATTTGTTCTGATTTTGCTCATTAGCATCAACATTAGAACGATGTAGACGTGTCTTAGAGGACATACGAGGGATTTGTCCAGCTTCATCTTTTCTTCGACTGGCAAAGCAAAAAAAGCCTTTGATGCCTTGAAAATGTCTTTTTGAAGACTAGCAGGAATATCATGATTGACAATTTGGAAGAAGCCTTGAGTAAGACAAGCATCTCTGATTTGATCAGCACAATGCTGCATCCGTTGTTTATCACCCGACAAGAAGTCAGAGAAGTCAATGACAGGAGCGCTCTTAGAAGAAGGCATTTTGGTAAGATGAATGTTGACAAAGGCTTTGGATTATTCGTCGGCGATTGTTAGTGAGAGTATTGTCGAGCCGAAATGGAGGATGGAGAGGATCATGGCTAGACTTTATACTTCAAGGCATTGTAGTGGAAATATTTGTCGGCATTTAAATCCCCCCGTGAAGCAAACTGCTGCCTAACAGCAGACATCTCGCAGCTAGTTCCCCAAACAATCTTCAGATTAATGAATTGCCTTAAACTCATACCGGACGTTGTAGTCGTGAGCTTAGAGCACATAAAACTAGCCGGGGGCAAAAACAAGGATTGCGAACAAGGAGGTGTATATTGCACCCTGTAATCTTTTGTGAAGAATGATTAAATTTTACATAATGCATACAATACTCTTTCAAGAAAAAAATACCTCCGTAAAATTACAACATGTTCATTACTAGCTCCAACGTAGTAGCAATAGACGGGATTAACAGCGCATTATATCTCACGCTGATAGGCGTCGTGTATTATTTTAGGAATCTATCAATCTGTCTAGTGTTATCTTTTCCTTCTCTTGACATTTTAGAGATATTGCAATGCTCTTTTTGTCTTGCTCTAATGTGCGCTTAACGATGTCTTCATTTCGAAAGCACGGCTTAAATAATAAACTCCGTTACTCCTTTTCTGATTACTTGTGAAATGCATTACCTGCATTTAGGCAGTATTATTACTGGGGAGATGGACCACTCGATCGTCCCGTTGATCATCCTCTCCACAAGTGTATCTTGGTTGAGTAGCACTGTCTTCATAATACGCGTTAATAAATCCCGTAAATCATGCGAATGGCCCGGGCCGCTACCCGCTTACTACCGCTCCACAGATCTATTTTTGCAGGGAAGCTGCATAGTCACATCGATGCTACCTGTCAGTTGACTTAGTACTGCTACTCAGGAAATAAAATGATAGTTCTAGGGCAATGTACATGTATCAACCAAGCGTTAGCGCCAAGTATTATATAGGGGTTAAGCCAATGAAATTCAATATCCTTCTACTGTTTCCATTACACACTTATATCTGCTTGAACAAAGTATAGTCTCAACGCAGCAATGTTCATCTTATTTTGGCAAATGATGTACAACAGCAATTTTCAAGTATTTTACTTGTCTAATCTGCTTAATTCTGAAATCCTTGCAAATATATTCAACACATATTCCATCTCGTGTCTTTCTTATTGGCTTATGCGTACCTATAATGGTATGAGCCGATTTGCCGATCTTGTCGGTTTGCGTACGAGCGTATTGTTTCCCCGCGCTTATCACTGCTTGAATCACTGCATTACGGACCCATGCATGGTCGGCCTTTTCCATTTCCAGTGGATTATGCATCTTCATTGGGTTATAAGCAAAGGGAAATCAGACCAGAGATAATAATATCTCGCCATAGTATGATACAACCCCTGCTTAAGCGAAGAATCCCTACCACGGGTAAAGCATGTACAGCTTGCGAAAACAAGCCTTGTCATGACGCTATTTACAATCTAACTTGTCAAAGTAGATTTGTTAGATGAGTATGTCACTGACTGCATTATAATGACATCATGCGAATCGGGTAAAGCATGCAAGATCGATATACGCAAATCTACTGGTCAACCGCACCAACACCTATACGTTAAACAACTGCATCGATACGACGCAAAATCTTACCCTCGGCTTAGGCCTGTTTCCTCACCTCCTTACGAATCACTATTAACTCCTTATTCAGCATAAAGATCTTTTTTGTGTGTCATACAAATCTCATTGCCACCCCCATTTTACAACCGACCTCCCCTTTCTAGACCACTGTGCGTGGCATTGCAGCGTGGGATCGGATTTCTTTCAAGATGTAAAACCTTTTTGGTGCAAATGAGACAACTAATTTTACAATTATGTTTTACTTACCTAGGCTAGCGTATTCTTTGACCAGGCTGGTACGATGCCCCATAGGTAGACAAATGCCCCATAGACAATTACTGCCGGCCAGTCTTGTTCTCCATCGGTAAGTTATATTTAATGATCATACGATAGAAGGTTACATAGTATTATCACAGGCCGCAACATCCGGTATATTTTACGAAATACTTTCTACAAACGCATTTACTTGAAGTTTTGATAAGAATAATTGTTGATGCCCGATTTATTTCATGGTAAATACGTGTCCATATTGCCAAGAAGGCTGGTTAGGATACGTCAGGATACCCTAGCTGCTTACCGTAACTTCTGTTGAGACCCAGAGTGGCAACCTTGTTGGGCTTGGATTTGCTCGCGAAATCTTGCCGTCGTATTAACCGAGGACGTGTGATTTCTACCCCATCCTGAGTTTTCTTGGCTTGAATTAAGTAATCTCGCAGTAGCCACTCTTCTGCTTTTAACTCGCCTAAAGAATCAAAGTCCAAAGAACTTTGCATACATATCAGAGCATTATGACTTCAAGTACATGCTACCTTTCTCTACATTGCTAGTTTGACATCTACACCCTTTGAAACAAAAGAAGAAGAAAAAAAAAACAGCCACCCATCGCTAACCTACAATATCATATTGCTTTTGTACTCTTTCAGGCTTCAAAATGCATGTGGGAATAGTTGGTGCAGGCATATCAGGCCTTTATACAGCCTTATTGCTACGTCGCGAAGGTCATAAAGTGACTGTATTCGAGGCAGCTGATAGGGTCGGTGGTCGTATCTACACATATCGCTTTACGCCACAAGCGAAATCGGAAGATATCTATTTCGAAGCAGGAGCTATGCGAATTCCTCGCTCATCTTTGCATTCCAAGGTCTTTGACTTTGTCCGCTACCTGAATACACATGGTTTTGCTGGAGACAAGATTGAGCTTATCCCATATATTCTCGATCATGAAAATAACAAATCCTTTTTTCAAGACCGAAAGGGCGCCTTACAAGATAGTAAATGGGCCACAGAGGCTGGCCTTCCGGAGGTCTACCGCAATAAGACTCCTCAGCAATTACTTGGAAGTGTCGTCCTTCCGTGGCTGTCCATACTTCGGCAGGACTTTGACAATGGATTTGAAAAATTGCTCAAATACGACGAGTACTCATTCCGGGCTTATCTTCGCCTCATTGTTGGATGGCCTCATGAAGTTATAGAGTTTGTCGAGCTCTTCTGCTCCCAGACCAATCAATATGATCTCAGCTTTACGGAGATCATTATGCAAAACTTAGACTTCGACACAAAAGATGTAAGCTTGTTCCTTCTTTGTTTCATCTAATGGCACGTCTCTAATATGTGCATTACCTAGTGGGCGACTGTTAAAGATGGCATGTCACGCATAACTCAATGTGCAGCCTCATTAGTAGGCTCAAAGAACATTCGTCTCAACTCGCGAGTGGATCGCATTACAAACCTTGACAATGGGAAAATCCAGCTATCAGCGCAGGGTCTTCATCAAACTTATACTGCTGCTTTTGACGCTGTGGTCGTTGCTACACCCCCATCTGCGCTTCATAGTATTGTCGACCGTCCTAGATGGTCCTTCATGAAAGAACAGTCGATTCGCGGCGCTCACTACGAGCCCCTCTATAAGATTGGCCTGCATTTTCGAACACGCTTCTGGGAGCGCTCCAGTATGAACCCTTGCTTTGGTGGCCAAAGCACTACTGATCTTCGCTTCCGCTGGATTGTTTATCCATCCAATGATCTTGGCAGCAACGGCTCTGGTGTCTTGTTGCTTTACAGCTGGATGAGTGATGCTGCGAAGTGGACTGGGCTATCGCGATCGGAAAGAATCAAAATTTGCTTGCATGATCTGAGTAAATACTATGCGGACGAGATTGACATTGATGTTTATGAGCAGTTCATTGAGGCGTTTGACATTACATGGTCAGCCGAATCATGCGGCGGGGATGCAATGTTTCTTCCAGGCCAATTCTCCCGCTTCTTCGAGATAGCAAAGAAGCCAGAGGGCAACATATATTTTGCAGGAGAGCATCTATCAAAGCATCACACATGGGTAAGAAGAGACTCCTAAACCAATGCAAGTAATCACTACTTACACATTTTCAACAGATTGCGGGGGCTATAGACTCGGCTTTCCATACAACTGCCCAACTTCTGGGCCGTCCCATTCAAGCTAAAACTGACGCTGACGACACTGATACCAAGTCTCCAAGCCCTCTTTTAGCCCTCGGTCGGGAGTTTCTGACTTTGGACGATCAGCGCCGTGCCCAGAAGACAGACATCAGTTCGCGAAGGTTTAAAGCCTGTGTAATCCCAAAGCATATGAATGTGCAATACATGGAGGTCTTTTGAGAAAGCTCAGCAAAGAATTTTTTTGGAGTAGATTTATTGTACGCATACCTCTAGTAGAAACTACGATGTGCCTTTTCGATTTTAGATTATTGAATAAGCGCGCGATACACTTGTTTGAATCACTCTCAAGATCTATTCCTAGCATTACGTTTCTTGTGAGAGATTTTCTGTTTTCTCTTGCACGGGAGAAAATCATCTGGCAACTAGTAAAATCTTCCTTGCTATACAATGTTACGATTAAGGCATGTGAAGAGAGACCTAGATATCTGACTCGTTTGAAAGAACTAATGCACTGCCTCTTCCATGTCAACGAGACAAGCTAGCTGTATTAAGAGCATGTCACCTAAAATTTTCCCTATCACATCATCTACATGGGCTTTCAGTGGCTATATACCCTCATGATGTGGAATAGCATATGCATTGAAGGTGTGATGGACTAGTTGCCACTTTTTAGAAACGCTAGTAGCGGGTACATTGACACGCGGATAGATTTGCGGCAAAGCCGGCAGGATTTTAAGATGTATGCTGACACAATGCTTCGCTAACGAAAGGTTCCCTGTAGAATTAGGCAGTGAAGATAATAATTACTCCATAGCCGTATTGGATCGGGCCGCTGTAGACAACCTAGTATAGCGGGACCGCCCCCTTGTAGGCACTCCATAGACAGGGGCAAAGACACTCCAGAAAATGGAGGTGAAGAAACAAAATGACCACTCATGCGCAAATACAGGGATTGAGTATATCGTTTGCTGTTCTTATTTATAAAAGTACTTAAAAATATAAATATGTATCTGCACAAGTGTATGCGTGTGAGTGTGAGCCTAATACAAAGGATATTATCTATTTGATAGTACCTATATAAATATGCGCTTCTAATGAAGAATTGTCCTACCTCTCTCTGAAAGGGAAAGCATGGATGTTCGGAGTTGTCGCAAAATAAATAGAGATTACACGGATATATGAAAATAAATCACAGCCAGTACCATATGCGAATAACCCAAAAACCCCCACTGATACTAAATCTGACCAGCAGTTGGTTTGCACATATCTTTCTTTTTGCCGAAACCGGCAATTATACCAGCCTATCGATTCTTGAATTCATACGCAGCGCAAGGACCGGGGTCTGGCTACCGTACTGGGGATCGACGCGCCCTACTTTCGACCTTCCCCACCATGGATGTTTGTCTCAGCGCGCGGCCGCTTTGCTGAGACCATGGCTGCTAGGTAAAATTGTTATAATTATGAGTCTAGGTTTCTACAACTACAGTCGTGCAATATCGTGACGATTTTTGTCCGCCATGGGCTTCTTTGGAATCTTCAAAATCCCATATACATGCATCTATGAGTAGATACATAGGCTGAATCCCATAACTCGCTCAACCAAAGGCCAAATTTCGCAATATATCGGGGCCTGGCCGATTATTGCATTTCTGCATCACAGATTCAGCAACAAGGCTTTGACTGTTAGCAGTCGCTACAGCAGCCTGCTACAATGAAAGAGAAAGCCGCCAATAATGAGACACCAGCATTAGAAAATGCATTGGGCGAACTTGAACTTGGCGAAGTTGAGATTATCACAAAATTGGAAGGAGACGACGACCCGTTAAATTGGTCGGCATTGGCACGATGTTAGCAACGTCTATCACTAGTACAAGGGATTATACCGCGGTTATATTAACATGATGCTAGGGATGTACACGATCATCGTCGTCGCAATATCAGGCATCGTTGGTTTTAGTGCCAGTGTCTATTCACCGGCTATTTCATCAATTGCTGAGAATCTGCATGTCTCTAACTTGATGTCTACACTTGGATCAACGACGTATTTGATTGGCTCTGCATTTGGTCCTCTTCTCTTTGCTCCATTATCCGAGATCTGGTAAGTTGGCTGGCTTAGGGCCGAATACCAACGCACTGCTAATTGAACGCAGGGGTCGCAATCCGCTCTATTATGGCTCATTTTTGTTGTTTTGCCTTGCAACATTAGGATGCGCACTGGCACAGAATATCACAACTCTATTGGTCTGTCGCTTCTTTGCTGGGTTGTTTGGCTTGCCTCCAGTCGCAAACACAGGCGGTTCGATTACCGATTTATGGCCTCAGTCTCACCGATCTGTTCCGCTCGCGCTTTACACAGCAGCTAGTTTCTGTGGTCCTGTTTTGGGATCTCTCGTCGGTGGATTTCTGACTCAGTATCTGTCTTGGAGATGGACTTCGTGGATCGTATTTATTATTGCAACTGCAATATACATTATTATGGTAATTGCCCTCCCTGAGACCTACGCCCCCAGGCTGCTTGAGATAAAAAATGCCAAGGCGGGCATCAACATGCGACAAAGCGTTCGAAGCACTCGTTTCACCCAAAGTTTGATGCGACCGTGGATCATGCTTTTCACAGAGCCAATTCTCTTCACGTTATCACTCTACATGGCTTTCATCTACGGCGTGCTCTACCTAGATTTTACCGCCTACCCGGTCGTTTTCCAGAAAGCGCGCGGGTGGTCTATTGGCATTTCAGGGTTGGCATTCACGGGAATCGGCACTGGCATGGCCATCGCAACTGGTCTCTCCCCGTACGTCAACAATATTTACTCCCATTACAAGAAAGAAATTGGCCCAGTACCTGAAGCTCGCTTGCCACATTTGATCCCGATAGTTTGGCTATTACCGATTGGGATATTTTGGTTCGGATGGACAGCACTGCCGCCAACACATTGGATCGTGTCTATCATTGCCGGTGTGCCTTTTGGCTTTGCTCTAGTGATGCTTTTCCTCGGCATTAATGCATACCTCACCGACTGTTATGAACGTTACAGTGCTAGTGCCTTGGCGGCTAATACAATGCTTCGCTGTCTTTTTGGGGCAGGCTTTGCTGTATTTGCTACAACTATGTACGAGAAGCTTGGTACGCCGTGGGCTACCAGTATATTGGGATTTGTTTCTGTGGCTCTGGGAATATTACCATTTGTGTTTTATAAATTTGGAGCCAAATTACGGGCGGCTAGTAAATTTCATATAGATGTTACTAGTCATAATTAGGTCGAGTTATAATTGCAAAGGCAACCCCCTTTTCTTTCGACAAGAACTATCACGCAAAGCACAAGTGAAGTTACAACGTGATTGAACATGTTCACGGCTTTTAATATTTGGCAGGTCAGGCTTGACGTAACTGCTTGATCTACGTACATGGATGTACACACTGTTAATAACCTTAGACTCAGAATGCAGGTTATTTGATCAACTATACGGTTTTCCATTCTCTATCAATATATTTGCTGGACTTTTGCAAACCAGCAATTGAAGTCACAAAAGCAAAGAAATCCAGACAAGTGAATGGATATGTTTTTGGAGAGTCATTTACCTGAAATTAAATCTTTGGTAATACTATTCTTTTGGCTATTCAGAAGGAAATTTAGTGCAACCCTTTCTTCTTTATTAGGCCGAAACCCTTGCTTCGTCATGCCATCCAACCTCTACTACTGTCAAGTGGTTGGCTGTTGGCTACCACATACATATTCCTCCCTGCATACATGTATAACTATTTATATGGGCTTGCTGCCCCAAAAAAGCGCTAATTTCGCAGTATGAGGGTAAGTCGCGCTATTTTCAGGCCAAGACATTTACTGGTCCTGAGCCAAGGCCACGTGCATTGCATTTGCCGCCCCCTGCTCAAGCGAATAATTGCCACTGAGAGAGACCTTGTTCTAGACCAAAATTACGAAGTAGAAACAGATACATGTATACTAGCTGCTGCTCAAACGAGATAGGTCTGGACGCTCAGTGCTTGATCCAAATACGATGCGTGATGTTAATTATTTTGTAAAACTACAACGTTAGCATGGGAAGAGGAAATCTCCAAAGAACCATCTTGCCGCTCCAAGAGATACGTAAGTTTAAGAGCTGGTCACTAAATGCAGAGTTAAATCGGGTGTAGATGGTGAAATGCTTGATAAGAATCACGATCAGAGCCTCGGTATTAGTCGCGATGCAAAATAGTGTGAGATGGTGGCGAGTGGGGAGCACTGCGAAGTCTTTGCTAGCTTCCGGACCACTATGGCCACCCTAAAGGAGATGCCTTCCCCTTCTGCCCGAATCCCCTGGATCGAGGCGTTAAGCTTTTCAGAATCCAGGCCCGGGAAAGGGAGAGAATACCCGCGGCTTGATAGTGTGTTTCAGCAGCAATGTTTAGTGCACGCACAGACTGGCCATTCAGCTTCAGCTGTGCAATACGAAGCGCAAGCGTAATTGCAGCTATCCGAAGACCATCACCAATCAGCTCCACATGGCCGATTCTAGGCCAGCGCAGCATGAGGCGATTGGCTGATCTGGCTGGAGCTGAAAAGACTATCGTGGAATTATGGAGAGATTACACTAGTTGAACATGGGCAATCCATGTGCCTCGTGGCCACTACGGGGCTCGATGCTGGCCTGGACGCGAAAAGCAACGAGAGCTATTCGATCGAAATTGGGCCATCGGATCTGATGATTCAGACAGGCCTAGCTTAAATAACTATCAGAGTCTTTTCCTGCCCTGCCCGGTTTTCCGAGGCTGGCTGTAATGCTACGCGCTGCTCATTCTGCCGGGCATGATGCTTTCGTCACCGTCGGCAGTCGTCGTACCCAAGGAAAGTTCGGTCCAAGAATTTGACTTCTTTGAGGCTCTCTCCATCACACCTCAGAAAGATCCCTTCTCAATAGACTCCGAAGAGTTCCTCTCGTTGCCTGGCACTATTCGCACGCCAGTCACGCCGAAATCAGTTCCTCTGGCGACGCCACTGTCTAAAGCCTCGAGCGCCACCAACATCAACTCCTCTTCAGGCCTGCGCGCGCCTGGCAAGCAGCCCGCGAAAATGTCTCGTCAATTGTCCAAAGCGCATACAAGATGCTGTGACCTTTGCCACAACGTTGCGGCTAGTGGAGATCGAACCTCGGTTCGCATGCTTGAATATCTCACCACGGTCAAACAACTTTCGCATAATGTCGATCGATTGGCCCATTTGTTCCTCGATACCTGCCAGATTCTCTTCTCCATCGAAGCTGGCCTCGGAGAATGTGGACGCTCGACCCCAGAGTTGCCCGCCGACGTTATCTCGGAATTGGATAAGAAATTACGAGTTGCTCAATCGGATTTCAATATCCTCGATGAAATGCTAGGCAAACTCCTGGAATATGAACGCAAAGGCACGATGGGGAGGATGAGACGCGGCTGGGGCAAGATATTCGGTGACACAGACATCGACAAAATCACAGCTATTCTCGAACGAACAAAAGAAGGCTTGAAGATGAGTGCGCTGCTCTTCCAGTGGACACTGGGCGCCGAACGAATCGAACGTCGCCTGGGTATCGGATATACAGGGCTCGCAGCGGCATTGAACAGGCTGGATGATAACTCTGGGCGTGTGAAGACGAAGGCTTCCGAGCCGGACATGTCGCGTCATCGCCAGTCTCCTCTGGGCCACGGGCCTTTGTCCGTCGAGGGACAGCATCAACAAATGCTAGCATCTCCGGCCGCATGGAGCGAAAGATCCTCTTCTCGTAGACCCGATTCCGGCATGGCGAACAAGCCATTTCCAAACTCGCGCGGTCCGTCAGATGACATCCTTCATCATTACAGCATTACCACTCCGAGCTCGATTATTTCGAACGAGAGAGTCAATTCGGGCATTGTTCCGACGTTTGATCGAGCCAGCACGATTGGAGACGCGTCATCCCATACCGGATCAGCAGAGTCAGATGCGCTTTTGGAAGAGCTGGCCGGCATGGATCTTGGACACACCAAGGCCATACGTCTGAAAGTAGACCCTTTCACGATGCCGCGTTGGACCCCTCGCAGCACAGCAGGCTCGGATGCCGAAAATCTAAGGGGCAGCATCATTTCCGCAGTTCGAGGGAAAAACCATAAATTAATTGAGCAGTTGCTGGACAGAGGAGTGTCTCCTGCAGCGGCTCTGACAGAGGCTGTAAATCTCCTTGATGCCGAGAGCATCCGGCTTTTGCTTCTTTTCGGAGCTGATCCTAACGAAGCAGATGGCGATGGTATTACACCATTGTTTGCGGCAGTCCAAAAGATGTTCTTTTCGGGAGCAGTCACCCTCCTCAAGTATGGAGCAGATCCTAATGCTTTGGTCGGCCTGGAGTTGGAATCTGCTCTATCATCCGCTATTCTTACTCACAAAGTTAGCTTGACACATCTCTTATTGATGTATGGGGGCGATCTATCTCATACCACCTCCAACGGTAACACGCTGTTAATCGCAGCCATCAACAACAAAACCCCCAAGAGAATGATTGATCTTCTTCTTCATTATGGAGTGGACCCAAATGAGAAGAATAGAGAAGGAAAAACAGCACTCTTTGAAGCAATTGGCTCCTCTCGAGTGGACATCACAGGCAGCCTTTTGAATCACGGGGCGGATCCAAACCTCCCTGGACCCAAGCACATGCTGTGGCCGGCGACGTACCAGACACCCTGTCTTCAACTGCTTCTTAACCACGGTGCAGACTATAAGAAATGCCCTGGTATTATGGAATTGGCCACCAGTATTAATAATATCGAATCCGTGCGCGTGCTTTTGAAGGCCGGCGTCGACCCCAATGCTAAAAAGGACGGTGTTTACACTCCTCTATGCACGTCCATCCGAGATAACCGAACGGACATATTTCAGCTGCTGCTGAGCAGCGGCGCAGATCCCAATGTCATGGCTAGCGAGTATCCGGCCTTCAAATGTGTGACACATAACCGTGTCCACCTCTTACCTACGCTTGTCACCGCTGGAGCGGACCTGCACTCTCCCAAGGGAATAGTAGAGACTGCAGTTAGCTCAAACAACATGGAGGCGTTGTTGTGGCTACTCGACCAGGGCCTCGACCCAAATGAGAGGAACCCCAAGGGAGCATCCCCATTGACGAGCGCCATTCGAGAGAGCCGGATGGAAATGATAGACGCCTTGATCGCCAGAGGAGCCGACCCCAACAAGCGCGGACAAGATTGGCCGGTATGCATGGCTGTGCGGAATCCGTTGATACTAAAGCGCATACTATCAGTGCTTGCCGAGCCGCGCGCTTATAAAGGCGTCATGGAAATGGCTGTGGCCGCCAACCAGATCGAGTCTGTCAAGTTACTGTTGGCAGCCGGTGTTTCGGTGGAAGACAAAAACGGTGGCGTCTTCTCTCCTTTAACCACAGCTATTCGCGAGGATTTGAAGGAAATGGTTCATTTCCTCATCAATGACGGTCATGCCGACCTTAACGCTCCTGGCGAGCATCTCCCCATTGTCAAAGCAGTCAGAAGGTGCCGCGGCGACGATACAGAGATCCTTGAAATGCTTCTCGAAAAGGGCGCCGATCCGAATAAAATCTACAGAGGCTGGAACGCCTTTATGCAGGCTGTTGAAAATGGCGATATGAGAATCTTGAAGTTGCTGAGCAGCAAATTCAGCGTTGATCTAGAAGCCAAAGACGACCAGGGACGGTCAGTCATTGAAATCGCATCTTCTCGAGGTTGGGAAGAGGCGGTCAATATTCTTCTTGAGGGTAATTTTAAGCTTTAGATGTGTGGCCAGCCATTTATATACATTTGTAGATATCCGTTTTACAGAGCAGCGCATTTTCGAAACCACCGTGTCATCTTGTCATCTTATCCCGATATGAGAATGGACGGCTTGATTCATCTTAGTACAAAGTTTAGTCTAGTTTAATTACCTACCTACACGAGAGCAGTAGCAACTCCCATCTTGATTTCCGGTGCCTTTTTAATCCGCAGGCTTTCCGCAGTAATTATCAAGCAGCGAGTGGGGCAATCCTTGTAACTAAGCGGTGGCTGAGTCTTCAATGGAACACAACGCGCGTATTCTGCATGACGGACCCGAGAATCAATTGCTTTCCAGGGGTTGCTGGGTCATAAGACATTCATTGAACGCTTCCTCAGCATATTACGGCAAAGCTCGCCAGCCAGTGCACGTCAGCAGCACACTGGCTCCGACAAGTTACAGCCAACCTTTTCTAGGTCTTATGTCTTTGGATTTCTTGCGCCGTCCTTGATCCCTCCCAAACATGCGCAGTTCTCACCGCAAATCCCGAAATGGATGTAGAGAATGCAAACAGCGCCATAAGAAGTGCGATGAGAGTTCACCCGCTTGTCTCAATTGCACTATAACCAACCGGCCCTGTTCATACCGTCTTACACGTCCGATGCATCGGTTCAGCCGCCCCAAAGCAGTCTCTTGTGCATCAACGCCATCGGTGCGAACGCTTACGCTTTCGCCGACCATCCAGTTCAATACTCAGCAATGGCAAGCTCAACAGTATGACCTAGGGCATCTTGAGCTGCTTCATCATTTCGAGTCAGGCGCATTTGAAGCGAATATGCTACCTTTACCTGTCTCGATACGCATGGCCATCATGCAATGTGCTCTCACCAACCCCTATCTAATGGACCAAATTCTTGCCCTATCGGCAGCACATATGAGCACTTTTCGCCAGGGACAACAACAGGTGTTCAGCAACAAAGCGATGGAGCTTCAAACACGAGCTTTATCATTGTTCAATAGAGCGGAAACCGATATCTCGACGCAAAACTCTCGTTCTTGGTTCCTGTATGCATCGTTTCTTGGCCTCCAGATTATGTTCGAGACTTTCCAATGCAGAAGCTTTGAGTCCTTTTGCGATAAACTTTCCACTTATTTTCCTGTTCACCGAGGTGTTCATGTTGTGGTACAATCCACGTGGCCGGCAATAAGAGACATAGTTCTTGAGATCGTCTCGCACCGACGGATTGAAGACATAGCCAACCTCGAGCGACCCAAAGAATGCGGAGATTTGAATTCTCTGATTCACCATAGTGATCTTCAAGACATAGACAAAGACGCATGCTCCCAAGCAATTGTTGCTCTTCAGAACACTTTCGATATATGTGAAGTGGATTCCGGGGCCCACATTCAAATTCCCTTTACAGTTTCATGGACAATTCTAGTGTCCGCCAGATTTGGTGACATGGTTAGAAGCCGGATCCCAGAAGCACTCATTATACTGTCTTTCTATGCGGTTCTGTTGCACCGTCACCGTACGTTTTGGGTGTTTGGCGACTCGGGGCGGTTTTTGATCCAGTCAATCTCGGCTTATTTAGGGACACAATGGGAACAATGGCTATTGTGGCCAAACCAGCAATTGGAAGCAACATGACTTGGAATCTTAGGGGGAGTAGAACTGCGCCTTGTTGAAACCAGGATGCAAGGGTAGCAATGAATGGAATTCAAGTAGGCCAAGGCTCAAGGCTTATAAAGTGCTACCTGCTTGTACTAGGAAGGCATTAAACAGCGATGGTGTAGACTAGAGTTGGATTGACTCCGGGTTTCGCATTCACCATCTTATGCTCATTAATACCATATGATTTGACTTCAAATCTGCTAGAAATGAGCGATATGAAACTGAAATCTAGAAACGCTTGCAACATTAAGCTCCACATAAACCCCACTTTGCGGGAAAGAAAACGGGATTGGCGTGGTGGAGACAAATAGATGAGCCAATGGTAAGCCCAGGAATACGCAATACGCGGATAAACAAGGAGCTGCCGAGCTCTAAGACTTCGAAATTGGATCCAGCACCTGCGTACACCGTTTCGTCAGCTTCGTATTGATTCATATACTAGCGGATAAGGTTACTATTGGTAGAATTTTGTCCAAGCCGTACCGAAGAGCTGATACGAGACGTAGACAATACTTTTTCGCGTTACTGTGGGGAATGCTAAAACTGTTCACCAATCATTGACTTAACTATACGCTCATCTACTCCAAGGTTGTGATAACCTGATAACATCGGAGAACTGGAAGACACCGAAGAGATAGACCACCAAAGAAAAGCCACCTTTTCCGCTCTTACAGTATAGTTTCTATGGAGAGAGTAGATTTTAAGGCTAGCCCAGGCTGTGTTCCATCCTAGTACTCGGAACATATTTGCAGACCAAATATATAGAAAGGGTTTATATATATTAGGTCCATCCTCTGGCTCTTTTCAATATAGCATACCTATCTAGTTAACTAACTCTCTTTCACTTTCTTTTAATTTCTTTCCTAATTCTTGCATCTTACCGCCTCTTTTTAATTCGTTGAAGTTACATTAGCATCGCAATTTCTAGGATGAGCTCCAACTGCAACCCGGACTGGCAACATGCGGCCTTTTCTTTCTATCGCTACACCCCTTCTACCGCTGCCGCCGCTATCTTCTGCATTCTCTTCTTCTTGTCCAGCGTCTTACATCTATTTCAAATGGTTAAGACAAGATGTTGGTACCTAACGCCGCTGGTGGTCGGTTGCTTTTGTGCGTTTACGCCCAGCCACAGCTATTTCAAGCCGCCCAGCATAGCACTAACTTCATATTACGTCTATAGTTGAGTTTATTGGTTTTGCTGGACGAGCCGCATCTGGAGCACAAAAAACAGGCTGTTGGACGCTGGGACCTTACCTCATTCAAAGCATGTTCATTTTGCTTGCACCAGCATTATTCGCAGCGTCCATCTATATGATACTCGGCCGAATCATTACACTTGTTGGTGGGCAAGAGCACGCGATTATTCGGCCGCAGTGGCTCACCAAGATATTTGTCACTGGAGACGTCATTTGCTTCTTTCTTCTTGCTGGAGGTGGGACTTACTCTCGTGAAAGATGTCACATTCAAAATTAATTGCTTACCATTGTGTGTCACTACTAGGCAGCGGTATCCTAGCTTCGAGCAAAAACAGCCCGTCTTCCACAAGCACCGGTAATAATGTCATTATTGGCGGCCTTGTTCTCCAACTCCTTTGGTTCGCCCTTTTCGTCACTGTCGCAGCTGTTTTCCACCGCCGAATGAACACAGTTCCCACCAGTCGGTCACAACAACCAGATTGCCGCTGGCAAAAATACCTCCAAACGTTATACGTGGCCGGTGGCTTGATTATCATCCGAAACTTGTTCCGTGTAATCGAATATGCCCAAGGGAATGACGGGTACCTATTGACAAAGGAAGCTTTTATTTATGTCTTCGATGCCCTGCCAATGTTAGCCGTCGTGACTTGGCTTCACTGGATGCATCCAGGAGAAATTGGATTATTGCTTCGTGGTGAAGAGACATTCAAGAATGGACTTGAATTAATCCACCATCGCCCCAAGAACTAGACGCAACCGGCTCGAAAGCAGCCACGAGCGCCAGCTAAGACGGACACGTTATAGCTGGGTATCCGACACACATACCCAAAGCCAAAAAAGGTTACATGTCAACTATAGTTTTTATGCTCATCCACATGTATACGCAGTAGCATTAAACGATTCGCGTTATATAAATTGTTCTTAAAGCTGATATTGCCAGCAATCTGGCGAGCGGTGCTGCAGGTGCGGTAAAGTGGCGCCCTTTATCTCTAAATATGTTACTAGTCGCAAAGAATTACAGAATATCTTCCTTTCATTTTGGCATTTCTCGCTAATTTAACTCGCTAAGCAATTCAAATATTTCCATAAAAACGGTAGTACACGATATAATGAAGATTTTGCAAGTTTTCTCTGTAGTGACTCTAGTTACCATCTGTATAGGTGTATACCACTGACAACTTATAGTTCGGAAGTTTACGAAAAAAGTATTCCCAAATTGAGTGCGATGCGCGTTGAGAATGCAGCCAGAGGATCTCATCCATCAATAAGGAAGGGGAAGAAAACTCTTGGTGCAAATATTAAATGCTTTATTACTTACCGATGCCGCCGACTCCTAGATGCCGCCTTCAATGAATGCAAGTTAACTTAAGATCAAAGTTTTAATGGTAAAGCACCATACTTATTTCTGTACTGGCATTCTCGTTGACACGGAGCATAAATGTAAACTTCAGCTACGTCGAAGCTTCTTTAATTAGGTATGTAGATCAAAATTGGCGGCATGTTAGCTTCAGAGTGCATTGCCGCTACTTGGCTTGCTTTTGTACAGCAAATTCTCGCGTCTCCAGCAAGGAAATGTCTTAGTAAGTTTCAAAGTCAGAGAAAGTTTCTTGTTATTGAGTTATTTATCTACTTAATTCGTATGCTAATAATCAAGCCGTGAGTTTCTCGGGTGGTCTCAACCTTCCCAAAACGATGCCAAAAAACGCTATGTGGTGACACATTAAGATATGAGCGTAGCTGTCAATGAAGCCCCTTATATACAACGGCCCTTGCTTGCCACAGAAAAGAAGAAGAGATTATTTACAATAGCCTCTGGTGGCTGATTGAATCGATTTAGTGGGAAACGTTGATGGAAAAGAAGTGAACATCGGAAGCGCTTGAGCCCTGGTTGTAGTTTCCAACCTTGAAGTAGCTGGAGGGCGCATCAAGAGAGTAGGTGCTGAGAGTCTGGGCTGCAGCGCCATTGATGCTGACACTGAGGACGTTGCTAGAATAGCTAATTGTGTAGGTGAACTGCTGGCCAACAGGAACATTGCCAACCTTGGTCATGACTTCGTTACCGCCAGAGCGAGTTTGTTCCACGCCCATAGTCAGATCGCCGTTGGTGTTGTAGTACAGCTCGCACACTGGCTTGGTGCTAACATTGTCTGCGATGTGGATCTGGCCGACAACGGTGCCGTAGCCTGAGTTGTCTGGCTGTTCCACAGCGAGCGAAACCGTCAATTTGTTGTTGCTGGCGTTGGGGTCCCAGCTGCTAGGGCTGCTTTCGCGCAGCTCAGTGCGGCAGTGCTGGCTGTTTGGTGTTGTGACGCAGCCGGTGTTTGAGGGTGCTCCAGGGACTTTCATGACCAAGGCGCCGTCGCCGCTCTCAGTGAAAAAGTACTTGTGGCCGGGATCCTGGTATCCCCCACAGCCTGAGAGCTGAGAAGAGGAAATAGTGGTTGGGTTGCCCGTAGAGCCAATGGGAAGCTGCAGGGACCATTTGGTAAGGTCAAAGTTGCCGCCGGGAGCACAGCTGGGGTTGAGAGCCGCTGAGGCAACACCAACAAGGCTAGTGGCCAGAAGAGTCTTGAGGGCAGGCATGATTATGTGAAAATATTGGTGAGTAGCTAAGCTGTCTTGGTGTAAAAGCTCTGAGGATGAAGATAAAAAAGTAGATATCGAAGAGGATCATCATGCCATTTTATATACTGATACAGTCCTGAACGGCGAGTAATGCTTGATGATCCTGCCAACCTGCTTCTAGAACGAGTAGTTAGTGAGTTGTCGCACTAACTCTAAAATGACAGGTACCTGAGTTCCAGCTAGGATATGCCTAAAAGTAGATTGTCCGTCGTGCCGCACACCCGGCAAAATATCTTCCAGCTGGGTTCTAATTGGTGGAATTTTTCTTATTTCTTCGTTGCTGGATCGATAATGCTTAATTAACATCAGAAGCTGAGTCGCTAGAGTACCCCAGAATATACGAATCGGCCAGATCGTAATACATGCTGCATGATCCTGCTAATAACATACAAACAGTAATGCTCTGTACAACGGAATCAGAGTGTGGGCTGCCGGATTCGTTCATCGTATACAAAGCGGGCTGGCTCATCGCTGTCACGTACTACCTACATATGGGAAGGACGGTAGTTGAGGTCAAGTGCATCCCCCTTTACCGCCAACGTTGATGGCAGCAGGATGCAAGAGCGGGAGAGATGTAACATTCACACGAGCTCCATGAGTCTGGCGTTCTTCTGAGTCCGGATGCCGATAGAGTCTAATGCTTTAAAAAAGAAAAGAAGTCATCTACCACGAAGCGCTCTATGGCAATACGTTACAGTGGTGTGTTACCTTAGGTTCTGCGAAGGAGCATATTCATATGATGAAAGATATGATCAGCTATGAGGAAAACCTTTTCTCATTAATCTTAACTAACGCTAGTATCATACTGCATTTGGTGCAATTGTTTCGCAATTGGGCAATTATTGAAAAGGGGCTTCTTTGCTGGATATGCCCCATTTTAGAATGTTTCACGACGTTTCGACCACAGCCTTACACATCGGTAGAAGAGAAATTTGTAATAACAGGTAAGCGGCGTTTTAAAAGCCTCCAGAGACTCTGGCATACATAAAATACCTTGCAAAATCCATATATTAATGCCTATAAGCTTTAAATCTTGACACTTGATTTGTGACTAATATGGGACACGCCGCACAGCTCAGTGATTATTTCTAGACTAAGCATGTTTGACTATTTTTACCGAAAGAAAATTATGGGTATCGAATAATAAGGTACCAGTTAAGTCCACTTTCAGGTTAATAATAAAGGCTATCCGACGAGTATAAATCTTCTGCGTTAGAGTGGGCTACATTTAGTTCGCATCGTAACACAAACCGTCGCAAGGTGCAGCGTTGCCTCTCAACAAAACAACAAGAATCATCACAACTGCATATACTGCGGTGAATAAAAGAATGCAACTTGAATATTCAAATCACTATTGGAATATCTCTTTGCTAGTCTTGAGATTAAATATGCATGTTGCAGAATATGTATTGTGACTCATGAAGTAGTGCGTAAAACGTATCGCGAGCATAATGATGTATAACGCAGCCATTTGCGGACAATCGAATGAATTTTTGCTTCTTGGATCATGAAAATTAGCACAGTGTGTGATGAACAAAAGTGAATGTATATGTACATAGTAGAAAGGGTTATAATATCTCTATTAATGTACATAAACTGTTTCATGAATAGGTTAGCATCAGTGACACCATCGCTAGGTGATAAAGGCCATGTGTTGCTTTATCATGCGCACCGTCGTGAATTGTGAGATTTGTTTTTTTTTTTTTTCCATCTGTAGATCCAGCCAAATATATAACAATACTTTATATTTAACTCTATCACTGCTTATTAGGCCTATCAACCGCCTACAAACCATGTGGTAGCGCATTTCTGAAGTTTTCGTGTCACCTTGTCCTCATAAGATATTCAAATCAGGCAGTTCTTTTAAATAGTATATTTGCGAAAACCATGGCTTCGTTGAAGTTTGGACTTATACGTAACCCTAGAAGTAGACGTAAATCGAATACATCCCGCAAGCATCAAACTAGCTAGAAAGTCAATATACCACCGTCGATCGTGTAATACGATACGACGTCTACCCAATCTCTAGCTATGAGGACAGCATATTCGCTATGTGAACAGTCGTGCTAATTATAATATCGTGCTGAGAAGATCTGAAAAAGGGAAAAAATAGTTTTTAACATTTGCTATTCAAGTAGTATCTATTTGTCATACACCATGTTGAAAATGACACACAGGGCATTTACAGATCAGAGATAGAAGCACGCAAAACAGCCCTTGACCTAGATTGTTCGTATTTTGCAATAGAACTAAATGCAAAACTTTGACACTACAATAGCCACTATATTCCGCTCCAATTGTGAGCAAAAAGGAGGAACATTGCGTTAATGTCAACCGTGGGATTACCATCAGAACTAATTAACCCCTAGCAGCATGGTGCTGACAGCGATGTCAGATTATCCAAGAGATGCTCTAACAAGGCCGACTTCGTATGCGGGGTAAGTTATTGGTGGATAGATTTTGTAGATAGTGCACAACTTACTGCTTATACTCAATTTAGCAGGTGCTGTAAACTTTGTTCGGTCTGACACACGTAAGAGAGTAAATCTGTCTTCTACGTTCAGCACAGTGTGGCATCAAGCGTAAGCATACATAAATAACTTAGACTTGAGTCGTGAAGGCATTTTTCTGACATAGTTTCTTTCCAATGATAGTATTGAAAAGCTAATAGAAAGCAAATTAACCTAGATAGAGGACTATACTAGCGAGTACTCGTCAATCATAGGTTCAGGGTGTGCAGGTCTGAAAATCAAGCCGAAGGGAATCATATCACACATCATAAGAAAATCGCCCTATGGAAGCTATTTACAGAATGGATGAAAGAATTTACTAAAATAGGCACCATTAGCAATAGCCTATACGCTTACCCATATTAAATTGACTTTTCGTTACCTATTGTGTTGGCTTACACGGCACTCTTGAGCCACGCTCTATCCTGTTCACAGCCCGCTATTCCCGTACAACGCCCTGCTGCTGTATAGCGGCTTTCGTAGTACACAGGTAGCGCTACAACGCAATGATTAGCGGCGAGCCCCGCGTTTTGAATTCCAGCAGAAGTGGTTATCCCATGAAGTTAACGGAGAGTAACAGACTGTCTTTGCGCAAATTTTACTTTTCTGAAGCTTGCTTGTGGAAAAAGGTTGCTAAAATTTTAATATCATAGAAAATAACTACAGTGGTCAATACTCGGCGTCAAATTTGAATGAACTGAATGTATTAGCTTGCCACTCTTTCTCGTCAACTGTACAACGACTGCATTGTTTACCTGCCTAGAGTAAGACGCCAGTAAAGCGGCACACAGGGCTGTGTTACAGTTCATAGGCGGGCGATGAGAAGAAAAGAGAGAAATGACGTAAGAAGAGAAATTGGAAGCAAAATGAAGACGAGTAGGCTACTTGACGTGGGGAACCGCAGAGGGGCCGTGGCCTTTATATGCTGAGGCAGAAAATAGGCGATGAGCCTACCGTATCCCCTCTCGCTGAGCAATAGTGCGTTTCAACGCATATAACAGCCCTGTAATACAGTTCGACTCAGCCAAACTTGTGCCGCTTAGTGAATCGCATCGCTGATCTTTGGTAGGCTGTTTTTCCTAGTCGGGGAATTTCACCTCGGATCACTAGCTGGATCTCTCGTGGTCCGGTCTTAAATCCCTTGTTATCCCCGAGAAGAGGAGGGAACCGTGCCATAAGCCAAACGCCCATATCTCACAACCGCGACCGGTATTCTAAGCAATTAGCAGCAATAAAAAGAGCCAAGCTGATTTTAGAAAAAGTCAATTTGGCAAGTCTATATCATTTGCCGCCTCACCCTGCGCTCGTTGGATGGGGAAGCTGTCAAGAGATTATAGGGATCGCATCTTGATTAGAGCCGCGATTCATCAAGTGACCGCGATCCAATCGATATGGTGAACAATGCGGCATTTATTTTATACATACCCAAGATGATCAAGTTCGTCTTGGAAAGACTACACATCACTCGGTCGTCATACGCGCGGCAATGGCGTAGAACTCACGCCGCTCCGAGACATGTTAAGATCAATGCACAATCAGGCACTGCAGCTGTCTGGATGCTATCATCCCACTCAACACCCCCGTAATATGCCAGCTGCCAAACGCGTACGGAGCATTTCGTATTATTCCGCAATCCGGCAAGTTGACGCCGACCACCGTACTTTTTGTGGATCGCGTGCTATTAGTCCACTGCGGGCCGCCAGCCACATCTCCTAAAGTGAGATTTGACTGGCAGTTTTGGTTTTAGCCTGAGCAGATGCTGAACCAGTAACATGGCTGGCCATCGGGACAGATGCCAAGGATCTCCTCTCCTGACACTACCTACTGCTACCTACAAGCCACTGAACGCCATAGCAGAACGTTTGAGGGAGAAACTGGCCGTGCAATGGTTGACCATTGGATCACAGGAGAATACTTAAATGCCATTCTTGTGTTCCCTGCGCGTTGTACGCTACGCTATAGACGGCCTTACACGTTCAGAATTGGAGGATGGATCGGCTCAGCATTACTTTTATTTTCTAATATCTGAGAGTCGTCTTGTTAAGTTGTAAAGGGCAACCAAATGCAAAGTTTCGGTATGCCAAGAAGCTGGAAAAGGCTTTTTAGAGAGAACATAGGGGGGTTTTTCACCGATATTGCTGGCATCTTGCTTCACACAAGTAGCGATCGGCCTCATTGTTCCGAGGAGACGGTAGCAGATTCCGATGGCGTGACTATGCGACCCAAGAGAGTCGCCCCATTGCGATGGCGAAGCAAACAAAACAGTTGTACTGCTTGGGAAGGTAGCATTATTCCTCGGGCGGGATGATCAAGGCTGCCCTGGGGAGCAGCCGAGGTCTTGCAAAGTCGGTCATGCGATCTCTAGAAATTGCAGTGCATTAGCATTCTTTACATTACACACGCGTAAATTTAGCTTGTCGATTTTCAGATCCTCGGGATCGGACCACATAAAATGATCATCCCGACTAAGGGGAATAAGAACGCAGGGATCTTGCAGCATTGGGAGTCACTTCTTTAGCTCGGCTATAGGCACTGCTGAAAAATACAATGGAATCATAAGTTAAGTAAATATGTTACGAGAAAAGTATATGGTTGACATAGTAATAAAGTATATTGTAAGAAGCTGTAAGACATGTAAGAAATTGTAAGATGTGGCTTCTTGGAGGGGGTGGCGGGATGTGATGACCGACCCTATGTATCCAAAGTTTGTGACGTGATCTATAAGATTGCTAGTATCATAAAAGTTTATATAAAGGATATCTCCGCAGTCTTAGGCTATTCTTACAGACTCTGCTCGAACATATTCCTCACAGTTAAAATAAGGACTGAGAGCGCTTCCATATAAACTCTACCAAAGAGTATCGCATCCGGCCACCCATTCTTCAACCATGAATGGATACGCAAAATCGTCGAAAGCGCAGTACGGAAAACGACTGCTAGCTAATGTAGTCGACGAGTATGCAAATTACGAACCAGAGCGCGTTTTTGTCTACCAGCCTTATTCCAGCAACCTCGAAGATGGCTATCGCGCCATCACGTTCAAAGAAACCGCTAGGGGTGTGGACCATCTTGCTCGCGAGCTATTGAAGCAAAGACAAGATGCCACCGATGAGAAAGACAGTTTTCCTACCGTGGCTTATATCGGGCCAAGCGACATACGATACACCATAGTGATGCTTGCCTGTATAAAGGCACATTGCCAAGCGCTGTTCATCTCTCCACGAAATAGCCTTGAGGCACAGCTTTCGCTTTTCAAAAAAACACAATGCGCGCAAATTTTGTACGAACCCTCGATGCAATCCACTGTAGAGCCCTTGCTCCAGTTCTATCCCATGCCAGCGAGAGCGGTTCCCCCTCTTGATGATTGGCTCCAGTCGACTGCGCCTCATGTGCCATACGACGTACCATTTGATGAGGCTAGATTCCATCCTTTGGCTGTTCTTCATACGAGTGGTTCCACTGGTATTCCAAAACCTATTACTGTTCGCCAGGGAAGCGCTGCCATTGTCGACGACCTACGGGAAGTATATATGGATGGCTCTCCAGTAGTATGGACATACCTTCCCAGCCAATGCTCGAAAATGTTTGTACCAATGCCCGCGTTCCATATGGCAGGAGTTGGTATTATGTCGTTCTTCGGAATTTATTTTGGAGTTCAGATATGTTTAGGAGTTCCAAATCGCCCTGTAAGCGCAGGCCTTGTTGCTGAATGCCTAAAGTTCCTCGGCGATTGCGATGCAGCTGTTCTTCCTCCATCTATTATTGAAGATATAAGTGTCAACGAAGAACAAATCCGTCTTTTAGCCAACCTCAAGATGGTTGGCTTTGGTGGAGGTCAGAATATCTCCCCCGGCATCAATTGATCATCCAAAACTGACTTTATGCTACAGGTAATCTATCTCCCTCGGTGGGAGATGAGCTTGTAAGAAAAGGTGTCAATCTTTTAAATGCTATAGCTTCTACCGAGTAAGCAGAAAAACTAAAGCAATAAGCACGCCCGTCGCTGACATTTTCAGGGTTGCGCCATATGTCATCCATCACCAGTCGGATCCCAAACTATGGCAGTGGTTTATCGTCAACGCTGAGGAGATGGGAGCGGACTTCCGTCTGATAGCGGATGATGACATTTACGAAATGTTCATTGTTCGAAAGGACCCAAAAGAAGCTATGCGACAACCTCTCTTTTATACTTTCCCTGAGAAGACCGAGTGGTCAACAGGTGATATGTATAAAAAACATCCGACCAAGCCAAATCACTGGCAATACTGGGGCCGCACTGACAACGTTATAGTCTTCTCCACCGGCGAGAAGCTCAATCCGGTAACAATTGAAGCTGCCGTGACGGGCCATCCTGCGGTCAAAAGTGCTCTTGTGGTTGGACAGCAAAGGATGCAGCCTGCCCTTATTTTGGAGCCCCATGAATACCCAAAAGATGAGACAGGAGTCAGAGCGCTTATTGATAGCGTATGGCCAATTGTCTCAGACGTGAATAAAGTCACTGTGGCTCATGGGCGAATTGTCCGTGATATGGTTGTTCTTGCAGATCCCAGCACGCCCTTTTCAATGTCAGGGAAAGGCTCAATACAACGAATGGCTACTGTCAATGCATATAAAGATTTTATTGACGGGCTCTATGCCCAGCAAGACGAAGGCATTGATATGGGCGACACGGCTTCTCTGGACGTTACGAGCCCAAAGGCCATGGCAAAATCTATCTTGGATATTGTCAGATCTCAAATCCACAAACCAGCGGTCGACATTGATGCGGATCTTTTTAGCACCGGCATGGACTCAATGGAAGTTATCACTCTGTCGAAGATAATTCGATCCAGCCTGGAGTCTGCTGGTGTTAAGCTTGATAAAGATGCCGTCGCACCTCGAATTATCTATGCAAATTCGACAATCAAAGGGCTAGCAGAGCATTTATACTCCTCAGTGATCACTGGAAGGACAGACGATGATTCCGAAGAAAGAGAAATCGGTGCTACAGTCAAACTCATATCCAAATACACCAAAGATCTCCCGCCTCCCAACACAAATCAACTCAATCCTTTCGATGAGGAACAGACAGTTATTGTAACGGGCACTACGGGATCTCTCGGTGCCTATATGCTCGACCTTTTGATCAAAAATCCACGTGTAACAAAAGTTCTGGCTTTCAACCGTGGCCAAGATGGAGGTAGCTCCCGTCAGCCGGCATACAACTCATACCGTGGCTTGAGCACAGACTTTTCCAAGGTTGAATTTCTCGGCGTCGATCTGTCCAAGCCATATTTCGGCCTCCCTGTGGAGAAATACAACGATATCCTGGCCACAGCAGATCGTATTATTCACAACGCATGGCCCGTCAACTTCAACATTAGCGTTAGTTCGTTTGAGCCCTACATTCTTGGTGTACGCCAGCTTGTGGATTTCTCCAATAAAGCTGCCAAAAGAGTCCCCATTATATACATTTCAAGTATCGGTACTGTCGGTAACTGGACGCGCCCGCAATCAATCCCTGAGCGCCGCCTCGAAGACTTGGCTCTGCCCGCTATGGGCTACGGCCGGTCAAAGTATGCCGCCAGCTCCATCTTAGATGCAGCTGTTGAGCAATCGGGCATCCTGGCCGCCGTTATTCGCGTCGGACAAATCGCTGGTTCGCGAGCCAAACAGGGCGTGTGGAATCCCCAGGAGTTCGTCCCGAGCTTGATTGCTAGCTCAGTGCACCTTGGAGTGCTTCCAGACCGGTTCAGTAGGACGGATGTTGTGGACTGGACGCCAGTTGACGATATTGCTGCCTTCATTTTAGACATCGCTGGTATCACCCATAAGGTCGACCCTTCAGCCATTTCGGGATATTTCCATGGGGTGAATCCTTCGGTAACCAGCTGGGCCAAGCTTGCGGCAGTTCTCAAGAGCCACTATGCTGGAAGAATTAAGGAAGTCGTGCCTCTCAATGAGTGGATACAAATTCTTGAAGAGAGTGCCGTTAATGCAACGGCGGACGATGTAAACAGAAACCCTGCTATCAAACTCATCGATGCGTACAGGGGCATAGCAGCCGGCAGTGGCTATTCCAAGTGGGATATGGAGAGAACCATGGCACACAGTCCGACCATGAGAAACCTCGGACCTGTCGACGAGACCTTGATGAAAAACTGGTGTGACCAGTGGAAGTATTGATATCGAGAACAGTTTTCACGATGGCTTTTGCTGAAGGAGTTAATTTGTCTTCGTGCGCGTTTGTTTAATGATGTATTAATTGTCGGTCTAGTGGTAGCTAATCAGAATGAAAGGGTATTGAGATTTTAAGAGCCATGGCTCTGTTAGGTAACTTCTCTCGTGACAAGGATTGGGGAAAAGCCTAACAAGGATATCACCGGATTTTGCGCCGGGTGGATTTTGGAGCCTCCGAGGGGGGAGATGCGGATGGGCTGATTCTATTTTCTGTTCTTTATTTTCACTTTCTGGTCATTCTCTTTGCGACCAGTGCGCCATGTTCCAGAAATCATTGTCTTCATCGTTTTTCTTACCTACATCCTTTCGCCATTTCTCAAAGCGTTGAAGCGCGCCCCGCCCCCCTGCGTCAACGACCTGCAGTGCATATCCTACGTCATTCGCACTTCTTATTCTACTCTTTACTACTACGAGGTACTAGTAGCATTTCATTCACACAAGGAATATTTCCAGCGTCTACTCTTGCCGCTTTGAGGTGAGCCTCCGAGCTGGCCGTGCGTTAGCTAGTAACGCGGCTGGCAGCGTATTAACGCAAGCCACGTAACGATCGCCAACGAGCCCGCATATGCCAATAAGCAGATGAGGTAAGAAAGGTAAATTCCGATGAAGCCTTGCCATCCGACTCAGTGCCGTAATATCAGTACTAGAGACAGGAGTGGCCAATGAAAGGATTGCCATTATCGCGGGGCACGGGATCCCAGGAGGGGGGCTTATTTGGTATCAGTATGTACGGAGGGGCTTTGCATCATTCCTGTCTGCTAGTTAAGTGCTTCTTTCTAAATACTTGAGTAGCCCGGCAGCTCAAGCCCAGTCATAGAAGCCTACGCTACTCTTTCCTCACACTGCAGTTTTGCGCCCGCTCCTTTGTGGACATCATCAGCTACCTATTATGGAGGCGGCTCTGACCGAATTTACACTGTTCCCTCAATTGCCAGCCGAGCTAAGGATCAAAATATGGGAGCTGGTACCAAGACCTAGCCGCGTAGTTGGCGTTTTACCTCCAGCTTCTAACTGGTATCGTCACTACTACCGCGCAATTGGCTCTAGAGCAAGCTCGGGCGGGGGGCGTCAGGAGACGGGATCTTGGCAATGCTACCATTATCGATACATCGTTCAGCCCAGAGAACACGCCATATTTCCCCTGCTTCATGTGAATCGCGAGGCTCGAGACGTTTGGCTGCCGCATTTTTTTCAACCTTCTCGCCACTCTCGAGTATCGGATCTTGATATTCGCTTCGATACGCCCTTCATCAGCTATGACACCGATATTTTCACAGTCTTCGATGGGTGGCCGTCAAGAGGCATCCCTGTGGATGCTTATCGCAGCCCCGTGATACTTGACGACGACGCCGAGCCAGTGGATGGCTTCATAGCCCTCGACAGAAGGCGAATAAAAAACGTTGCACTTTGTGAAATCCCAGGAGACATAACATCTTTCACTGACTCCGTCGCCATCCGTCAATTACCGAACCTGCAAAACCTGACAATTCTGGCTTTGGGACCCGACTCTACTTATCGACCTGCATCTCTCGCTTCCCAAAACGGCGGTGAAGACAGTCTACCAATGCTCGAGATGTTAGCAGTGAATATCCAGCGATGCAGCTCTGATATCTATGAGCTTCCTTTAGATCTGGTCCATAAGAGTCCATTTCTCAACGGCTCGAGACTACGGCATGCGATAGCCTTGTCGCCCAGTATACGTCCACTATTTCGCTATAAAACCTTCATCCTATCCTTGCTATGGCATGAGTTCAGGCAGAAGAATGCGGCAGAGGCAATTTCAGCATCCTGGTGGGAATACACAGAGTACCTCTTTGAAGACTGCCGTGAAGAAGCACAGTGCCCGTTAATGCTGAGCGGCTGCGGCGGCGAAGGCCACACAAAACGCGAAATGATGGACTGGAAGCCTAATTTTGAGATTAATTATAAGCTTCTTTATGCCACGGAGTGGAAAGATGAGCTGAAACGGATTGGGGTCATTAGAACATGATATATGATAATCGGCCGAGGTAAATTGTTACACCGCCATACTTTTTACAACGGCCTGGTGCTCTACGCTCGCAAACCGCACCATAGTAATAGTAATAAAGTAATATATGCATCTTATTGCGTTGTGGAAAGCAAACCACAGTTTTCGCTGACCTGTTTCATTTTCTACGGAGTTTCCAATGTGCCCAAATTTTGTACGACCAAGGGCTCCTTGAAACCGGACCTACAAACAGCTATTGGATAGGATCGTCTGCAGGACGTCAGGCAATTTAAGAGACCTTTAATTTTACAGGATGATTACTATTTGTACTGGAGCTCTTGTGGTCAAAATTTTCACTTCATTTTCCAATGGAAAGGTCATCTTCTTATCTTTATATTTGTCCGGTTACAGCGATGAATCAGCGGAGTTTGTGAGTTCGAGATGAATCATACTCTAGCTCAAGACCACATTAAGCGCTTTGTTGTGCGCTGCATGAGCATCACGCTCGAATAGCTGCACGTTGTTGTAAAACAACCTCGGAAGAAGCAGTTTAACCAATATTGTCATCTGCTTAAGCCCCAGAATGTCACAGATATGCGTCGACACCTGGTTCTTGAGAGAGTTGCCGGATGCGGTACGGAGCTATCGCTATGCTTGCAATTACTTGGGTCGTTTCTTAACCACGCTCAGTGGGCGCGTTTCGGGGAATGCCAGCTATCAACACGGCGACAAGAAGGCATGGCATAGCCACTCACGCGCCGCGTTCTACGGCACAGATACCCGAGCCAGTTCTTCTGCATAAATCAAGTCAGCCTCGCCTAAGCTCCCCATCCCACTAGACTGCAGTGGGGTTGGTTACCTTGCCTATGTGAGCCATAGGCAGACAGAAGGATTCCGGCTAAGCCACGGTCCAGTCATCATATAACTCATGAAACAAGAGTCGGGTTCGTGATAATAATCTAACAGTTATGATTAATAGTTTTGTAGAGCCTCTAAGAAACCTACATTGTGTCAAACAACTTTGCTTCCGATATTATATTATAAGACAACCACCGTATCAGTACTTTTATAACAAGTCCATATGGCTCGGCCTGTTGGAAAAGGATGCACTACCTGTCGGTAAGTAGCCTGAATGTCCCTTTTTCATCTTGTCATCTAAAGTAATGATTTTTGAACTGAGTAGGATCCGCCGTGTAAAGTGCGATGAGGCTAAGCCCAACTGTCGCCGTTGCATTTCCACCGGTCGACGGTGCGATGGCTATCTTCCTGTGGATATCGCGTTGTCTCGCCGCGCATTAGTTGGTATTTCTAAGCATCCCGGTATCTCGATTTCCGAGCACATTAAGCTACTGCAGCAAAGAAGACAAGCAGTAGGACCACTGGTGCTCACGCGGTCCTTGTCACAAGTCCCAGCGGCTCTTGCCATAACTCAAGCCTGTTTGAAGGATGAAAGATCTCGTCTGTCACTGGAATACCAACTATTCGACGTTTTTCGCTCCCGGACTATCCCGTCATCTACTTTGCTTGCACCATCGCAATTTTGGACACAGTTGGTCCTGAGACTGACGCATAATGTACCAGCTATTTGGCACGCATGCATTACGCTGGCCTCACTTCAACAGGCTTGGCATGTGGCGGAGAGCAATGGTAGAAATGCTGAAAAAGGACTTCACACATCACGCCAAGCCAAGCTTAGGGGCGTCTCTGAGAGACACTACCATCAAGCTATATGCCTAGCCAAGACAGTGTCTCACCCATCATCAATGTTGGTGCTTAGTATCTTGTTAGGTGCCGCCGCTGGTGGGCTGGGCAGAACTCAGGATGCCAGAATGCACGTCGTAGCCGGTAGGAAGCTGTTCGTGGAAGCAGGTCAATCGCATGAGACGGCGCGCGCTGCTGATGTGCTGGTTCGACTCGATCTCGACCGGCTATCAATCACGGATCAGGCTGCACCATATATTCGAGAGGACATAGCGGCGCTTCGCCTTTATAGTGGCCAACAAAATCTGTTTGAAGAAGGATTTGATACGTACGGACAAGCTTTTGAAGGCATCTACGCCCTCACCCAGGTTTTGGTGCTGAACTTCGACCAGTCGTGGGAAGCTTTTCTTGTGAAAGAACATAAGTTCACCGATGCCTTGCGCGCTTGGGAATCTGGAATGGCTCGATTCGAAACACAGTCTCATTCCCAAACGCGGGAATCGAGACCGTGGGCAGCTGGAACTGAGCGTGAGAATATGATCTATGCCCTTTCAATACGCATCTACCATACATTCCTCTACATCATGCTCCATCGGCTCCGCGAGCCGATTCCTGAAACGAGATTTGATCAGGATCTAGCCTTGTTCGAGCGGGTCATTCTTCTGAGCGAAGATCTGTGCCGCCGAGCAGCCTCAGATCTACCATCAGTGTCTATAGATCCTGGCTTAATCATGATGCTGTATTTGGCCGGAGCAAAATGTAGACACTCTCGGCTGAGAAGGAAGTGTGTGTGGATGCTAGAAAGACTCAAGAGACGCGAAGGAGTCTGGAGAAGCGATGCAGCTGCTGGACTGTTACTTAAAATTATCGAAAAGGAGGAGCAGCGGCATATACATGTTGGAGATATCGGGCACAGCCAGCAGTTTTCGCCACCAACACAATCAGAGATGGCATATTTGCAGAGCGCAATGAGAGTCTCTTGGAACGCCTGGAAGAAGCCTGGTTTTCGACTCCAGGCGTGGGAAAACTGGGATCGAGTTAGTATAATACCAGAACATTGCCGGGTGCAAGAGACGGATGTGGCGGTGTTTGAGGAAGACGGTTACCTGTCTGCCACTCTTTATATTGCAGGATCAGGGCAAAAACCAAGTAAAGTCATTGTCCACTTTTAAATTTAGGGTCGGCTAACAGATGGACAAAAATCATGGTTGATTGCACCGAGGGCACTGCAATGCGAAAGGCCAGGATACGAAGCAATTGTCATGCAGGACGAGCGATGGATGGGGACAACAAAGATTAATGGCGCAAAAGATGAATGTGTAAGTCGGGTTTTCCTGTTTCACATATGACGGCTCGGGAGTAAATGCCAGCGACAACCTACGAAGCGAGCAAGAACTTTGCCTTCATAATATCGAAATGAAGCCAGATCATACATCTGCAAGGGTTATATATTTAGGGATTGTTAGCATTAGCGAAAGATATTGCGCCGATTGTGACGCACGCGTTAATCCCACGAGCCGATGAGAGGATGCATACCTAATACCTAACAGATCTAATACTTCGTATATGCATCATCGCCCAAGGGGTGGCGGTGCTGGGCCAATCCAATTATTCGAATGGCGAGGTCACCAATAGACGCAACGCCTAAATGTGGACGATGCCCCACATGCGTAACTCTTACGGATTGCCGCGTGTAGGATCCAGGCCAATCTTGTGGATGCCATTAACGACAGCCTCTGAATGTGTTTGAGATGCCTGTTCTTTGCCTCATTGCCATCTCATTGGCGGGCTCGCCATTCAGAAGCCATCTGGCACTGCTGCTTACGCTTGAAATCCGCCGTGAATCAAAAAGCATGGCCTGAGGCACCATGTGGTTGATGGCATCAGGGGCTCGGAGATGACGAGGCTCGGAGATGACGAGGCTCACGGATGACGAGGCTAATATTCATGCTCTGGCATGAAACCTGTCAAAAATAACAGCTTTTGCTCTGCGGACGTATACCCTGCGTATGGGAAGGGAAAGAGGCGCGCGTCTTCGCTCTGGGCCTACGTCAACTTGTCATTAGCATTATTCAATATCGAAATGAAGCTCTTTTCTTGGGATTCACCTAAAAGAAGCGTGCTAAGTCCTGTCTGAAGACAATCTCTCTAATAAAGTTCTCCGCTGTGCTTATCTCCATATCCTCTTGACTCTTATATCAATTGTTTTCCCTTTTTTTTTCCTCTTCTCAGCATCCTATCCTCTTGACTCTTATATCAATTGTTTTCCCTTTTTCTTCCTCTTATCAGCATCCTACACCATGAAAGCCTCAAAAATAGTGAGTAGTGTGGGAATATTGGGCTTGGGCCCTACTCTGGCACAGTCGGCTTTAATCCCTTCGTCGTCAGGGCTTGAACATGTTCTATCGCAACGATGGCCGGGCGCGTCCATTGACTACAAGCAGGTACACCATTTCTTCCACGGGTCCAGAGCACCAAGCTCTGGCCAATACCCTTCTTCAGACCCTCCTACTTACGCATCACTACTACAAAGACGTCAATCTGCGAGGTCACCCCAGGCGTTAAGGCATGGAGTGGCTACGTCTCGCTTCCAGCATCAGTTCAGAATCAAGTTGAACATACACATGCTTCATTCGACGTCAATTTGTTCTTCTGGTACTTTGGTAAGGGGACTCTGCCTTTCTCTGTGGTTAGAAGCAAATTCATTAACTCTTTGAACAGAGTCACGCCACGATGCGGCGAACGCGCCAACGGCTATCTACCTCGGTGGTGGCCCGGGATACACGTCCCTAGATTCCATGTCTGGGTTTCCATGCAACATAAACAGCGATTCTAATAGCACGACTATAAATAAGTTCTCCTGGAATAACAATGTGAACATGCTATACATTGATCAGCCAGTAGGAACCAGCTTTTCCTACGCGACCATCCAAAATGGAACTCTGAACGTTGGGAACCGTGGCCCGCCGGTTTTTACACCGCTTCAGAACATGTCACAATTAAAGACGAATGCGACTTTCATGGCTGCGACGTTGGATCCTCGGCCACTGGAAACCACACAGAATACAACCGCGCAGGCTGCCCGGACCATCTGGCAGTTTGCCCAGATCTGGTTCCAAGAGTAGGACGTTTCTTGACAGAATATGGAGCATCAGTCAACACCAAGCTAACAATTACCTTGTAGGTTTCCAAAATACAATACTACGAACAAAGAGATTTCAATTTGGGGAACATCTGTACGTTATATTGCAATTCACGTCGATTACTGGGGGCGCAAACTAATGTGTACGCTACCTAGTACGGAGGATTTTGGAGCACCGGATTTATGTCGCATTTTATTACACAAAACAAGCTCATTGCAGCCAATCAGCACAAGAGCAAGAACGCCACAGTTCTTCCAATGGGTATCCTAGGCATTGCCAATGGTTGTATTGATACACGTGTTGAGGCTTTTGGCTATCCTCATCTGGCGTATAACAACACATACGGAATACAGGTCTATAATGAGAGTGTGTATAACGAAGTGATGCGGCAAGTAGTTGCCCCGCAAACCGGTTGTCACGATGCGTTAGACGCATGCAGAGCTTTGGCAAGTGAAGGCGACCCTTATGGTTATGGCAATAACCAAACGGTCAATCAAGCTTGTCTATTCGCCACAGAGGCTTGTTACGGAAAGGTGGTCGCACCTTACATGGGTCTTTCCAATGTGAGTAGAGCGATGACTCACAGACGGGCGATGACTGCTCACGTCTCGAAAATAGATATCCTCATTCGACATCACTTACCTCAACATTACATCGGATGATACAGATTACTTTAATGGGTTCTTCAACCAACGTTGGGTACAGGAAGATTTAGCTGTGCGTGTCAACTTCACAGGCAATGACTATTCATATCAGACTGCAATCATTACCCAGACCGGGAATGTCATGGTAGGGGACATATCTCTCCTTGAACATGTGTTGAATAACGGGGTTGGTGTGGCATTGATCTTTGGCGATCGCGACTACAAGTGCAACTGTAAGTCATAACCCAGAAGAAGCATCAGCTCTCTACGTATTTTAGACTGAACGATGTATAGGGATTGGTGCCGAGAGCATCTCTCTCAATATGGATTATTCCGCGGCCGCATCTTTCCGCCAAGCCGGCTACGCTGACATACGGACCAATTCCTCATACAAAGGCGGACTTGTGCGGCAGCACGGCAACGTATCATTCTCTCGTGTTTTCGACGCCGGGCACTCTGTTGCTGCGTACCAACCACAGACAGTTTATGAGATATTTGATAGAAGCATGTTTCGAAAGGACATTGCAACTGGATCGCAGGACGTGAACGACTGCTTCAGTACAAAAGGGCCACTCAGCAGCTGGGCGACTAAAAATTCTGCACCTTTGGACTCACCTGAGAATGTGTGCTACACATATGTTGCGGGAGACACGTGCACAGACGAGCAGTTAGATGCTCTTGCTAATGGAACAGCTGTCATTGTTGATTTTGTAGTAACTACACCTGCGGGAAAAAGACTCTAGAACAGTTCGGGCAAGCAGGGAACAAACACAACGGTGGCTAGTTGTTCCAGCTGAAGTCATCATTTCGGCGGTTCTGGAGTTTTGCAATAGCTAGTATTTTTTATTTTTATTTTACACTTCTCTACCTTTTTTCCTATGAGCTAAGAATTTATAGACAATACTGCAAAATGAAAAGGATATCTTATAACAAATGAGCCAATTTATCATGAATAGCTACAGATCATATCCCTAAGAGAACGCCATTATATAAGACAAAGGCGACATACATCTGCCTTATGAGTACACCGGTAATGCATATCATCCTTCTAGATATATACCAACTGCTAATTGATATAACACAACTTCATCGCCTCAAAGTCATTTGTGATCAATCATTGCTGTCTTTCAGAGCACCTTCCTTCAACAAAATATAGGGGAGTCGTCATTTTGCCTCAAATTTAGTCCGATTTGTATGGACTAAGGGTGTGGTGGAATTCTTCGCCGTTATCTCGCCTGTTGACCTCCAGCGAATGGGAATCGGAGTCGAATAGCGTGCCAGACAATCGATCGCTGTCTTTGCTAACCGACGTCGCCCTTGGAGAGACAGACGCCGCATCGCTCGTATAATCCGTGCTTCCTTCTGTCTCCCTGGTGAATTCTGAGTGGGGGCCCGAAGAGGTCATCTCTTCGTGATCTGCTGCTTCTGTTGCTTTGAGGTCGACTTCTTCAAACTCAGATCGGATAGGTAAAGGAAGGTTCCTTGGTGGCAGCGGTGGTGGCACACGCTTGATGGGAACCACGGATTCGACCGGGGGAGGAGCGCTGATCGACTGTGATCGCAAGTTTGAGGGAGACATAATCGCAGCCTCTGATTTTTCATCATCTTCGCTGAAAAATGTGAGGCTGTCGTCTCTGCCCCAGTCGCGGTGGATGCTGTTCTTGCGGCCTTTGGCACTCCAAGGGCTATTATAGAACTCGCCGGGCTCGTCGTAAAGACTCCGATTCTGAAAGGTGTTAAAAACGGGACTCGTGATTGGAGTTATAACCTCATCGGTTTGTGTACCGGCATCTGATGACTCGTAATGCGGATCGCCGCTGCTCCATCGGAGCTTTGAGTTTGGAGTTGATGCGTGGCTGTCGCGGCTGCTTCTTGTTTCCGCAGTCTCCATGCTGCGTCTGTTGTGAAATTTGCTCCAAGTCGGGCTTGACGGGCTTGGGTGGTATTCAAACTGGCTGCTAGAAGGTCTTGAACGAGTACCGGCCTCCACAATATCCAGTCCCTCCCTTTGCAGAGCCAAAAAGCCATATGGATCCGGGTCATCAGGCTCTGGGATGCCGAACGACTTGTCACTGGGCGCCTCGACGTCTACATCACCCGGTGCCGGCTGTCCCTCAAGCTCCTCCATGAGCTCTGCATCAACATCCGATCGACCCTCGGCGGCTTTCAATGTCTCCATCAGCATTTTAAGCTCATATGGTGGATGTCGGACTTTTCCGGCTAAAATGTCAGTAACACCAATCGTCTGATTATAAAAGCGCGCATTTTCGTCAGTGCGCTCAATAATAATCGAGCCATCAACTTGGACACCAGCGTAGAAACCACGCGACTTGAGATAGGTAAAGTTTGGTCTGTTGGCCTCTTTCCATTTTCCGTCGTTCTCGAGAACACCGCCCATGCCAACGGGCCCGGCGACGGCGGTAATCTCGCCACCCACTGTCGCTCGAACTTTGGTGAAGGCATCCAGGGCCTTGCGGTTGTTGATTACCAGAACGCAGTCGTAAATGTCCACTCCAACCAGAAATCCCAAACCGGCCGTGTGGAGCAGAATGCCGGATGGAGGGGACCACGATCCGTCTTCTTGCTTGGCGACCACGACGCCGGAACCGCCGGCTCCGGACACCCACAGTCCAGTACGCATAACAGTGAATATAGCAAGACCGACACAATTCTCAATTACTTTTTGGGGGATTTTCTTGATAACTCGCTGCTTCCTCTTCGGACCGGCCGCGTCGACTTGACGTTCCTCTTCTGCGTAGAAGCCATCCTCTGCATGGGACCATGTTGTTAGCTTTGTCCAAAATGACTGATTAAGATGATAGACTATGGTCTGTTGCGATAGAATTTTCTGCTTATACAAAAGAAATAAGAAAAAAGAAACGGAAAAGAATAAGCGGCTTATTCGCATAGCGCTGTGTGGTGGGCGATTTGTGTTTGTCGGAAATTTCAACGATAATGAACATGATGCCGGAAATCATCAAAATGGAAGACTATACGCACTGCAGAATGATCTCAAGATTCTCGCGGCCTTGTCGCTTTCTTTGTCTAAAGTCGTTGGCCAAAACGCCTCGCTGCCGATGCGGTTCGAGAGCCGATTTACGGGTGCTCCGAGCTTATCCGCCCAGCCCCAGACCTTGTCAAAGCCCTTCTTGCTTGTGGTCTTGGTCGTATCCCAAGATGGCAGTTTCGACGTCACTTTCTGCATCTTTGTCGCTTAGAGATGAGGAACGGGGGAAACAAAATAAAGTCAGAACAGATTTAGATCCAGAGCCGAAAGAGCAACTGGCGAGAGTTTACGGAGCAGACAACCTCATGCTCAGTTACAACCAAAAGCCATCGCGTAGTGGCGCAGGCGATGTGTCCCGCACTTTATATCATCTAATAGCTCGCGCTACCTACCGACTGACTTCCGCTCTTCCCGATCGCCGCCACAGCCTATTGCTGCTGGCGGGTGACGCATTCGACGGATCAATACGGATCAGTCGGCCGATGCCCAAAGCAAGGCATGCTTGGATACTTCGAGAATTTGTAGGGTTCTGCGCCTCGCAAACAGCGCAACACTTTTACAGTAGCTTATACAACAGCTCTATAATCACTGATCAGCGCCCTGCCTTAGAGCAGTTACGGAGTACTCCGATATATAGTAAGTAATGACATGTTCTGTGTCCCCTCTTTTTAACCTCACTATGTCCAAAAAAAAAAGCCGGACCCGTACCTCTCGCGATGACGTAGCCAGAGCCTGCAGTAGCGTTTGGGCAATGTTAAAGCGCGAATTGAGTTCAAACTGCTACTCTGTAAAGCAATAGCTAATTACAGTCTACCATAACACGCAAGGTGTAGATTTTAGCAGTATCGTAGGCCTCATTGGCTCAGCGTTTTGAAAGATGCAGCCATAGCGTGGCTATGAGTGCATGTAGCGATATCGTGGTCTCGGTATGGTGACTCAGCCTCAATCATGGTCGCAAATCACACTCAGCGTCATTACGAGTACTGCCAGAAAGTGGTACACATATGTGATTCACTGCTTTATTACAGGCACAGTCAATAGAAGCTCACTCCCAACTTATAGCATTACGGCTATTTACTGGACAAGCTCAAAAGCATGGTTGTGCTGATTGAGGCAAGAGTTTAAGCTCACTAAGATTGTTCATCAGACTCAAATGTAAGCTGCTCTCAACCTTCACCAGATTCATCGTGAACAGAAAGGCAGGTGGATTCCTTCTTTTTCTTGTTTGTCCACTTGCGCCTCGAGAAACATGATTTAGCGAAAAATGGATTCGATCGAATTGACGCGTAAGTTCATATTGGCACTTGGCGATAGCCCAAGTCTACCCTAGAGTTATGAAAATGAGTTTACGAAGCGCACATTTTGTCACAATGTGAAGCGCGGCGAGCGAGCTTTTGCTTAGCCCACTACTACTCTATTGGAGCTCTACTAATGATGCGGCTGAGTCGCCTGGTTGCGTCCAATGGCAAGAATTTCGAGAGACATTGGCTCAGTAGTATCATGACTACTGTCGATATCACAAATGATGTTGAACAGCAGGTTTAGAGTCGGCGGTTAGTTGGCTTAGAAAGACGTATTACTATTGGCGGTTCAGGAAGAGCGAATACGGAAATTAATAAAGCCCCTTTGAGCGCCCGAACTTGGCATCGAATTCCTCGATATTTCTTGTGCATATCTCCATGTCGAGCAGTGTCTCTTAGTACCACCTGCTAGTTGGTGATGTATGGAGCTGTAGTCGTTAATGATAGAAAGTACGTATACGTAGAACCAGGACCTTCTTCGATAATAGACGCGTGAAAATCACAACAATGCTTTACGCCTAGATCTCTGACGGAAGACCGCCTTTTCCGTAATGCGTGGAGGCCGATGCCGACTTCGTGCGTAGATGAAGAGCTCGTGTCTCGGAAAACTCCGTTTGACATATTACTAAGCTATATGCTCCGCAGGGCGCCGACTAGGTGCACGGGACCGTACAACCGCACGGGACCCTTAGTCAGCAAATGCTCCCTATAACAACCGCTATAACAACCGCTATAACACTCATATTATAGCGCGGGAGCAATCTAGTCCGGAACGACCGTAGGGAGTGAAGGTGTTGCTAGATTGTCGACCAGAGCGGTCATTACATATAATCCTCATCTGCAGCGGTATGTTTAGGACCAAAACTCACCGCTGCAGATGAGGATTATATGTAATGAC